>CM060389.1:126710873-127310873 GCA_030545235.1 Helianthus tuberosus
CCTGACAAGGATTCGGTCCGATTTAGGTGCCCAGTGAGGTGCCAAACAGACCCCATCGTTGATTTGATATATTGATAAGGTGAATACCCAGTCTATTCAATGCTAGGCTGAGTATCAGGGCCTCAAATAAAAGAAATGAAAATAAATAAAAAGGGGTCAACTTGTTCCAATTTCATCTCTATTGAATTTGAATATCAGAATAGCGGATATAGTCATAATTCAATGGGCCAGGTCCACTTATTTTTCCTTTATTTATTTCTAATCTTTACAATTTCTAATCTTTACAATGGATTTCATTGGCCTAATTGAAAATAGGAAGATGTTGGAAAACCCGTATAGGAATTCTCGGAGACACATCTGGGTTTGCCTTGGTATCGTGTTCATACCGTTATAAGAGGAAAAGGACTAACGGTAATGAAAAAAATACCATTGATTTGGTAATAGTAATAAAAAAAAAATAACAAATAGAAAAGAATAATGGCTTGGGCTGTGTATCTACGCCAATCTACGGTAGAAGAGAAGGTTCCATCGGAACAATTATTTATTTCAGTGTACCTCTTCGCTTTTTTCAAAAAGGGGGGGGGGGGGGCAGTATGGGGAGAAATGACAAGAAGATATTGGAACATTAATTTAGAAGAGATGATGGAAGCAGGAGTTCATTTTGGCCATGGTACTAGGAAATGGAATCCTAAAATGGCACCTTATATCACTGCAAAACGTAAAGGTATTCATATTACAAATCTTACTAGAACTGCTCGTTTTTTATCAGAAGCTTGTGATTTGGTTTTTGATGCAGCAAGTAGGGGAAAACAATTCTTAATTGTTGGCACTAAAAATAAAGAAGCTGATTCAGTAGCATGGGCTGCAATAAGGGCTCGGTGTCATTATGTTAATAAAAAATGGCTCGGTGGTATGTTAACGAATTGGTCCACTACAGAAACGAGACTTCATAAGTTTAGAGACTTGAGAACTGAACAAAAAACAGGGGGGCTCAGCCGTCTTCCGAAAAGAGATGCGGCTATGTTGAAAAGACAATTATCTCATTTGCAAACATATCTGGGCGGGATTAAATATATGACAGGGTTACCCGATATTGTAATCATCGTTGATCAGCACGAAGAATATACGGCCCTTCAAGAATGTATCACATTGGGAATTCCAACAATTTGTTTAATCGATACAAATTGTGACCCCGATCTCGCAGATATTTCGATTCCAGCGAATGATGACGCTATATCTTCAATCCGATTAATTCTTAACAAATTAGTATTTGCAATTTGTGAGGGCCGTTCTGGCTATATAAGAAATCCGTGATTAATAATAAGATAAATAACTTATTTCATTTCGGAACCTTCATAGATTTATCGAATCGGTTACTATTTCTGAATCTCAAAAAAGAGAGAAAAATAACAAGGAATAGAATTTGATTAGTTGGTATTCAAAATATACGATTCAAGTAGTCAAGTCGAGAAAGAGATGGTTGAATCAAAATCATTTTGTTTAAAGTTCTATTTTTTTTCATAGGGCAATATGAATGTTCTATCATGTTCCATCAACACACTAAATGGGTTATACGATCTATCCGGTGTGGAAGTAGGCCAACATTTTTATTGGAAAATCGGGGGTTTCCAAGTCCACGGCCAAGTGCTTATTACTTCTTGGGTTGTAATTGCTATCTTATTAGGTTCAGCCGCTCTAGCCGTTAGGAACCCACAAACCATTCCGACCGGCGGTCAGAATTTCTTCGAATATGTCCTTGAATTTATTCGAGATGTGAGTAAAACTCAAATTGGAGAAGAATATGGTCCTTGGGTTCCTTTTATTGGAACTATGTTTCTATTTATTTTTGTTTCTAATTGGTCAGGCACCCTTTTGCCTTGAAAAATCATACAATTACCTCATGGGGAGTTAGTCGCACCCATGAATGATATAAATACTACTGTTGCTTTGGCTTTACTCACGTCAGTGGCATATTTCTATGCAGGTGTTACCAAAAAAGGATTGAGTTATTTCGGGAAATATATTCAACCAACTCCAATTCTTTTACCTATTAATATCTTAGAAGATTTCACAAAGCCCCTATCACTTAGTTTTCGACTTTTCGGAAATATATTAGCCGATGAATTAGTAGTTCATAGTTACTTCGACTGGATGAATCGTAGCAATGGAATAATTAAGTCATAGTTCATTGGTTGAATGTATCATTAACCATTTTTTTTTTGGTATGAGGAACTTATCATGAATCCACTGATTTCTGCCGCTTCCGTTATTGCTGCTGGATTGGCTGTAGGGCTTGCTTCTATTGGACCTGGAGTTGGTCAAGGTACTGCTGCGGGCCAAGCTGTAGAAGGTATCGCGAGACAGCCCGAGGCGGAGGAAAAAATACGAGGTACTTTATTGCTTAGTCTAGCTTTTATGGAAGCTTTAAGAATTTATGGCCTGGTTGTAGCATTAGCACTTTTATTTGCTAATCCTTTTGTTTAATATTAGAAATATGAAAAATTTGGATTTTTCATATTTTATTGCCCTGGACTTGTGCTTTGTTTTTTCGAATTAGATAAAGGTTTCATTCCTAGAATTACTTATTCGTTGAGAAAATAACCCACGGGAAGGGCTGATTTGCAGATGAGGAATTAGTGGAGATGACAAGAATATTCCATCGCGCCCTTTTCCTGGAAAGTAGTCACTACCTGAGCCACAGAAGATGCTTTTTGATCAATAGCTACATAAACGCATATTACATTTTGGCCTTGTTGATTTAGAATTGTATCTGTTGCTACTGCTGTTTTACCGGTCTGTCTGTCCCCAATAATTAATTCTCGCTGACCACGTCCTGTGGGAATCATTGAATCAATAGCAATAAGCCCTGTTTGAAGAGGCTCATATACAGAACGTCGAGAAATAATCCCCGGAGCGGGCGATTCAATTAATCTATATTCAGAAGATGAAATTTCACCTCTACCATCAATAGGTTTAGCCAGGGCGTTTATAACACGACCCAAATAGGCCTCACTCACTGGTATCTGAGCAATTTTTCCTGTTGCTTTTACAGAACTCCCTTCTTGTATCAGCAAACCATCACCCATTAATACAACACCAACATTAGTTGATTCCAAATTAAGAGCAATGCCTACTGTACCCTCTTGAAATTCTACTAATTCACCCGCCATTACTTCATCAAGACCATGAATACGAGCAATGCCATCACCTACTTGAAGTACGGTACCGGTATTTACAATCTTTACTTCTCTATTATATTTCTCAATACGTTCACGGATAATATTACTAATTTCTTCGGCTTGAATGGTTACCATGAGTATTTCTTAATTCTTTTTTGAAAAAAAAAATCAAAAATAATGCCTAAACTCTAAACTAAAGTAGAGGGGCTAGTCGTTTCATCGCCGCCAATATGCCAAAATTGGCACTGATAGTACGTAAATGTAATTCGTTGTTTAAACAACTATTCAGAGTTCCTAGAGCTCCTTGTAAAGCTTGTTGGAAAACCCGTTGTCGGACTTGATTACTGGCCTTTTGTTTTTCAAAATTTATAGTTTCATTTTTGTAATTTTCTAGTTGTTCCAAAGTCTTATAAGTTGAATCAATCAAATTCAATTTTTCTCGCTCTATCTCAGAGTATCCATTCACGCGAAACTCATCTGCTTCTATGTCTATTTTCCGTAATCGAGCCCGGGCTTTTTCCAGCTGTTCGATGGCCCATTCGCGCAATTCTTCTGAATTTCTAATAGTATTCAAGATTCTCTGTTTTCGATTATCTAATAAATCACTTAATGAAAGTAGATTATCTTTCCATTGATTTCAAAAATTCCATGATCCCTTCCCGAACCAAACATGAATCTTTCGATTCATTTGGCTCTCACGCTCAATGTAAATTCCCATATTTTTATTATTTATTATTAATGTAATGAGCCTATCCTCTATTCTCTTGTCATATTTCAAAATGAAATCAAAATCTCAAAAGGAATCACTAATCCAAGATCAAAATATTCGGAGGACTCTTCTGACCAAACAAAAAATATGTAATTGTCAGCAAAGTTGTTTACTTTTTTAATCCAAGAAGTCTTTCTTACTTTATACACAATACATAGGTCATCGATTCAACATTGGCTAAAAAGGGGGAGAAACCCCCCCCCCCCCCCCAATAAGTAGTTCAAATCATTTTATCGATATGAGTGTTCTATATTGATAAAATATTTATTTTGAAACCATCTCTATATTAACATAGTGGTAGAAAGAGTACCATGCTGCGTCTGGACTTCAAACAGTTTAGCTTTAACCATGTTAATGGTCCCACATTATTGGTTGATAGAGAATCAAAGTGGATTTTCCAATAAATTACGAAATGCTATAGTTCTTACATATGGTTTCTGAATTTATTCAGAAGTAATTCGCGAGATCATGCACTCTTCTTTCTTAGATATAACTTTCCTAGTTATAACAGAAAAATCACATCTGGTTGGATCCAGCCTATTCTTGAAATAAACAACTCGCACACACTCCCTTTCCAAAAAAGATCAAGACCCCAAGTACTACACTTATATTTATTAGATTTGTTGCTAAAATATCGGTATTAAACCCGAAACTCACGGCGGATGGCCAGTGGCCCAAAGAAACGAAAGAATCGGTTACATTTTTCATATGATCTCCTCATATAGATAGACTAAAAAATCGAACAGAGTTCTTTTTGTATTACTTTGTCCTCTTTATATATATAGTTATAGTTTCCTACTTTCTAAATCGAATCAAAAATCTATTCTATTTAGAAATCATGAATTATCTCCTTGGTTGCACCCCCTCTTAAGAACTAAAAAAAAGGCTTACGAACACGAACGGGAAGGATGAAAGCGAGTTGGTATGCTAATTCCTCATCTGCAAATCAGCCCTTCCCGTGGGTTATTTTCTCAACGAGTAAGTAATTCTAGGAATGAAACCTTTATCTAATTCGAAAAAACAAAGCACAAGTCCAGGGCAATAAAATATGAAAAATCCAAAATTTTCATATTTCTATAATTCAACAATGTTAAACAAAAGGAATCCAAATTTTTTGATGTGCACTACAAAAATTATTATTTATTATTTATTTTTGAAATTTTTTTATATACTAAAAGTGGCGAAAATTGGTATGAAAAAAAAAAATTTGTATGTTTTTTTGGCTTTTTTAATTAGTTTTCGAGTTTTCACAATAACTAGTGGTTTTCATTTGAACCTTCCCCTATTTAAAATAGTAATAACGAGTTGATATATAAATTTCAACTTTTAGTAATCATTTTATCTATCTTTATTTATTAAAGAAACTAAATTAGAAACCCGTATATCATATGAGTTAAATAGATAATATATTAAATATGTAGTTTGTGAAGATTTATAAATTATAAAACGATATTTGATATTTGCAACAAAAATTTTGAAAACTTCTTGGATGTCGTTTGATAATGTTGTAACAAATTAAATGAAATCAATAACTATTTTGAGTTTTAGAAAAAAATTAATTTAGTTTTTAAAATTACAATTTTTTTATTTTTAATTAAACCATTTTGGGTGAAATAAGAAAAAAAAAACTTTTCACTGTGCACACAAAATTGTGATACATCGTGTTGTGAGTTACTTATTTAAGTATAAAACATTTATAACAAAAATACAAATAATTAAAGTTTTATTCAGCAATAATATTTAATAAGGTTTATATTCGGTAATTAGTCCTTAAAACAAAAATATGTCATATTAGACTATAGGGTGGAGGGTCATGGTTGAGACATGATTTGGCATCTAGGAACATGAATAAAAGGTTATACCACCCCTTTGATTGATCCACGATGGTTTGCATGGACTAAACCATAGCAACCATGATCTTTCTTTCCATTTTTAAACAAATCATTTACTTTTTCTTTAGACAAAAATAAATTAAAATAAATAAGGGGCTAGTGGTTTGGGTCATTACCACACCCTTATGGTAGTGGTTTTGGATGGTGGATTAGAGATGGGTTACATAACACTAACATGGAGGGTCATGGGGGTCATGACCACACCCTATAGCCTTAGGCTAAAGGGTGTGGGGGTCATGGTTGGAACATGATTCGCCACCTAGGAACATAAACAGAAGGCTACACCATCCCCTTGCTTGATCCACCATGGTTTACATAGATTAAACCATGGCAACCAAGGTCATCCTTTCCATTTTCCAAGAACATTTCATTTTCTTTAGACAAAAATAAATTAAAATAAATAAGGGGCTAGTGGTTTGGTCATTACCACACCCTTAGTGTAGTGGTTTTAGATGGTGGATTAAAGGTGGGTGACATGACACTAACATAGAGGGTTATGGTGGTCATGAGGGTCATGACCACACCCTATAGCCTTATAGTGACTATAATTTTTAAATTTTATGTAAACTTGGATTGTGTTGTTTAATGCCAATTAAATATCTATATTTATCACTTAGTTGTAAAAATTACATCTTTCGTATTTTCAACTAACATAAACTTTCAGAAGCTAGTAATATAACTAATATAAGCAGTAATAATATCATTTGAAACATTAAATCAAAATAAATGCAAATAATTTATGAAAACAATTTACAAAGATAAAACTTTTATTTTAAACGTTTTGTCACAAAAAAATGTTGGATCTAGTGTGTATTTTTATTATAAAACAGTTAACCAAATTGAAAATTCAATCAAGCAATAATAAGTAAACACATCAAACTATCATATTTGGGTTTGGGAATGATTGCAAATAATTCATATTGAATTCAAATGATGGAATACAATCACAAAGGTACACGGAGTACCCACCCTCCCTCATCAGGTAAACACACTCTAACTTAGTTTTTATGCTCTATGCTTTAAGCGTTGAAGAATTACAAAGAACAAACAAAACTATCTATAGGAGGTGTGAACTGCTAATGACATCATCATGAAAGCGACCCTTAACATCTTCATTAAATGGTGTAATTGCTAGCAGTTGTGAAATTGCTGGATAGTCACATTGTTGCATTGAACTGCTGCTTCTTTTGTGAGTTAGTGAGAACAACTGGATTTCTCAGAACTAATGGTTGGGAACTAGTACTTCTGGAAATCCAGAACATATCTTTGACTTGTTGACTTGGTCTTCTAATCTTCAACCGTTGACTTTGGTTAACTCTGACCATTCACTTGTTAACCACCACTTTGACTATTGACACTTGTTCTTCTACTCACTGATCTTTGAAAGTAGTAGTTTGATGCAGCAGTAGTTGGGGTAACTATTTTGAGAAGCTTTCAAGGGGAGAGAAACAACTGAGCTTGTAGACTGTATTTTAACTTATTAGGCAAGGATGATGAATCCCTTGGGTTTTTGTTTTCATCATCAGCAGATCTTATATAACCCAACAATCTTCCCATAGATCAGCTGATGCCAAAACACACTCATATTGAGCCCGTCTTTTATTCACTTATTTTGTTGATGAAGAGTCCTTTGAAAAGTTTTGTTGATGTTGAGTTCAGGACTATTTCTTTATCTTCATCATAGTCAACCATCTTTGACTTGCCGAGAAAGGTTCTTTGTCTTCACACCTTTTAATCTGCAATTAGCTTCTTGTCTCTAAGTCTCTGGGTTAGGGAAGATTAAAGGTTGCTACCCTTTAGACCTCTAAAGAATGACACGCTCCTTTCTTCTGAGAGGTGTGGGATTGTTGATTATTCTTTGGAGAATATTCCAAACTAATTGTGTAAGTGTCAGCTCTTTGATCATCAACAGTTTTGAACTAATGTGTTGTGTCTTGCGTGCAACTTACAAGTAGGGTCTTCTCTTCTTCATCAAGATCCACAATCCAATTAGCATAACCATGCTTTGCTCTTAAATTGTTCATGTAATCCTCCATGATTTTTGGATTGTAAGAGAAGATTTCATGGGGATAGAAAGGAACAATAGCAGACTCCTTTTTCTCAGCAAGGTAGATCTCTATGTTTTCCCAGTTTGGTCTTGGTGGGAATTTTTCTGGCTTTCTTCTTCTGGCATCCAGATAATTCATGAACTCCTTCACTGTCACACCCCAAAAAATACCACAAGCGGAAACCCCCACGAGGCGTGTGACGTACCAGGATCCAGCCACCAATCACATTGAACCATAACATAGTACTAAATAAAAGTTTCCATTTATTTCTTAAAGTAAATCCAAACACAATATAAAACAAATTTGTTCAGCGGAAGCATAATGTAAATAGTTATTTCATGTGTTTCAAACAAGTGTGCAATAATCATTAAACTTGTATCCAAGAGCCACGAACCATGACCACTCCAGCACTCCCAGATAGCAAGTTCCAATCCATGAACCTAAGGACCTGCAAGCATGCAGAGAAGTGTATCAGACAACGCTGGTGAGTTCACAGTTTGTTTTAACCGTTTAATACCAAGTAGTGACTTATGATATGTTATGTTTTGCTGTGTTGATAAAAACTCGATACCGTAGACGGCCCTTTTTGCCTTTCTCCAATGCTCTATCAAACATTGGTCATGATTTAAAGTTATTAGTTCACGCCCGTCCTATCCAGGTATGTCGTGAGGGTGTCAAACCTAATAGCGCTATCAACTAATAACCCCGTTGCCCTACAAGCAACTAACCCGGTAGTATGATGGGACTTAAGTGATAGAGAATGAGTGTCTTATCCAACATTAACGTTTACCGAAAACCGTTGCATATCCGCTGCAAGGATATGCGTTTGTGAAATCCGCCTCACATCCCCTACAAGGATGTGGGTATTTGAAACTGCCTCATATCCCCTACAAGGATATGGGTTTATGAAAATCCGTTAACAAGTTTTATCAGTTTGATTGTCCCCATCGGACGCATGCTTGTTTTGAGAGAAGTGAACTCACCTTGGTTTGCTCGGTAAGACTAGCTACTTGTTTACGGTTTGTCGATCGAATCCTAATATGGTTACCATTATCGATTAGTTTTGTAACCATAAATCACATATCCCCTATTCATATTACACAAGTATCACCACATAATAACATGCAAGTCGTAACATTTGTTCATGCAATACAACAACTAAAACACACATCATAATGTCATACAGTGGGCGTTTGGATCCCATGCTGTTTGTTTACTAGCCAATTCTAAATATGGGTTGACAATTATTACATTCCTCCTACTAGTATGGGTTCCCATTAGTTCAAGACCCAGTCCGATTGTACAAACAATAGTGTGTGAGGAGCCCAACAATAGTTCAGCCCGTCTTACTAAGTAAGGCCCATTAGCAGCCTCTACGAAGAACAATGTTCGTCAAAAAGAAGCCCAACCGACGAAGAATGGTGGTTCGACGAAATACCGGGTTGTTCGTCAAGGTCTTGTCGACGAAGAACTCATTTTTCGTCGACATGGATATTTCGTGAAAGGTGACTTTCGTCACAGCCATAACAGTTAAACAAATTTCCTAGTTTGATTCTCCAATGAGATCACAACCACAATTATCCTTTTTAGGTATAATTTTTTAAGTTGACGGTAGTTATTCTACGTGTTCATCCCCAATCCTAATAGTCGTTCATGACTCGAACTATTACCCCACAACATTAACTTCGATCTGCAAAACCCTAAACACGTCCAAACCTTCACACAGACAGATTTATAAGAGTATTATCATGCACATACTAACTAGTTGTTATTTCAATTCAATACAATCAATCGCAATATAATCAATTAACATATGAAATCAATTACGATAACGGATAAGCATACAAACAGTGCAACGAGCAAGTCAAGTCGGGCTATCTCATACTAACCGGATACGAGATGTGATTAGCAAAACTTCGAGAGGAATGATGATTGCCGCCGAGTGCAGGAGAGTTCTAGGGTTTCGTTGGTTAATAACTTACGTATACAAATGCGCACACAAGCCAAATATAACCCAATCATATTTGGGCTTCACTTGGGCCGAAGGCCCATCTCGGCGAAACTCTCTCCTTCGACGAAAAAGGGTTCTTCGTCGTGTTCAGGGTGATGGCGAAAAACCAATGTTTCGTCGCCAATGGTTCGTCGAGTGAGGATGAGGACGAAATCCCATGTTTCGTCGGGAAGAAAGGTAACGAAGGTTTAGTGAGGAGAGTCTGACCTAATTATAACATTATAACATATACACTAGACTTAAGTTTTTATTGAACAGTCACACATAAAATACTACCTTAAATATCACATGTTATAACACTTGCACGAATTACAAAAACAGAATTGTAAACAAGTAACGTGTCGAGGAAAGACCTTGAAAAACTCGGGTTGTCACATCATCCCCAACTTGAAAGAAATTTCGTCCCGAAATTTGATAAGTACTCCGAAAGCGGCGAAGTGTCAAATCAGGATGACTGTGGATTTTCCCTGGGTGCCACATCATCCCCAACTTGAAGGGGAATTTCGTCCCGAAATTCATTAGTTGCACCAGGTTTAGATTGTTTCTTTGGGAAAAGGTGAGGATACTTGAGCTTCATCTGATCCTCGCGTTCCCACGTGAACTCCGGTCCATGTCTTGAGTTCCAACGAACTCTCACAATCGGAATTCGGCTATGCTTACGAACTTTGACTTCCCGGTCCATAATTTCGATTGGTTCTTCGACAAACTGCAACTTGTCGTCAATTTTCAGCTCTTGAAACGGTACTACAAGTGTTTCATCGGATAAACACTTCTTCAACTATGAAACATGGAAAACATCATGGACGTTACCCAACTCAGCAGGTAACTCGAGCTTGTATGCCACCTTACCGATTCGTTCCAGAATTTTGAATGGCCCGACATAACGCGGATTAAGCTTGCCGCGTTTCCCAAAACGTACCACACCCTTCCAGGGTGAGACTTTTAACATAACGCGATCGCCCACAGCAAACTCTAAAGGTTTCCTACGCTTGTCGGCGTAGCTTTTCTGACGGTCGCGCGCCGCTGCCATACGATTTCTGATTTGCACTATCTTCTCAGAAGTTTCGAGCACAAGTTCCGGGCCTGTGATTTGGCTATCTCCCACTTCAGCCCAACAGAGAGGTGATCGACATTTCTGTCCATATAAAGCCTCGAACAGAGCTGCCTGGATACTGGTATGGTAACTGTTATTGTAAGAAAACTCCACCAAGGGTAAGTGTCTCTCCCAACCTTTGCTGAAATCCATAACACATGCTCGCAGCATGTCTTCCAATGTCTGGATGGTTTGCTCACTCTGACCATCCGTTTGAGGGTGATAGGCAGTGCTCATGTCGAGACGTGAGCCAAATGATTTGTGCATCGCTTGCCACAAATCTGATATGAAACGCGGATCTCGATCAGAGATAATGGAGGTTGGCACTCCATGCCTGGAAACCACTTCCTTTAGATAGATAGCAGCCAGCTGCGAGAACTTGTCAGTTTCCTTGATTGCGAGGAAGTGTGCAGATTTGGTGAGACGGTCAACGATCACCCAGATGGTATCACTTCCGTTTTGAGTTCTAGGTAGCCCAGTGACAAAATCCATGGCGATTTGTTCCCATTTCCACACAGGTATTTCTGGTTGCTGAAGTAGGCCTGGAGGTTTCTGATACTCCACCTTTACCTTTGAACAAGTCAAACATTTACTTACATAAGTCGCGATGTGGGCCTTCATCTTCGGCCACCAGTACAAGACTTTGAGATCCTGATACATCTTATCCGAACCCGGATGAACAGAGTATCGAGATTTGTGCGCTTCATCCATCACGAGGTCTCTAAGGTCACCATAAAGGGGAATCCATATTCGTTCCATGAAATAGTAAATGCCGTCAGATCTCTCTATAAGTCGCTTCTCCATGCCCCGTAAATACTCAGCTTCAATGTTTTCTTCTTTCAACGCTTCGGTTTGAGCAGAACGGATCTGATTAGGGAGGTTTGAGTAGATAGTGAGCTGCAAGGCGCGAACACGTTTGGGTTTTGATTCCTTTCGACTAAGGGCATCAGCTACAACGTTTGCTTTACCTGGATGATATTTGATAGCACAATCGTAGTCGTTTAAGAGTTCTACCCAGCTACGCTGTCGCATATTCAATTCCTTCTGGTCGAAAATATGATGGAGGCTCCTGTGATCGGTATAAATAGTGCATTTAGTACCGTACAAGTAATGCCTCCAGATTTTGAGCGCAAACACCACGGCCCCCAACTCCAAGTCGTGAGTCGTGTAATTCTTTTCATGGACCTTCAACTGTCGAGAGGAGTAAGCTATAACTTTCTCGCGTTGCATCAACACGCAACCGAGACCTTGAATAGAGGCGTCACAATATACTACAAAATCTTCGGTACCCTCAGGTAGAGACAAAATCGGTGCACTGCAAAGCTTTTGCTTTAGAACCTGGAAAGCGTCCTCCTGTTTTGTTCCCCAGGAATACGCAACACCCTTCTGTGTTAGAGCGGTGAGAGGTTGAGCGATCTTTGAGAAACCCTCAATAAATCTTCGATAGTATCCAGCGAGGCCAAGGAATTGTGGCACCTCCGAAGGATTCTTTAGTGCTGCACAATTCCTGATTGAGTCAATTTTGGCAGGATCCACGTGTATCCCCATTTTGTTAACGATGTGGCCAAGGAAGTGTACTTCTCGAATCCAGAAGTCACACTTAGAAAACTTCGCGTAAAGCTGCTCCTTCCTCAGAAGCTCCAAGATAAGACGCAAATGCCGTTCGTGGTCCTCGTTGCTCTTAGAATAAATCAGAATGTCATCGATGAACACGATGACAAATTCGTCAAGGTATGGTTTACATACGCGGTTCATGAGATCCATAAATACCGCTGGTGCATTGGTTAACCCGAATGGCATGACCAGGAACTCGTAATGACCATAACGTGTGCGAAAGGCGGTTTTTGGGACATCCTCCTCTCGGACTCTCATCTGATGATAGCCCGATCTTAGATCAATCTTCGAGTAGAAGATCGGCCCTTGCAACTGGTCGAACAGGTCGTCATTGCGAGGTAAAGGGTAACGATTCTTGACCGTCACCTTGTTGAGTTCGCGATAATCAATACACATGCGAAAGGATCCGTCCTTTTTCTTTACAAACAACACCGGGGCTCCCCAAGGCGAAGAATTGGGTCGGATAAAGCCCTTATCCAGCAGTTCTTGGAGTTGATTGGACAATTCTTGCAACTCTCCAGGTGCAAGACGATAAGGTTCACGAGCAATCGGAGCTGCTCCTGGTGTAAGATCAATTTGGAATTCCACCTACGATGTGGAGGTAAACCTGGAAGTTCCTCGGGGAAAACGTCAGGAAACTCCCGTACGACTGGTAAATCTTCGATTTTCCTCTCTTCAGGTTGAGTATCAGTAACAAGTGCAAGAATAGCAGGGTAGCCCTTCCGTAAACACTTCTGAGCCTTCAAAGATGAAATAATGTTAACAGTTGCACCACTTCGATGACCCTGAATGGTTAACGGTTCCCCACTGGGGAGAGGTATGCGCACAATCTTCTCCCTGCAAAGTATGTCTGCTCAATGTTTGGACAACCAGTCCATACCAATGACTATATCAAAACAACCAAGAGTGATGGGAAGAAGGTCAATGTCGAACATTTGACCTAGAAGATCGAGTTTACACCCTAAGAATACATGTGTGGCTTCTATCGACTTGCCATCAGCTAATTCCACTACATGCTTGTTTACAAGAGGCGCAGGAGTCAACCCTAGCTGACGGCTGAATCCCAAAGACACATAACTCCAGTCGGCACCAGATTCGAATAACACAGAAGCAATAATACCATTAATAGAGAATGTACCGGTTACGACATTGCCATCATTCCTTGCATCGCCTGCCCCAATAGTGAACACCCTACCGCGAGCGCCATTCCCTCCGTTATTCCCATTGTTGTTGTTTCCCGGGTTGTTGTTGTTCTGGCGATTACCCCCATTGTTATTGTTAGCATTCTAATTCAATTGCGGCCAATCCTTCTTGAAATGCCCTTCACTGCCGCACTGATAGCATCCCCTCTGATTACCCCGATTCTGCTGGGGTTGTTGCCTCTGTTGTTGCTGTTGTTGCTTGGGGTGTGGAGCTCTACAATCCTTCACCATGTGACCTACCTTGTCACACCTTTGACATGCTCGGCTACACTGGCCATAGTGGTGGAAACCACACTTATTGCACTTCGGATGTTTTCCTGCGTCACCAGAAGTCTGACTGTGGTTCTGATTCTGATTAACCGAAGACGATTGACTTAAGTTGCGGCTGTTGTTGTTATTAGGCTTCTTTTGCGATTGATTCGAGTTTGTTGACTTATCTGCGTCGTTCCACTTACGCTTGTTGTCAGTGGTGGGGGTGGCAGTAGTAGCAGTAATAACGATAGTAGCAGCAACACGTGGTGGCAGCGAGCCACGCTCCACCTCCTGATCAGTAATCTTGTGAGCCAGCCTGATAATCCGTGGTAGGTTGTCAAGATTTGCTGCAGTGACTAACCCCTTAACTGGTGGTGCCAATCCCTTAATGTAGAACTCAATCCTGCGAGGTGGTGGTCGGGATAAATTTGGACACATGTTTGCCAGCTTGTGAGACCGTTTCGTGTAAGCCTCGATCTCAGATCCTTCCATCTTCAGGTTATAGTACTCGTTTTCCAACTTTTGAATTTCATCCCGAGGGCAGTACTCTTCCCGAATTAGCTCTTTGAAATCATCCCAACTGGTCGCGTTTACCATCTCGATGCCCAACATCTGCACCTGAGCATTCCACCAAGTTAGAGCACCATCCTCCAAGGTGCCAGAAGCAAACTTCACCCTGTCCCCCTCATGACAGTTACACATAGCAAAAACGGATTCAGCTTTCTCGAACCAACGGAGCAGTCCCATGGGACCTTCAGCTCTACTGAAAGTTTGAGGCTTGCAATCCATGAACGTACACACAGATGGATTGTTCTGGTTTTGATTCGCTTGAAGACCTAAGGACGAAATAAAATGCAGCACACGGGTAAGAATTGGGTATGCGATACAAGGTTAAAGAATATTTGGCACATATCGTACCAGCTTGGTAGGCTGCCAAGGCCTCAGCCACACGTGTGTTAATCAAGTTTGTCAACTCAGCCTGAGTCATCGCAATGTGACCACGTCCATGGCCTCGTCCACTCATGATTCTATATAAGAAGAGGGAAAAAGTTTAAGAATCGAGATAAGGTAGGAGTCAAACCTCACGTTGACATCTACAAACTACACAGTTTACATCAATCAACAGAGCGGAACCCTTTTCACACTCGTTAAGCCTCACTGGGACTCACATGCACCCCACGTTATTATTATGTGTGCACCCATAATAATAAGGCAATTTGCATGCTTATCTCAGTGCCTCTTAACTCGTGCTAAAAGGTTCCCCACATTCAAATAGCAAAACGAAAGGCATTACAAGATTAAGAATCACAAGAGTCGAAGGGTAGTGCCACACTATCTAGCTTCACTAAAACATGCAGCACAGGTAATCACATCAGGGTACCTAATATGTAGTTTCATGCAAGTCGTGTGTGTGCAACTACTAAGCAAGTAATGCATAAAGGTAAATAGAGGACGAACCTTGCAATTTGGAGCTGAATGTCATGGTCGCTTCGATACTGTTTGGTTATAGTCTGGTTTTATGAAAACGTTTTAAAACCAAGTTCACTATAACTAGTGGCTTTGATAGCAAACTGTCACACCCCCAAAAATACCACAAGCGGAAACCCCCGCGAGGCGTGTGACGTACCAGGATCCAGCCACCAATCACATTGAACCATAACATAGTACTAAATAGAAGTTTCCATTTATTTCTTAAAGTAAATCCAAACACAATATAAAACAAATTTGTTCAGCGGAAGCATAATGTAAATAGTTATTTCATGTGTTTCAAAAAAGTGTGCAATAATCATTAAACTTGTATCTAAGAGCCACGAACCATGACCACTCCAGCACTCCCAGATAGCAAGTTCCAATCCATGAACCTAAGGGCCTGCAAGCATGCAGAGAAGTGTATCAGACAACGCTGGTGAGTTTGCAGTTTGTTTTAACCGTTTAATACCAAGTAGTGACTTATGATATGTTATGTTTTGCTGTGTTGACAATAACTCGATACCGCAGACGACCCTTTTTGCCCTTCTCCAATGCTCTATCAAACATTGGCCATGATTTAAAGTTATTAGTTCACGCCCGTCCTATCCAGGTACGTCGTGAGGGTGCCAAACCTAATAGCGCTATCAACTAATAACCTCGTTTCCCTACAAGCAACTAACCCGGTAGTATGATGGAACTTAAGTGATAGAGAGTGAGTGTATTATCCAACATTAACGTTTACCGAAAACCGTTGCATATCCCCTGCAAGGATATGCGTTTGTGAAATCCGCCTCATATCCCCTACAAGGATGTGGGTATTTGAAACTGCCTCATATCCCCTACAAGGATATGGGTTTATGAAAATCCGTTAACAAGTTTTATCAGTTTGATTGTCCCCACCAGACGCATGCTTGTTTTGAGAGAAGTGAACTCACCTTGGTTTGCTCGGTAAGACTAGCTACTTGTTTACGGTTTATTGATCGAATCCTAATATGGTTACCATTATCGATTAGTTTTGTAACCATAAATCACATATCCCCTATTCATATTACACAAGTATCACCACATAATAACATGCAAGTCGTAACATTGTTCATGCAATACAACAACTAAAACACACATCATAATGTCATACAGTGGGCGTTTGAATCCCATGCTGTTTGTTTACCAGCCAATTCCAAATATGGGTTGACAATTATTACATTCCTCCTACTAGTATGGGTTCCTATTAGTTCAAGACCCAGTCCGATTGTACAAACAATAGTGTGTGAGGAGCCCAACAATAGTTCAGCCCGTCTTACTAAGTAAGGCCCATTAGCAGCCTCGACGAAGAACAATGTTTGTCAAAAAGAAGCCCAGCCGACGAAGAATGGTGGTTCGACGAAATACCGGGTTGTTCGTCAAGGTCTTGTCGACGAAGAACTCATTTTTCGTCGACATGGGTATTTCGTGAAAGGTGACTTTCGTCACAGCCATAACAGTTAACCAAGTTTCCTAGTTTGATTCTCCAATGAGATCACAACCACAATTATCCTTTTTAGGTATAATTCTTTAAGTTGACGGTAGTTATTCTACGTGTTCATCCCCAATCCTAATAGTCGTTCATGACTCGAACTATTTCCCCACAACATTAACTTCGATCTACAAAACCCTAAACACGTCCAAACCTTCACACAGACAGATTTATAAGAGTATTATCATGCACATACTAACTTGTTGTTATTTCAATTCAATACAATCAATCGCAATATAATCAATTAACATATGAAATCAATTACGATAACGGATAAGCATACAAACAGTGTAACGAGCAAGTCAAGTCGGGTTATCTCATACTAACCGGATACGAGATGTGATTAGCAAAACTTCGAGAGGAATGATGATTTCCGCCGAGTGCAAGAGAGTTCTAGGGTTTCGTTGGTTAATAACTTATGTATACAAATGCGCACACAAGCCAAATATAACCCAATCATTTTTGGGCTTCACTTGGGCCAAAGGCCCGTCTCGGCGAAACTCTCTCCTTCGACAAAAAAGGGTTCTTCGTCGTGTTCAAGGTGATGGCGAAAAACCAATGTTTCATCGCCAATGGTTCGTTGAGTGAGGATGAGGACGAAATCCCATGTTTCGTCGGGTAGAAAGGTAACGAAGGTTTAGTGAGGAGAGCCTGACCTAATTATAACATTATAACACATACACTAGACTTAAGTTTTTATTGAACAGTCACACATAAAATACTACCTTAAATATCACATGTTATAACACTTGCACGAATTACGAAAACAGAATTGTAAACAAGTAACGTGCCAAGGAAAGACCTTGAAAAAATCGGGTTGTCACATTCACTCTAACCATCTCCCAACAAGGTTTATGCATCCCAATTTTGGAATACATAAAAGTTCTTTACAGGATATGGACCATTCTTCTCAAGCCATTCAATGTTTTCTTGTTTTGAAGCATTGGCTTCTGATTGTTGTTTGAAGGGGGAATCGTGGAGAATTCTTGGAATTTTTTAATAATGTGTTGCTCATAGTTCCTCTGTCCATAATGTACTAGGCCTTTCTATATGTCATTTTGCCCTAATTCTATGTGAATTCTTTAACATCTTCATCTTCCATCTTATTGGTGTATTCTTCATAATTCAACTTCTTGTCAATCTTTAGAAGAAGTAGTTGTTGAAGTGAAGAAATGAATCTTGGGGAAGGCGGAGGCTCTTCAGCAAATGGCTCTATGAAAATTGTTGTTGTTACAAGCTCTATTGTTGTTGCTGGTTCTTCTTCTGGATCTTCTTGCAATACAAACTTCCTTTTATTTGAAGGTTGTGTTGTTGTTTCTTTAAGAACTTCTGGTCTGCTGGAAGCTATTGGTTTTGATGAAACTACTGGCTTTTTGCCAGATAGTTTACCAGCAGTTTTGACAACAACTGGTTTAGCCCAGACTGTGTCTTTGATGATGATCTGGTTAATGAGGGAGTAGAAGGTGTTTGAGAACCAGTAGTTTTGCCTAGTCCAGCTATTTGAGTCTGCACTCCAACTGTTTGACCTAAACCAATTGTTTGTCTTTTGGGACCAACTGTTTGTTCTTTGGTAAGTTATGGTTGAACTTGTTGAACTTTTCTTCTCTTGGCTTCCAACTTTTCAACAGTTTTAGCTTTTTGGATCATAGTTGGTGGCCTCATGTCAATCTTCAAAGTTTTTGTAATCTTGGGGTCTTGCTTTGCTACTCTTTCTTCTGTTCTTTGTTTCTCTATTTGGCTTTTTACTAATGCAGCACTTAGACCTCTTTGATCTTGATTGAACTTCTGGATTCTCTCTGCATGATACACATCTCCTTCATCAACCCCCTTTTTGTTTCTCAGTCATGGCATTCTCTTTAGCTTCATCAGCTTTTTTCTGTGTTCTTATCTGCCCTACCCCAATCATGTCAATCTTCTCCCCCCTTGCCATCAACAGTTCCCTGCCTCTTCATGAAATGGTGTAACCAGGGCCTGGGAGGAGAAGTGCCAAAGACTTTGGCATCAAAGGTGTTTTGGTGTCTTTGAACATGGGTTCTAGAATATCCTTAAAGGCTGAGCTTGCCTATTGGTAATGATGAGGTGGCTAAAACCTCACTGGTAGTTTGGCTTTGTGTGGTTGGTGGCTTATTTAAGAGGGAGCTGAGTATTTTGGTGAGCTTTTGTGAGGAGGCCAGCTTTTGGGTGTATTTAGGTTTAAGCTGGACTTTAGCTTGGGGGCATCTTAGTGACCGACTCCTTGAGTTTAGAGACTGCAGCACCTAGCTATTCCATCAATTCATTAAATTGTTGGTTTTGGGCATCAATCATATTAATGGACTCATCTGCTCCCCCACCTGTGGTGGTTGTATCGGTAGGTACTTGTGGCTTTTCAGTCATAGAAATACTTCGTGATGCCCCTTGTTCTTGGTGATGGGGATTTCCAGCAGTTTGGCTATCCAATACTTTTGCAGCATGTAGTAGCTCTATTGTTGTTGCCTCCATGGTGGTTTTAGCTATGTTCCCACTGTCTTCTTAAAAACCAGTGGGTTTTTCAAGAATAGTGGAAGCCACCACTGCAATCACCTCATCAGGATTTTCCTGAGAGGGATGAGCATTTTCCTCATGTGGGTATGGATCAGATTCCAGGGCTATGTTCTGTGGCTCCATCTCTGTGATTTGTGATTGAGATGTGCCCTTTTGTGATACATTAGATGATCTGCCTTCATGAGTCTTTGTACAAAAGTGCTAGTTAGGTCAGCTTGGCTGGTTGGAGGCACTAGAGACCATAGTGAAGAAGTAACTACAATCTCTGACTGATTTTGTGTTTCAGCCTAATTCTTAGGGACCTTAACTTCCTAAGTTGTCTTTCTTTTGGTTTTCTTTAAGGGGGTAGCTGAGGATTTAGACTTAGAGGCTTTAGAAGTCCTTTGTGCTGAAGACTTCATCCTCTTTTTGGTGATGGTTGCTATGGGTTCCTCAAAGATGGGTTGTTCCTTTTGGTTAGCAAGAGTAGTGGGCTTAGTTTGTGGTTGCTCCTCAACTACTGGTTGTGCAGGGTCACTGCCCTGTATAGGCTCAGCCTCTTCTTTAACAAGTTTTGGTTCAGTTTTTACCTTTCCCATACTTCTATTTTTTTTGAGCTAAAAGTGATTTGATGGGAAGGATCACACCCCTCTTGTAGAGCTTATCAGGCCATCCTATTTCTAGTATTACAATGATAAGTCTGGGGTACATCAAAAATTTTGAAGTTGAGTTAACATTGGAAACCAGCTCTTTAAAAATTTGATTTGAAAGTTCAAAATTTTGATTCAGTCAAAATAGAGTATGCAATATATTGTGTTGACTGTGGAGCTTCGTTCCAAGAACTAGATTTACCTGACAAGCATTGAATGAGTGTGTGGAAAAGAAACTTATAAGTAGGACCACAATCTTTCTTCTCATAGGTGGCCTACTTAGTATTTCCATAGTTCAATGAACTTGAGATCCATCTCAGTTTTTTGAAAATTTTTCAACCCCTTCTGTATCTTTGAGTTAAAGACGAAGTGATAAGATCTCCAATCTTTGCATTAATGGACAACACATTTCCTTTGTCATCATGAGTTAGCTTGACTGTATTCCAGAAATCATGAAAAGTGGTTTTGTAGATTGTGGGGTTTACAGTTAGGGCATGATAAAAAGGTGATTTCTCTATGAGATCAATAACATGATGATACTAAGAGTGATCCTTCTTGTTAGTTAAATAAGGAACAAGGTTGTGGTTGGACAAAAAAACAAGGTTCACCATGATTAGTGAATGAGAGAATGAAGATTCAGAAAAAGGTTTTGAGAGATTTGGATTGCGATTGATCACAAAAGTATTTGAAGGCGGTTAAAAGAATCGTATTGATTTGATGTGTGTGTATTAGCATGTATTTTGTGTGTTTCTGATAGTTTTACGATTATCGTTTAGACATAAATCTTAGTATCAATACCTTGTGATTTGATGTTATGGACGAAATTTTGTAGTATTATCTTCATATTGATCTACGTGGCACAAAGAATATATGATTAGACACTTTTACATGACTCTAATCTATCTTCATTCCACATACCAACATAATTGCATCATAAAGGAATTTACATTGTCATGTATGTTTAGTTAAGGAAGAAAACTCACATTCATTTTCTAAATAATTTCTAATTTGAATGTTCCTCCCAAGTATTGCTCTTAGTTCACATCATCATCATGCTCAGTAAATTCCATCAATAGCACTGTTAAAGTAAGGTCTGAGGAGGGTAAGATGTAGACAATCTTACCTTTACCCCGTAGGAATAGAGAGGTTGCTTCCAATGAAACCCCCGGCTCGATAGTAGTTTTGCATCAAGCCTTGGACTTAAGGCACATACCACTCTTCAATTAAGACAAAGGACGATTAGTGCATGTACTCCTTTGTCTTTCGGCTATCAACGCCATCACATGATGCATGATTAACCACCCCCCTCTTTTAACGTTATTTTCACGAAATTAGTAAAATAACATTAAAATTAGTGCACTTTCACTTTTGACCCCCGAGCGTCCACACATATATATACATTATATGCGCATACCGCAAGCGGGGCGTATTTTAGTTCACATCATCCCCAAAAAAAAGAGAGGGAGGAGGATTTACAAACGTGGGTATATAAAAATTTAAGTACGGGTTTTTTTTAGTGACACTGATGTTTTTTAGAAGGTAACTCCATTCTTGAAGGGTAATTGAATTAGGGGAGTAGGATCAAATACAAACCATATTTCGTAAACAAACGGTAAGAACCATTTAAAAAGTGTCATGTAGCATCCAACCAATTATAGAGAAATGGTAAAATGATAACCTAAATAATATCAATTATCTTGAATTCCTTATAATTAGCTAACAAGCAATTAATTCTTTATTTGAATGTTCCTTTTGTTTTGAATGTGCTGATAAAGAAAAGTGCTAATATCATTTCACATATGTCTTAAAATCAATTATCTTGATTAATTTTCATGTGCTAATATAATTTAAAAGTGCTACTTTTATGTATGTATTGTTTTAGTATGTGCTAATTTAACTTTTTTAAGTGCTAGGATCTGTTCTTACGGTTTATATGTTAAATATGGTTTGTACCGAAACCGACCCTTGAATTAGGGGAAGAATCAATTGCGGATAAGCAAACAAAGAAGAATGAGGTAACGGGGCCGAGAAAGTATATATTCAAGTTAATAAGAAAGTTGAAATCTAAAAATAAAAACCAGCTGGCCTTAGGACTATAAAAGTACAATAATTTTGGACAAGAATTAAATCAAAATCAATACTTATTTCTTGACAAGGCCGGTCGATATTTTTGGTCTATATACCCAAAATTAGTTGGATTTTTTTTTTATTTTTTTACACGTTTAAATCATTATACAAACCTTTCATCCCTCTTATTTTTATATCAATCTTTCTACCATCATTCTTTTCACTCCATATTTTCTAAAAAAAGTTCAAGATTTTTATACCTCTCTCTACCATGTATCGCTACAACCGGGGTTTCGTTCCTCCTCGATCAAGCGACGACCCAAACCGAATGGACACTCCTAACCAACCCGTTGATCCAGTTTCCACCCAATCAACCACCTATGAAATCGAGTTTGTCGAGTATGATCAGCCCTAAATCGGGTTCATGACCCTCTTGAACTGATCGGAGTGTCGCGCTCCGGTCAAAGATAAGATTTATAAGCCCAAATTACCCTTAACAAATAGTTAGTGGTAGTAAGGGGTCGAACCACGAAGAGTATTTGGTTTGCGAATGGACTTGATTGAGTTTTAACGGTTGTCACAATTTATGAAGCTTGCTAGATTATTTTTGTGGTTTTTATTTGTTTCAAAATATGTTGAATGATCTTAATAAAATTGATTGGATTAATTAACTACCAAAAGTTAACGATTCAAGAAAACTTGATTAACGATTATAAAAATATGATGGAATGCAAGGCTCACACCCGGTTTCAACAAATGCAAGACTTAGGGTTACTACGTGTTTTAATTTAGCTTAATCGAATTAGTTCGTTAACGGGTTAACAAACACAAAGCTTAGGTGCCAATCGCTATCAAAGTCATAGACAACGGACCACGATGCACTTTGTTACCTTGGACTAGCAAATCCTTTCAAAAGACAAGGCATAAATAGGTGTATTCGTTTCACAAAGTCAAATTTAATAATTCACTCGATAATTCGTAAATTCAATATAAACGTAGGACAATTGTCTAAAGATTCAAACGCAATTCAATTTGTCACAAGCAAAACATCAACAAGTAATAAAAACCCTAAATCTTACATAAGTCTACACCGGGGTGAAACCTCCAAGGAATTAGCCGCTCATGGTGAACGGAAGTTGACCAATGATTGAGGAGAGCTTGAACATCATCATCTTGAAGCTTTGAATCGGATGAAGGTAATGATTAGGGTTTGGGATGGAGGAAATTGATGGATGATGTGGTGGAATGATTCAATGGATAATGATCAAGATGGTGGTGGACCAGGGTTAGGATTAATGGGATGATTCGGATGATTGGTGATGATTGTGTATAAAGGTGAATGAGTTCTTGGCTCCAAGATGGTGTTTCAAAATCACCAAATGCGTAACCCCCCAAGAAAGAGTCAAAACAAGTGATATAACTCGTCCCCTAACTCAAAAAATCAAGTTTTTCGCGAAGTGAGAATGCAGGTGGCATCGCCGACGGCCATTTAGGGCGTCCCCGACGGCCTCTGGTTGTTCCTAATTCGTCTGACGGCTTAACCCACTGCCTACGGAGGTTTTTCAGCGACGGAAGGTTATGGATGGCGTTGCCGACGGCCTTTTGGGGCGTCCCCGACGCTGCCTGGTTTTGTCGGTTTCGTCCGAAACTGTTTTCTTCATAACTTCTTCGTTATAGCTCCGTTTTACTCACCGTTTTCACCCACGTACTCGTAATTCAGCCCTCTATCATGCCATCTTCCAATATATTCATTTTAAATCCATTAACACCCCCCAAAATACATCCAATCTTCATGGTTAACCCAGTTTTGTTCATTTCACATCCCCGGTTGACCCGATTCGTGTCCCGGTGCTCCGTTTAGCTCCCGATTAGCTCCTTAAACTCTTTTAGACCTGTAAAACACAAATCCCATCAAAAGTAGGCTATTAAAGATTAAAAGCAACGTAAAAACATCAACTTAATCATAAACGATCACCGGTTTTCAACCACGTATCACATCCCCACACTTGTCGTTTGCTTGCCCTCAAGCAAATCTGTTTTTCACTTTCACGTGGGTCGAGCAAGAAACACACATCCCATTCCCGAGATGAAGGTTAAGGTCAATTGTCATACTCAAGTTCAAACTTTTTACAATTTTCAACATATTTAACGGTAAAGTGAATAATCACATATAAAATGGTTATACAAGATTAACTCGCCCTTGAAACCAATAAATCATGCACATCCCTCACAATGTTCTCTCCACTCGGATTAAAATTGGCTAATAATTGATGCATTAGCGCTTTTGAAATAATCACTCAAACCGATTAGAACACGTACCCGTATAGGCTTGCAACTCAATCATTCTCCACCACCGAACACGAATACTAAGTACAAGTCAAAAGGTCTTTGTAAGGGTTGTAACGGGGCTAGGCTAAGGGTAGGAAGTAGGATATTTAAAGTGGCTAAGGTGATGAAAATTTGATTTTTATTACAAACCACTAAACTAAACATAACTAATTATAAACATCAACTAAGAGGCAACAACTTTCGCCTTTTATTCAACAACTACTAGCACATCTTTTTGTGTTTTTCTCAATACTTTTTCACTCTTTTTCGAAACCTTTTCTGATTTTTTTTTTTGCAAACAAACAAATCACAACTATACAAGCTTAACTCCTATAATCGAATTTTCATCACACGGGTTTAAAGAAAAGGCTTAAGGTTATGGGCTAAATGGGTTGTCAAACGAAAGGATTAGGCTCAAAGTTGGCTACTAAGGGATAAATTTTGGGTAAGGATGGATAAATGGTGTAAAAGGAAAAGGTTTACCTAATGCCTTAATCATTCTCGTGCTTGTATTCGGTCTATGGTCTCAAACGTATCAAAAGAGGCAAGTTCTACATTACGTGACTAATGGTCCACTCAAACAAAGAAACATAAACATGTAGTTCTATGATGTAAAAGTGGGTCAAAACCTCACATATAACGGGTATGATATGTGACATGCATGATATGTTAGTTCCTTAGGCAGATTATTCCCAAATAACCACCCGCTAAATACCCGTCATGCTATTAATTCGAACTTGACCATGACAAATGACCAAATGGGTTGTGTCATCCCTCGTTGACTTAGTTACTTGTGCTTTTAAGATCGCTTTCGAACCAAGACATTTTTGAAATTTTCCCCCATCCCCACACTTGAGGTAAACATTGTCCTCAATGTGTAGTATTTAAATGAACGAGTCAAAAATCGAAAAACTTTTACTACTCCCCCATCCCCACACTTGAGGTAAACATTGTCCTCAATGTGTAAGAAATAGAGTTTTTAAATCGCACAAGGGATGTGACACAGCTAATTTCCCAAAAATTTACCCCGGAAACTAAGGTACAATTACAATCCACTTATTACTAACTAAGAATCAAGGTAAAAGGAAATGTATGCACCTGATTTTCTCGCTAGATGCTCATGAGTTCTTCTTCTTCTTCTTCTTCAATAAAGTGGTCACCCCTCGAACATAATGTACCTGCAAATCTTAACCCTTGTGTAGAAGCATGCTTCTCATAACCATTAAAATTTGTTAGCCACCTAATTTTACCACTTTTATGAAAGTATTACCAAGTCATACATTATTTTACCTTGATTTATGTGGAAAATTAATTTACAACAACAAAAATCCTAACTCACTTTCGTAGGAATCACGGTTGCATTTAGCTTATGCAAGAAGCCCTTTTAAACCCCCCAATAGCTTGGGAGGACGAGTAGGTCTCGTGAGGGTTATGTAGGGAACACACCCACAAAGTTCATTTAGCCTAAAACGAAATAACAAAACTATACAACAACATCACAATTAGACTACGGAGATAAACTAAAACGAATTATAAAAGAAAATATACAACAACAATTAACTTACCACCTCATGGTGGTCGAATGGCGTGCTTGCCGCCCACGAACTCCTCGAAGTCACCCACCGGTGATTCATACAATTTGTTTCCAAACGGTCCAAACTTTCTCACCTCCTCTTCCTTCGTCTTTTCTTGAGGTGACTTCTTCTCCTTCTTCTTCTTAACCGTCTTCTTCTTTGTTTCTCCAAACCTACCAACCATAGCACATACCTTTTTGTTTGGACTTATGTCCTTTTTAGGACACTTATCCTCACCGAGTGGGTTAGTAAAATTTGGAAAAACATTTAAATTTAATTCCCGGTCCCCAAACTTCATGCTTACCGTTCCCGTTGCACAATTTATTATGGCATTAGTAGTTGCCAGGAACGGTCTACCCAATATAACTATCGGTTGGGTGTCCTCAACACACCCAACATAATCTACTACCAAAAAATCATCTGGGTAGTAACAATCATCCACCTTAACAATCACATCCTCCACCATCCCCCGTGGATGCGTGGGAGTCTAATGGCTAACACCACGGGAGTGTCAAACTTTTTCAATGGACCAAAATCGTATTGGTCATACAAACTCCCGGGCAAAATGCTCACACAAGCTCCAAGATCGAGGAGCGCCCTCTCAATTTTAAATGTTCCAATTTGAATTGGAATAAGAGGATCTCCCGGATCTTAAGCTTTTTTTTTGGGGGGGGGGGGGGGCACTCGATAAGACGACACTAACATGTGATACCAAATTAATCAGTCCGGGTAATTTATTGTGCCGTTTTTCAATGCTCAACTCCTTCAAGCATTCCACATGAGCCGGGACCTTTTTAATGTCATCGAGTAACGGTAAATTAATTTTTGCTTGTTTAAAATTTTCCCACCTCTCGTCCTTTGGTGGGCACCGTTCTTCAAATTTTGATGCATTAATTAGGTTAAGTTGATTTAAACAATTTTCACAAAAAGAATGTTTAGTTATTTTTTCAATTTTACTTTGTGAAATCGTTTCTTGTTCATTTTCACTTTCCGGCTCATCACTTATATCTTCCATTACACCATCAACGAGTTGTGGTGGTGGAATGCTTTGAACACTACAAATTTCATCATTCGGAAGAAGACTTACCACGCTAATGTATACATTCCTCACATTGCCCATGCTTGAGCTTTGATGCTTCCGGTTCGTTGCGGTGTCACTTAGAAGTCTTCCTCCACTTCCGCGAATTTGGGCCATTTCTTCCGCAAGTTGACCCACTTGCTTTTCCAATGCCTTGTGCGACTTGTCTCGCACCTCAAACTCCTTCTTCATCTCAGATTTGATCTCTTGATTTGAAGTGGTGATGGCATTCATGATTGCATCGAGCTTGGAACTTAGCGAGTCGTCGCCACCCATTTGAGAGTTTGAATTGCCACTCCTATTACCACCTTGATTATAGTTCCTTTGGTAACCCCCTTGGTTACCCCCTTGGCGAGTTTGGTGCGAATACCCACCTTGATTTTCTGATTGGAAATTCTGGTTCATTTGATTGGAGGCATTAACATACCTAAAGTTAGGATTGTTCCTCATTCCGGGGTGGTAAGTGTTGGAGTTCATATCATATTGCCTCCAGTCTCCATACACTTGATTCACATCCATGGTGGCTTGACAATTCTCAGTCCGGTGACCAATGTCTCCGCATTCTTCACATACGGCGTATTGCACCGCACCCACTTCCTTTTTTCTTCATGCGGGCCAACTCCCGCTCCAACGTTTCAATCCGATCCTTAGAACTCACATCACGATTGGGCCAAGACCTTGAGGTAGAGTGCTTTTTGGCTCGGTCGGCCGATTCTTTCACCTTTGACCTCTTGCTCATCCTCTCGAGGAACTCCCAATCGTCGTCCTCGTGATTACTCAACAAAGTACCATTACTCGTCGACTCAAGGTGGTTCCACGTCTCATCATCCAAACCCCTCACAAAGCATTTAACCAATTCCCACTTTTCAATTTGGTGATGAGGACACTTCCGAATTAATTCCTTGTATCGAGTGAAGGCTTCGTGTAATGGTTCACTCGAGAGTTGGCGAAAAGACCTGATTTCATCTCTAGCATCATCGGTTGTCACACCTCGATATTTCCACATATTACCGGTGGGCCCTGCGGGGAGTATCGTGACGTAGTTGATATCATCATAGTCAAACATACACAGTTTATAGCACAGCGGAAGTCTTGGAGGAAAATTAATATTACAAACCGAAAGTAAAGTGCAAGTTGAAATATAATACAGACGGTGTGTAAGGATCCACAGGCAGATCTAAAACATAATGTAAAATATTGTTCAACAGACTTTAAGCATTAAGAACTTGCAAGATTCTTTAACTAATGCTCAGAAGCTTCCAGCCAATTTCGCGTAGTACCTGCCACTTAGTCTTTTTGAAAAATATGTTAGTTTACATTGGTAAATACAATTAACCGACTCTTTTTGAACACTAATATGAAAATTGATTTAAATGCACAAGGCACAAATATTCTTTTCTAACTTGGGAAAATTATATGAAATAATCTTGTATACAGATTTATATGTTTGTCGTACGTTCAGGGCCCGGGATAGAAGCCGAGACAAGATTAATAGACGCACCACTAATATAAACCCACAAGAAGTTATCCTCACGAGTGGGTATATCATTTTACATACGCAACTGTTAGGTGTATGCCTACATCCCGTGCTTAAGTCGTGGCCATTTTCAAATGAAATGAGCCGAGGATATCCAGGACACGGTCATATTAACCCCCAAATGTTTATACATCAAACAAAACAAATTAAAACGGGTTATCTCAATGATGTAACCACTAATCGATTAAATATTCAATACCCGACCAAGCGGTAATAATTTACCGTCGTATATCCTACTTAAACAAGTGTAGGTAGCTTTTACTGGGCTCCTAATCTGGAACGAAGGTTTTAATAACCTATTAGATTAGTAACGGGTCTTATTTAAGTTATAAACTTAGACCGATTAGTTTAAAGAAAGGTTTACGGTACGACACACAAGATTAAGCGGTGACCGGATTGGAATGTAATTTAGACCTGACAAGTATGGAGACTTGTATAAAATAGGTAAACTAAATACATTCTAGATTTTGAAGTAAAAATGATAAGGTTTGACCCGTTTTGGTTAATTAATGTAAACTAGTTACATAAACCGTACCGAACGCATTTATGCATAACGGGTAGCCGGATGAGTCAAGTACAAGTTCCATAAGTTATTATGCTTAAAATATGTTGTGATATCAGTAGGATATCAACAATTATGCCCCAAAAGAAATTAAAATCAATTTAAGCCCCGTAAGGGTATTTTGGTCATTTTAAGATTCATAAAAGGGGTTTAAACATAAAATGAGCATCTGGTCTAAAATATTTAATAAAAATATTTATTTTATCATGCTACATCAGTAAGATATCATACATATGTCAGGTTTACCATTTATGGCCAAACTATGCACCGTAGGGGTATTTTGGTCATTTCACATATGTTTTTAATGACAAAATTGGAAGTCTGAGTTCAAGACTTATACCTACTGTTAAAGTATTAAAATTTATTTATAAAATCAGTGGGTAACAAGTCTTAGTTGTTAAATATGGTTTTAAACCATACTATGCACCTAATTATCGTAAAAGTCGGTAATTGACGATATTTGAGATGTTTATGAAATCCTAGGATTTTGATCAGCTTTTAATGTTTAAAATATTTTATTTAACATATCACATCAGTAGGAAAAGGTTTGGCATGTTAATTATATGCTAATCTCATTTTATTAATAAAAAAGGGTATTATCGTCGTTTATCGAATTATACGAGAACTCAACGATGTGGTCAGTTTATAATCTGACCAAAAATTCCAAAAATCCCTAAAAATAATATCAAAACAGTAGGTAATGAGTTTGGTGCCAAATTTTGGGTTTAAACATGATTTATGCTAAAAATGTAATTTAATTAATAAAAAGTTTCATTTTACGATATCTTGCATAACTTTAGTTTAAGATCAGAAAATGATGTCAAATTTATTTGACATGCTTATATATCAGTAATAAAGCTATTTGTATTCTCATGTATCAAAAAATCTCGTTTTTATAACATAAGGGCATAATAGTCAATTTTAAGCAATTAACGTAAACATGCAAAAGAACTCAAATTACTAAGGGACCATGAAGTATAACCTCAGAGGGTTATACTAACATATAAGTCACAAAGGAACCCTAAGGCACAAAGAAACTAAGCTAAATCGGGTCAGAACTGAAAGTCAAAGCAAAAGTCAACTTTTGCGACTTCCGGTTGCGAACCGAGCCTAAACTCAAAATTGTCGGGTTGAACATGTCTAAACGTGTTCTTATTATATTTACCAAGTTATTAAAGTGATAAAACTGATTTTATAGCTTCTACATTATCAGTTATGATTTTTATTTAAAAACTGACCCGTTTGACTTTTATTTTAATTACTTGACCCGACAATTTACTAAGTAGATGTGATAATTAGGAGGTGCCCTTTTGAGGGATTATCACCTACATAATTACCAACACATAACCACTTTCAATTCAGAAAATGGCTGGACCGTTTATGATTAATCAAAAAGTCAAAGCATAATTACGATATCTTTGACTTTCGGTCCTTAAACTAATAAAAACTTAACTACAGAAGCTAAGAAGACTTACAAAGGTCTTTAGCACGAAAATTTAACTTGAGAGAGCTTCCTTTAGGTCTAGGATGCTCCAGAGATGAAGAAGTGAAGTAAAATGTGAGAGTGCAAGTTGAAATGAGCAAACTTGAGCTCTATTTTTAGTGAAAGGAGGCCATCTAAGATCAATCCAGCTGTTATTAGGAGTTACCAGATGATCCCAAGTGTTCATGTGGCAGTAAAAACCGTTTACAAGACCCTGGTATCGCTCAGAAGCTATGCAATAGCGGTGTAAGAGCTGCAAGATGCAGCTGTCCAGAATTTTGTCGCTGGCAGTGCTCTCCCGGCCCGCGTTGGAATGAAGGGGAGGTTTACGCGGCCCGTGACACCCCCTAATCCGGTTGAAACATTTTTAAAATGTTGCACTTTCAGTCCCTGGTCCTTTAAAGCATGAATAACTTTCATTTATTGCACTAATAACCCCCATAGTTAACTTTTAAGTGTCTTGGGTCATAAAATAAACATCGTTAAGCTTCCGATCAGTTACGGGATCCCCCGAAAGGTATTATTTTCAAACGTTGACGCTTTTAATCCTTTTTCTTGGGATTTGCAAATTAAATCGTTTAATTGAACCGAAACTTCATAAAATCATTATCCGATATTCATGAGAGTATAATAAAATATTACAAAGCCTCGGGATCGTTAAAAGGTCACTCAGAGGTAAGAATTAACATGTTGACACGTTTAACCCCCGTGCTTCGTAAACTTTTGATTTTTAAGCACAAACGGCTTCTTGCGTCCGACAATTTACTCATTAAGGAATACGAACATCGTGTGAGGTCAATCAGAGGCACAAGTTTGGCATGTTAACACTTTCAGTCCTACCACATACATCTTTACACTGTTTGACAACTTTAGACCCTCAAAGTTATCTTTTAACATGATCAGGGTTTGTGACACGTGTCATCACCACATTGGACATGATTTTGCGAGGTGTTACATCCTCACCCCTTAAAAGAAATCTCGACCTCGAGATTTACTGAAATAAATGAGGATATTTCTGTCGCATCGTGGATTCAACTTCCCACGTATATTCTGGGCCTCTACGGGCATCCCATTTCACCTTTACAATCGGCACATTCTTTCTTTGAAGCTTCTTAACCTGTCGATCCTCGATTGACAAGGGTTTTTCAACAAACTTCAAGCTTTCGTCAATCTGCACGTTCTTATGAGACATTGCTAGCGACTCATCAGCTAGACATTTCTTTAAATTGCAGATGTGGAACACATTGTGAATTCCACTAAGCTCTTCAGGTAGATTCAGCTTGTAGGCCACGCTTCCGACACATTCGATAATCTCGAATGGTCTGATATATCTTGGGCTCAGCTTGCCCTTTTTTTTTACCAAATTGCATCACTCCTTTCCAGGGTGACACCTTGAGCAACACTTTATCTCCTACCTCGAATTTTAGTGGTTTGAGCCTCTTATCTGCGTAGCTCCTTTGCCTATCCCTGGCAGCTTTTAGATGATCACAGATCTGAACAATCTTGTTCGTCGTCTCCAGGACTATCTCAGGTCCCGATAGTTGGGTTTCTCCAACTTCCGCCCAACAAAATTGCGTTCTACATTTCCTTCCGTATAAGGCCTCGAAAGGTGCGGCTTGGATGCTCGAATGATAACTGTTATTGTATGAAAATTCAATCAAAGGAAGATGGTCATCCCAACTTCCACCCAAGTCAATAACACAAGCCCGAAGCATGTCTTCTAATGTTTGAATCGTACACTCACTTTGCCCATCCGTCTGAGGATGATAAGCAGTACTGAAATTCAAACAAGTGCCTAGAGATGATATATCTAGTATCTCTATCAGATATGATATATACTGGCACTCCGTGGAGAGATACTATCTCATCCACATACAGCTTGGCTAGTTTATCGGAGCTGTGCGTTTCTTTAATGGTCAAGAAGTGAGCTGACTTGGTCAGCCTGTCGACTATAACCCATATCGTATCATTCCCGTGTTTCGTCCTTGGTAACTTAGTAATGAAATCCATAGTTACCATTTCCCATTTCCAAGTGGGAAGTTCAGGCTGTTACAGTAAACCTGACGGCTTTTGATGCTCGGCTTTAACCTGTGCGCACGTCAGACATTTAGCCACATAAGTGGCTATGGATTTCTTCAAACCCATCCACCAGTAATTTTCTTTCCGATCTTGGTACATTTTATCCCCGCCCGGATGTACCGAATATTTAGAATTATGGGCTTCTCGAAGAATTTCATTTCTAAGTCCTCCACGAATTGGAACCTAGATTCGGCCATTCAATCTAAGGATTCCATCGTTCCCTGGTGACAACTGATCAACAGTCGCACCTAATCTTTCTGCTGGAAAGTTTTCTTCCAAAACGGCTTCTTGTTTAGCTGACAATAACCTCTCGCTTAAACTGTTCTTCAATTCAATGCTTTTGGCATTGATCCTGATAGTTTTGACCCTTTCTTTCCTGCTTAGCGCGCCAGCGACCACATTCGCTTTGCCCAGGTGATAGATAATTTCACAATCATAATCGTTCAATGTTTCCATCCAACGACGTTGCCTCATATTGAGATCTTTCTGATTAAACAAATGTTGAAGGCTTTTATGATCTGAATAGATTATACACTTGGTCCTATATAGGTAATGCCTCCAAAGCTTGAGTGCAAATACAACGACACCCAATTCCAAATCATGGGTGGTGTAATTATTTTCGTGCACCTTAAGTTGACGTGATGCGTAGGCAATTACCTTGCCTTTCTGCATAAGCACACAACCCATACCAGTGTGCGATGCGTCGCAATAAACAACAAACTCTTCTATCCCTTCTTGCAATGTCAACACAGGAGCATTGCTTAATTTCTGCTTAAGGATCTCAAAAGATTCTTGTTGTTTAGGTCCCCACTCAAACTTTATATTCTTGCGAGTTAACGAGGTTAAAGGTGCTGCAATTCTTGAAAAGTTCTTAATGAAACGCCTGTAGTAACCTGCCAAACCTAAGAAGCTGTGAATTTTCGTGGGCATCTAAGGTGCTTGCCAATTTATAATCGCTTCTATCTTAGTGGGATCCACATGGATACCACGCTCACTTACCACATGTCCAAGAAACTGGACTTCTCGAAGCCAAAATTCACATTAAGAGAATTTTACGTAGAGCTTTTCTTGTTGCAGAAGTTTAAGAATACATCGGAGGTGTTCCTCATGATCAGTTTGGTTTTTGGAGTAAATGAGTATGTCATTAATAAAAACTATGACAAACTTGTCCAGATATGGCTTGGAGACTCGATTCATGAGATCCATGAATGTTGCAGGTGCGTTAGTGAGCCCAAAAGGCATCACTAAGAACTCGTAGTGGCCATATCTTGTTCTGAACGCGGTCTTGTGTACATCTTCGGTTCTGACCTTCAACTGATGATACCCCGACCTTAAATCGATCTTTGAGAAGAAACTTGCCCCTAGAAGCTGATCGAACAGATCGTCGATCCTGGGCAATGGATATCGGTTCTGGATTGTAAGTTTGTTCAGCTCACGATAATCAATGCATAGACGCATTGAGCCATCTTTCTTCTTCACAATTAGAATCGGGGCTCCCCAAGGAGACGAGCTTGGTTGAATAAAACATTTCTCCAATAGATCATCCAACTGTGTTCTTAATTCTTTCATTTCAGTCGGTGCCAACCGATAAGGAGCTCGGGCGACTGGTGCTGCTCCAGGTATAATATCAATCCTGAATTCCACTTGTCTGTCGGGAGGTAAACCAGGTAGTTCTTCTGGGAATACGTCTGAGTACTCAGAGATAACAGGGATATCTTCTATATTGGGCCTTTGCTCGTCTATCGACACCTGTGCCATGTAAATGACACAACCTTTCTTCAAACACTTAGATGCCTTAAGCATAGATACTTGATCAGGCAATCCATACTGCGTATCTCCTTGAATAGTAAGTGATTCACCATAAGGGGTCTTGATAACAACTTGCTTCTTATCACAGGCAATCTGAGCTTGGTTATGAGATAACCAATCCATGCCAACGACTATATCAAATCCTGCCAATTTCATTGGTAACAATGACAACGGAAAAGAGTGATTCCTAATGGATATAAAGCATCCATCTAAAATTATTGAAGCAGTCTCTAAGGTACCATCGGCCAATTCTACCTCATATTTTATGTCTAGAGTTTTAACAGGCAGATTTAACAGTTTACAAAATTTATTGTCTACAAAGGACTTATCTGCGCCAGAATCAAATAAAACTCTAGCATAAACATCATTTATGAGGAAAGTACCTGTTATAACATTATCGTTCTACACAGCCTCTTTGGCATTCATCTGGAAAACTCGAGCATTGGTCTTCTTGGCCTCCTCAGGCTTCTTTGGGTTTTTCGGGCAGTTGGTCCTTATGTGCCCCTTCTCATTGCAACCATAACAGGTTGCATTTTTCATGTTCTTGCATTCCAGAGTTTTATGAACCTTTGACTTGCAGATTCCACAAGATTTAGGCTGCGGTTCAAGTCTGCATTTCCCAAAGTGGTGCTTCTTGCAGGTTTTGCACTTGGGCTTCTCACCTGACTGCTGGGAGTCCTTCTTAAACCCAAAATTCTTCTTATGCCCAAAATTACCTTTCTTTTTCTTTTCAGAGCGATGTGAGCTCTCATCTTCCCTTTTTCTCTTTCCCTCATCAGAAGTCTTGACAGACTTATTCCTAATTGCATCAAGAGTGAGGGATAAGGACAAATCCACCACGGACCTATAAGTGGTAGGCCTGGAAGCTTTAACGTTTCCTTTGATTTCCGGGGCCAGGCCTCCGATGAAACGCGCTATGCGTTTAGGTTCAGGTGTAACCAGATAAGGGACAAGTCTGGACATGGTGTTGAAACTCGTAACATAAGCTTGGCAATCCAAATTCTTCATGACCAGAGTCAAGAAGTCAGTTTCAATTATCTCTACCTCATGCTGAGGATAGAAGTTTTCCTTCATCAGTGCCACGAATTCCTCCCATGACAAGTTATAGAGTGGGATCGTCCCCGTGGCTTTAATTAGAGATCTCCACCAAGCCAATGCCTCCCCTTTAAACGACTGTTAGATAAACTTCACAACATCCTGTTCCGCGCATCCGCTGATATCCACAACGGTATCCATTTCATCAAGCCATGTCATACAGTCAAAGGCACCCTTTTCACCTGTAAAATCCCTTGGTTTGCATGAAACGAAGTACTTGTAAGAACAAGTCTTTGAGTGCGGTTCATGATCAAATACAACTTTCTTAGACGACTGACTTTTCTGATTTGACGAGTGCCGAGAATCGTCCTTCTTTGATTCATGTGTTCTAGAAGGGGGCTTATTATGAGCCACAGATTGAGTCTTTGTGCGAGTGTCACTTGGTTCTTTGATCATTCTGCCAACAGCTTTAGTGACAGCATTGTCTATCAATGCTTGCAGATCTGCACCAGTTACATTCTTTCTGGTGTTATCATTTCTTTCCCTTGGATGACTACTAACTTCTTGTGATTCACCCATGAAGCTTGATTGCTATAAAATAATGACAATAATTTATTCAGAAGTCTATTATGGAATCATCATTTTTGATGATTCATTAACCATGGTAAATATAGACCATATTTGGTTAATTTGATAATCAAATTTATTTAAATTTTTCATTATAATTTATCCCAGTTATAAAGCATTAAGGATATTACAGTGGCACAAAAGGCCAAGTCACAAGGACAGTTTTAATTTATAAGCCATGATCTTATAGGATCGAGGCATTAAGGTTTGAACATAGTTCATTACCTTTCTTGACAGGGAGTTATAGACTACAACTGTCATTTGTCTTATTGGGCAATAAATATAGCCCGTAGGCACTTCATCACTAATGGATGTTTATAACGTGACTATCGCATTGATGATATAAGCCATGATTTTCAAGATCATTGGGCTAAATAAGGAATTGGAAGAATCCAACATAAGGATGACTAGTGTGATTTTCTCGAATCACATTTGCCAGCAGTGCTAACACGTTCTTAGGTGTTAACAAGGATTTATTATCTTAAAAAGGCTTTACCGTCATGGACATGTCTAAAATGACATATAGGCTAGGTTATACCTTTAAGATTTTCTTTTAAGATTTTTAATGGCAGATCAATTATAAATTGAAATGATATTTTGATTTGTGATATATTGTACATGCATATATATAATGAAAAATAAAAATTTAAAATGAAACATTTCATAAATTGTCCTAAGAAGTACAATAGTTGCCCTAAACAGGACTTTTAAATAAATAACTTGTCCTCGCAGGGACTAAATAAGAAAACAAGTCCACGCAGGGACTAAATACTTAAATAAAATGTCCACGCAGGGACTTAATTGAAATGAAATTACAAAACAATAATGAAGGGTTTCTAATGATCCCTCTTCTTTTTCCCCTTAATGAGGTTTTCTAATCCCTTAAGAAGACCGCAGCGATTTGACTCCAGATTTTGGCGATCTCTCCAGAAATCACTGGGTTCTCGTTTGGATATGAGTACTACATATCATTCTCAAACGGATGGTCAAAGTGAAAGGACCATTCAGACATTAGAGGATATGCTGAGAGCGTGTGCAATTGATTTCGGTGGAAGTTGGGATACTCATTTACCCTTGGCAGAGTTTTCTTACAATAATAGTTACCACGCTAGCATAAAAGCTGCTCCGTTTGAAGCCCTGTATGGAAGGAAGTGTCGATCACCGCTCTGTTGGGCTGAAGTCGGCGAGAAGCATTTGACCGGACCCGAGATTATTCAGGAGACCACGGACAAGGTTGTTCAGATCAAGAATAGGTTGAAGGCTGCCGCGGATCGACAAAAGAGTTATGCAGATAACCGAAGGAAACCGCTGGAGTTTCAAGTTGGTGATAGGGTTATGCTGAAGGTATCGCCATGGAAGGGCGTTGTGAGGTTTGGAAAAGGGGGAAAGTTGAGCCCGCGCTATATAGGTCCCTTCGAAGTCGTCTCTCGAGTTGGACTAGTTGCGTATAGGCTCAAGTTGCCACAGGAGTTGATTGGAGTCCATGACGTATTTCATGTCTCCAACCTGAAAAAGTATCTGTCTGATGAGACACTAATTATACCCCCTGGAGAGGTTTGAGTGGACGATAAACTGAGATTTATCGAGGAACCAGTGGAGGTTCTGGATCTGAAAACCTAGAAACTCAGGAGGAGTATGATTGAGTTGGTCAAAGTCCATTGGAATTCTAAGCGTGAACCCGAGTTCACCTGGGAGCAACAAGACCAAATGCAACAAAAATATCCTCACCTCTTCCCACCGAGTGCGAAAACGAAACCTGTAAAGTAGAATTTCGGGGACGAAATTCCCTAAACAGGGGGAGACTGTGACACCCGACCTCTCGGGCCGTACCGGACAATAGTAATCTGTGTAGTAAACATGTAACATGACTATTTGTGACTGACTGTGATGTTAATATATGATATTTGATGTGTTGGTAATTTTAGATGTGCATGAAAATTATGTTGGCAACGATAAAACTAACGCTTATCGCGTAACGTTTAAAATGCGAAACGAACGTCGGTGACCACCCGATCAGTGTTAAAATCCTAAAAATAGCCTGTTATGATTAGAATAATAATTTTAATCATATCCGTGTGGAAAAATAATTTAAAACGCTAAGAAACTATATTTTTCGAGTTTGAGCGCGTACCGCGCGATACTGCGCGAATTAAACAAAATACTGTCAACGCAGCCAGTCAAGGCAACTGGTAATTATTTCAGTAATAATTTTAAGTGATTATTTTTATAGAATGATAAAAATAATTTAAAACGCACTAAAACGGGATTAAAACGCTAGATAAAATACCCGGTATTCAGTAAAATACCTGTTTTTGAGCTAATTTACATATAATATCTATATGTATATATATATGTGTGTGTGTGTGTGAGGGGTATGTGGCGGCATTGTGGGCTGCCCACATTCTCTTGTTTCTCTCAATTTGACACATGTAACACCTAGGGAGTGTAAAGTGATGATTAATCTTGAGAAAGCATCCATAACTACACAACAATCAATATTAAAGATCAAACAACACATAAGCATTCTCTCTCTCAAATTCTCGGCCGAACACCCCCCTTAAACACTTCCATTTTCATTTTCAAACTTAAATCTTGAAGATCATGTCCATTCCAAGGTGTTTTTAAGCTCACATGAAGGGTTAGAGGTGATTTCAAGGAGATTGGAGCAAGAACAAGGCTTCACATCATCATAAATCTTAAAACCCACTAAGAATCTTGAAGGTATAACATATTTTCTTTTCAATCTTGCTCTTGATTCATGGTGATGAAGATGATAGTGAAAGTTTCTCTTGTTCTTGAATCTAAACATAAACTTGAAAATTTCAAACAAATGAGTTTTGAATAAAATAAAAATGGGTGTATGCATGTATGTATATATTGCCGAGAATGGTGTGTGTATATGTGTATATTGTATTTTAAATTTTTGATGAAAGATTTCTTGGTTGTTTGATTTCTTGAGAAATAAGATGATTAAAGGAATTGTTAGTTGTCAAATAAGAATGTTCTAAAGAGATTAGAAATTTGAAAGTGAAATATTGAAAAGTGAAATTTTGGAAGTATATGTGTGTATAAATTTCATATATATATGTATGTATATGTGTATGCGTGTATGTTAAAGTTGATGTGTAATCATAAAAGTAAAAGATTTGAGTATGAATGAACATGAATGATTGAAGGATCTAAGGTGTTATGTATGATATTTGAAAGAATAATATGTTAGTGAGATTTTGATGTATTAAGATCATATTAGATGATAAAATTATGATATGAGCATACTAGATGCATATACTTAGACATGTATGATGATATATGATCTTAAAAATATGATTTGAGTGTGATTGAGTAAAAATCGGTTATGAGCAGATTATAAACACTAAAATGAAGTTATTTTAAAGTGTTTAGTGACTTATAACTTTGTCATAATGTTTGCTAGCTTTGCATGTTGTACATGGTGCATAAAAAGTTGTAAAATATGTGAAATCGCATGATTTATGTGACTTATACAAAAACTGAACTAATCTGATTATAACTATTGTTTTAATCAGTAAATAACATGTACTGTGTTAAAATATCAAGTCGTTTCGAGTTGGGATGATTATGGTAACGTTTAACGCAAAACTATGCGTTAAAACGGTCAAAAATCGGCTTTTCAAGTGATTTTTATAAAACTGATTTAGATCAGTAAATAAACTGATATTTTAGTTTAAAAATAAGTATTTTAACTAATTTTAAGTTTACTTGGTATTTGGTTGGTCATACGTGACTTCCGACGCCCGAAAACGTTACCGAATCGCTAAAATACGCATTTTTCAATGTACACTAGTGTGGGTAAAATTTTGGGTAAACTTTAGGTGGCAAAATGTGACATGTGATTTAAACATAAGAATATGAAAATATGTTAAGTTTTAAACATAATGTTAGAAATCTAGCTTATGCATGTACGTTTTGTGCGGTAGGAACAGTAAAAATTGTGTTAGACATGAAACTTGTTTGTCGAGCATGAAATTTGATACATATATGATATTTTATGTATATTTGCTTTAAAAATGACAAAATAGATAAGTTAGTAATATTTCACGTATTTTGGTGTTAGATTATATGAACGTTTATGTATATATATTACGACACGCAAATCGTAGATATATTGCGTATAAACGGGAAAAGTTAACAGATTTACACAATAATGGTCACCCATAAAATCGTTCAAGTCACAAAATCATAAAATATATATATGAACACATGTATATATTAACTTGCCAACATGATCCAAAAATAACAACTTTTCGAGATAATCTCAAAGTTATGTGATAATTCTAAGAAACAGAGAAACTTAGGATTTTGTGTTATGTATATTGATATAGAATCATTCCTATATTAGGACGTGTAGAAAATCAATCTCTGGGATTGCGCTATTAAAAATACGCACCCAAAGGTGAGTGTCACTAAACCCCTCTTTTTACTGCTTTATATATATTTTGGGGGTAGAACACGCCAAAAAGGGTTTAATAATGTTTTTGAAATAAAACATACCTTTTGATATAAATTATATATTTTCATTGAAAATATATGGATTTGGGGAAACTATATATATATTTCGGGATGAAATGGTTTTGGAGAATAAATACGTTTTGGGTGGAAACGAGATAATGCACGGTGTTTGGGGGAAAATGACCGTGTAAGTTGGTACGAATATTGGTTGGTCTCAAGAGAGTAAGTATCAGCATAGGCTTACGTTTCATCGGGGATTTCAGGGGATTCGTACAACATCGTGTATTAAATTGTCATATTAGTAGGATATATATATATTGTACGTGAGGCAGACATCATACCATTCTTCGAGAAAGAACCCTGCGCCCATGATGTCGTTTAATCATTTAAGTAATGTACGGGAGGAATTGTTGGTAGATCTATCAGGTTGACAACCCCGTCGTGACCGGTTGCTCCGGGTCAAGTCAAGCGACGAATTTTGATTCTGTTTATTGTCTAGCATTGATTATCCCTGCATGGTTAATATATAGTTCATATCGTCTAGCTAACATACGAGTCTGAAAATTGACGCAATAATTTAATATACAAAACCTGGGTAGTAACAATATTGTCGGGTTCATGAAACTACGACGGAAGGCCCATGGATTTTTATTAAGGAAGTAAAACGGACTTTCAAAATTATATGGATGTTTTCAAATAAACACCTAAACAGAAAGTTTTCCTTAGAATAAAATTTGTTTGTAAGTGAAAATGTGAACTCACCTCCCTTTGTGTTGACACTTGATTTTTAACGTGTTCTACAGGTACTTGAGTTCGGCTTCGGGAAATCATGGCGTATCTTGTGTTGATGATGCATGTTGTTTTACTTAAATATGTTGGACAACTTTTAAACTATCTGGGACGTTTGTAATAAGATCCGCGAGGATCAAAACAACTTAACTTATGTGGTTGTGTCGTGACTTTAAAATGTAATGGTTAATACTTATGTTTTAAAATATGTCAAAATGTCCAACAAATGAGTGCATCGTCCGACAAGGTATAAATGGGTACCAACTTCCGTCACCACTACGTTTTATATTCCGCTGCGACTTTTTTTGGGGTGTGACAGAAGTTGGTATCAGATCCATTGGTTGTTAGCAAACTAGATGTTTTCGGGGAAAACACTAGACTTCAACCGGAGAATTTTGAAATGTAAAGTCCAAAATTCTCGAAGCCAAGATTTTTAAATAAACATAGAAAATATTTTATCATGTATGAAAACCATTATGTGTTTCATGTGCATACGTGATTTTTTTTGTTTATTTGACCTTATTTGTTACTGTTTATGTTGATTACGCACTTACTTGTACGGTTATATGTGTGTCACAGATGTCGCACGAACACGAGGTCATCGAGATCCACGACTCAGGTTACGAGCCAGATTTCGAGACTTCACCCATACCTACGCTGCCAGAGATACCTATCACGACTCCACAGATGATTGATACTACTAAGCTTACCTCATCTTTCCACATCAATCCTGCTGCTTTTGTCAGCCAGGGAGACCCCCGATGCGCTTTCACTAGCAACGGGTGGATAGATGATGATGATGTACCTCTCTCAATCCATGAGACGGGACGATCATCTGGCATTGTACCAGTTATCGATGACGTGATCAGGAGTGTCCCCACTGTCGGAGGATCTTCTAGTATCGCACCAGTGGTGGACGCCACTATCGTCACGGCTCGACCCTTAGAGCCATCAGACGCCCCACCTGTTGCTGTGATCGAGCCTGCTACTGAGATCCCTCCGCTTGTTTTATCTGAGTCTTCTTTGCCTGTTTTAGAGTCACGCACTTCTTCTACACCGCTGTTAGTTTATTATCGTCGTAGGAAGAGGATTAGGCCCGTTGGAGATAGGGTAGGTCGATATTGCCATTGTGATCGACAGCTCGCCGCATTGCGCAAAGACCTAGACATAGCCAAAGGAAAGGCGAAATACCTTGAGGGACAGATGGACGATCATGAGGAGTTGAAGGTTATAGACGACATCGCGAGAGATGAGATGCATTGGAGGGTTGTGGATTTGGAGAAGCTTGTCCAGGAGATGTTAGAGTCTCTAGGTTTGAGGCGTTGATGATAGTTGTTTGTTTTTTTGTTTAGTTATTTGGTGGATTGTATTGTTAGACATTTTGATGTTCTTTGTGTTTGTGGCCTGCGTGCCAGTTTCATTTTTGGATATTATTTGGGAATTTTGTGTGAACTTGTTTATGGGTGTCGATGTAGACATGCCAAGAATAGTCTTTTGTACTAAAAACGAGTTTAAATAATTTCTATAATAAATGCCAATGATGTACTTTTGGTTTAAATTTTTTCTCATTAATATGTGGATATTTTACATGCGCAATGTTTGGTCCACTAACTTTTAATGATTGAATTATTTTTGGTTATCGTCTTATGTGGATATTATTGTTATGATAATAGAAACGACGAAATGTCGCCAAAAGCAAGACAGGGTACCGGATTACCTACCACACCGGAAGAGTTGGCTCAACTCATAGCCCAACACGTTAAACTTCCATGGAACAGCTCAATGCTAACCAAAATGATGGTCATGGACGTGGACGTGGTGCACACGGGCAAGGTTTTGGTGGGGCACATAATGGAAATCCTCCAGGTAAAATGTGATCGGAAAGTTTTAGTAGTTCATGTGTTATGTTATCATTGGAATGAATTCCTGATTTCTATTAACATTATTGAGCAGTGCACGGATGTACATATAAAACCTTCCAGGGCTGTAACCCACGATCATTTACCGGTGCTAAAGGAACCTTAGATATCACCCGATGGATTGAGAAGATGGAATCTGTCATGGCAATCAGTGGTTGTGCTGCTGATCAACGGGTGAGATATGCTTCTTGCTCTTTTCTTGATGAAGCGCTGTCCTGGTGGAACTCGCAAGTTCAAATTTTAGGTGAAGACGCTGCCTACGGTCTGACCTGGAACGAACTTAAAGAGATGCTCCTGAAAGAGTACTGAATGTCAGAGCTTACACCTCTCGTTTTAACGACTTGGAAAGGTTAGTTCCACGAATGGTTACTCATGAATATGTAAAGGTAGAGAGGTATATCTGGGGATTGTCGCCACGAATTCGCAGTATGGTTACATCTGCGAAACCTACCACCTATCTAGAGGCTACTACATTGGCAAAATCATTAGCCGATGACGCTGTTCGCAAAGGTAGTCCTGATAAAAAGCAGGAAACTAGGAAGTCATCGGGCAAGGCCAAAGCAGATGCGAAGTCTGAACGGTCGGGGCATTCTGAGACTAAGACAGAAGTTATAAAGAAGCGCAAGTCCGAGAGCTCGAGTAAGGAGACTGAAGAGAAGCGCGACAGGAAACGCAGTTCGAAGAAGGCATATGCAGCAAGTTCTAGTGGTACTAGAAAGGATGGCACCAGTGATAGCCGAGGCGGATCTGAGAGGAAGACTCGTGAGGAAGGACAGAAGAAATGTAACCGATGCGGATGAACTAGGCATGCTACCCACGAATGCTTTGCCAAATATACTACGGAGGGAACGAAGCTTGAAGGATGCTTCCAGTGCGGGGAACAAGGGCATTTCAAGAAGGATTGTCCTAAGGCGGGAGGTCAGAATGCCAGAGGTAGGGCGTTCGAGCTAAACGCTGGGAAGGCGCGTGACGATCCTGCAGTTGTCACTGGTATGTTTTTGATCAATAACCATTCCGCGTTCGTACTTTTTGATACTGGAGCTGACTTGAGTTTTGTCTCGAAAAACTTTGAACCATTCCTGTGTTCACCTACAAGTAAGCTAAATAAGAAGTACTCGATAGAACTAGCAAATGGTAAACTGATAGAAACTAGCGAAGTCGTTCGCGACTGTAGTATTCAGTTAGACGATCATAAATTTAGTACTGATTTACTACCAGTGGAGTTGGGAAGCTTCGATGTAGTTGTGGGGATGGATTGGCTATCCAAGAACAAAGCGGAGATTGTTTGCTCGGAGAAGCAAGTGCGGATACCTCGTCCTGGTGGTGGCGAAGCGATAATTATCCAAGGAGATCGTTCGAATCGTGTATCGAGTGTTGTCAGTGTTATGAAGATGCTCAAGATGTTGCGGAAGGGTTATCCTGCGTTCTTTGTTAACGTGATGGATACAAAGGCCGAATGTAGGAAGATCGAGGAGATTCCTATTGTTCGTGATTATCCAGAAGTTTTTCCTGAAGACTTACCTGGATTACCCCCTACGAGACAGATCGAGTTCCGAATCGACCTGGTACCTGGTGCTGCACCAATTGCAAAATCTCTTTATAGAGTAGCACCATCTGAAATGAAAGAAATGTCGAACCAGCTTCAAGAGCTACTAGACAAAGGTTTCATTCGACCGAGTTTTTCGCCTTGGGGTGCGCCTGTTCTGTTCGTGAAGAAGAAGGATGGATCCTTCAGGATGTGTATAGATTACAGGGAGTTGAACAAGTTAACTATCAAGAATCGGTATCCTTTGCCGAGGATTGATGATTTGTTTAACCAGCTTCAGGGATCCAGCTACTACTCGAAGATAGATCTGCGTTCAGGATATCATCTGTTGAAGGTTGCTGACGAAGACATTCCAAAGACAGCCTTTCGAACACGATACGGCCATTATGAGTTCCTAGTCATGCCCTTTGGTCTAACTAATGTGCCAGCTGTGTTCATGGATCTCATGAACAGGGTATGCAAACCCTACTTGGACAAATTCGTGATAGTATTCATCGACGATATACTTATTTATTCACGAACCAAAGAAGATCATGAACATCATTTGAGGTTAATTTTGGAGTTGCTGAAGGAAGAGAAGATGTATGCCAAGTTCTCTAAATGTGAATTTTGGATTCGAGAAGTTCATTTTCTCGGACATGTCATAAATGAGAAAGGTATACATGTAGATCCGTCTAAGATCGAAGCAATAAAGAATTGGGAAGATCCAAAGACTCCGTCAGAGGTGCGACAATTCTTAGGGCTTGCTGGGTATTACCAGAGATTCATTGAGAACTTCTCCAAAATAGCGCAGCCATTGATGCTATTAACCCAGAAAGAGAGGAAGTTTGACTGGACGGAGAAGCAGGAGTGTTAGTTCATACGTCTGTAGCTTCTGTCAGCATTTAGTCATATTTTGTATGTTTGTGTCATTTGTAAACAATTATGTATGTATGTATGTAAGATAGAAGGACAACTCATGAAACGGGACTGGATTGTAAAGTGTTGACTTAGTTGACCAAGTGTCATCCGATTGGATGGGCAATCCGAACGGACAGCACTGCCAACCGTTCGGTCAGCAGCCATGCCATCCGATCGGACAACACTCATCCGTTCGGACAACAGTGTCATCCGTACGGTCAGCACTAACCATGCTCCTGAGTTGCCTATAAATACCCGGTCAGGGTATGTCATTTAGAACCTTTGACCCTAGAGAGAACTCTGTCAAGTCTGACTTCTACAGGCGCTTTTGTACTTTCATAACAGTTGAATAGAAAGATCAGACGGTGTTTAATCGTTGAATACTTTGTCGTACATCTGTGATTTGATCAAATGGATTCCGCACATTAGTCAAAGTCGATTCATCTAAGTTCCTGACGAATAGATCCTTTACGAGGGACCAACAAGTGGTATCAGAGCATCCAGGGAGCTGAATCGAGATCTACAACAATGAATTCACCAGAATTCGAGCTTTTCTTGCTGATCAGAGTCAAATTTCACCGGAAATTTGACATATTCTCTCACTTTCTACTCTATTCTTACTGAATTTTTCTTCTTTATACACAAAAGTCAGAAAAAACATAAAATTGGAAGTGATTCTACGGTTAAAATTAGATAAAACAGATTTCAATCGATTCGCAATCTATCAAAGAATAATCCTTCAAGATTTCATAACAAAATTCCTTCAAAAACTAGATCAAAATCATCAAAAACTATGAAGAACTGTTCTTGCATGCTGATGTCACCTATCCGTTCGGACAGCTATACGGACGACTTAGCTTAGCTGTTCTTAGATTTGCTGACATCATCAACTCGTTCAAACAGCTGTACGAACGACTTGAATTAGATTGATTTGTGAAATCGTGTTGCTGACATCATCAGTGCTACCCGATCGAACAGCAGGTCGATCGGACAGCATTGTTGCTATTATCTTTGTTGCTTACGTCATCCTACCACTCGATCGGACAGTCATCCGATCGGTGAAGGGTTAAAGATTTTTCTGCCACTCGTTCGGACAAGCACTCGTTCGGACAACCATTCGTTTGATTTGCATACACCACTTGTTACCTGATTGTGTCACTCGTTCGGATAACCATCCGATTCAAGTGCACCAGTGTAAAAGTTTAAAAAAAAACAAAACACAAAAAAATTCTAAGTATTTGTAAACTGTTTCAGGTACTCTAAAATGGGGGATGATTTTCTCAATCCGTTCAGTGACATCTTTGCTTACACCAGCAACACAGGAGACGCTACGTCAAGCAGCACAAACACCACTACTCCAAACCCAAAGAAAGCCATTACCGACTCATTGAGCATGGATAACGCGTATGGCACATACAACAAACCGCCCAAGCTAATGCCTATTGAGGAATACAGTAGGTGGGCAACTAGGTTTGAAGACTGGTTAAAGGCTTTCGCCTACCAGAGTTGGAAATGCATGAAGAACGGGTTTGACATTGGAAGAAGTGACTATGAGAACTTAGTCGAGAATGAACAAGAAAGTTTCATAGCTGAGCAAAAATGTATCGCATTGCTACATCAATCAGTAAGGGATGATATCATATCTCTAATCGATTACAAAAATTCCAAAGATTTATGGGCAAAATTAGAGAAAAAGTGCGTGGGTGGAGAAGAAATTATTAGAAACAAGAAAAAATTGTTGAAAAAGGAATTTGATATGTTTGGATGTATGAAAAATGAATCGGTTTCAAAGATGATAGAAAGGTTTTGTCATTTGAAGATCGAGCTGACTAGACACGGGTTTACATTTACAGAGGAAGAATTGGTTGATAAGCTGATGGATTCACTGCCTGATGAAAAGGATTGGATGTACTTTGCTCTGTTGTTGAAAAACACTGTGGAGAAGAAGAATCTGACAGTTGATTTTCTGATTGAGAGGCTTGAAAGTCACGATTTGGAAATCAGGAAAACGAATAAAGTCAACAGTACTCAGTATCAGCAGAACGTTGATTTGTATTATCGAGGAAGTATGATTCCAAAAACGGTATCACCAAAGACAGCGTTCTTAGTAGAAAAGTCAAGTGTGCCAAATCAAGAGAATCAAAACAGCAGTCCTGCTCCAAGCAGCGGATATCATGGAGGATCGTCTTCATCGACTCCAAGTCAACAGCAACAACAATCTGTTCTGAAAAACATTTTCCAGTGCAACATTGCTGTAAATCTCAACAACGCACAAAATTTCAACGAAGAAGCAGCCAAACAGCAGATGGTATTTCTAGCATCCATCTTGGAGTCTTACGAAAGTCTCGTAGCAGGAAAAATCGGAAACACTAACCTCACCAAGGAAGACTATGACCAAATTGACCCCGAAGAAATGGAGTTGATTGACATTAGATGGTGTATGGTGAGTGCGGTTAGAAGGGCTCAGAGGTTCATGGAGATAACAGGCAGACACTCCATTGGTGGACCTTCAACGAAATTAGGGTTTGATAAATCGAAGGTTACATGTTTTAAGTGCAAGCAAAAGGGGCACTTTAAACAAGAATGTCGAAATGCAGCTGCTGATGAAATGGCCAATCCATTCCGTGAGGACTATTATAAAAGGGCCATCTATCATCAAAACAAAGCAGAACCTCCAAGAATGAAGCAGTTAGAAGAAGCTTCCAAAGAAAAGTTGAGAGCATTAACCGTTATCTATGATGATGAGGGATATGACTGGAGTGATGTGCTACCAGAAGAAGATGCTGTGGGTTTTGCCTTCATGGCAAAAATTGTTCCTTTCAAAGATAACCGAACTGAAGAAGAGAAATATCTTTCTAGGAAGATGTTAGCCCAAAACATGAAAGATAAAATTTATCGAACATGGAAAGAAGCAAAGAGTGCAAAAAGATGGGATGCTACTCGGGAATGCTATTTGGATCCTAAAGGGAACATAGTTGTTGAACCTTCATCAATCAGTGTTGAAACCCTCATAGAACAAATAGCAGAAGAAGAAGAGGAAAGGCAGAGAATGTGGGCAAGAGAAGCTGAAGAAAAGGAGAAAGAAAAGGAGCTACAGTCGAAAAAGGTCAATGATGGGATAATCGACACGACCAAAGAGATGACTGCAGAAAATCTAAAGAAAATGGCAGACAAAGTGCTTGCAGCAAAAGAGTTAGAGGTAGATTCTAAATCCAGAACTGAGTCAAAGAGCAAGGTCAGTTCTAATGATTCAACAAATGGGTCAGGTAAGACTGATAAAGCCAAAATTGACAGTGACTGCAAAAATTGCATGAAAGACTGCAAGATTTGTAGTACACATGCATATCTCAGTGCTAAAAAGACTGAAGAACTGACTGAAAGAGTCAGAGAAGTTGAAAATCAAATCTTAAGTCGTGACAAATTGGTGAAAGCTTCAAATGATCGAATTAAGGAATTAACTGAGAAACTTGAAAAAGATAAAATTGAAGTAGACCGTGTAAGAAAAGAAAATGAAAAGTTAATTCATGAAAATCGACAACTTTTTGAAAATCATGAGAAGTTAAAAAGAACTATTAAAGATTCTGATGAGAGAAATAGTAAAACAAGCAAAGAAAATTTTCAATTATTAGGAGTCCTTCAGTCGAAAGAAAAGCAAATCAACCAAAAGTTGGATGAGATTGCTAATCTAAAGCTTTAGTTTCAGGAAGCTAAGATTGAAAATGAACGCATCAATCTGAAACTCAACAGTTACAACTCCGCAAGTTTTGTTCTTCAACACATAGTTCCCAAACCCATTGGGAAGAACAAAGCTGGCGAAGATGTATATTCTGATGGAACAGGGGTTGGGTATCATCAAGTTCCACCTCCTGTGTTGAATAATTTTTCCAAGAAAAAGTCTGGGTTGGTTAACAATGATGAAACAAATGAGATTAAACTTCCAGAAACAATTGACATCACATTCACTTCATCATCTGATGAAGACAGCGTTCAGTCTGAAGTTGTTAAAAACGTAGTTGAAAATGTTTTGAATTCCGACAGTGATTCAACTGAGGACGAAGAATGCTTCTTGAATAATTACATTCCAAAATCAATATCCAAAAACAACTTAAGTGAAAAACCTACTCTTGTGATGTACAAGATGTCGGGTTCGGATAAGTTGTATTCGGATCTTGAGTTTCCATTAGAAAATGTGAATGTCGACAAATTGAAAAATGTGTTTAAACTGGTTGAGATTGATGTTTGTGAAATCGAAGGTTTGAAACGTTCAGAAAGGCAATTGAACTTTGAAAAAGACAAATCTTACTACAAAAAACCTGTTATACCGCCACGTTTTTCTAACAACAATCAAAATAAATGGTCGGGTGTTTATCAGGGTAGTAAGAATAATCAAATAAGGAACTTTCAAAATGAGAAATTTGTTGAGAAAAAGGTGTTTGTGAAAAGCTCGAGTTCACACTCCGAGCAAGAATCGGAGATTTTTTCGAAAACCAATGAAGAATTCTTTGAGAAGAAAGCCTCGCAGCCTCAGACCGAAGGCACAAGTCGGGTAGTTGACACCCGAACATGCTTCAAATGCAATCAAGTTGGACACATTGCACGAAAGTGCACCAACTCGAAGCCTAAGTCTGTGGTTGTCGAGAATCCGAAAAGAAAAGATGATGTAAAGGGAAAAGCTCCAATGTTTGTTGAGAAAACGTTTTTAAAGAAGGAAAATACCAAATTTAAAACTGAATCTGCAAAAGAGTCAGTTAAGAAAACCGAACCCGTAAAGAAGTTGGTAACTAAAGATGACAAATTTTGCAAACGGGTTGCGTCATCTCAACAAGCATGGAAGCCAAAGTCTGTTGAAAAGAAAGCAAGTTATCCAAAACCAAAGGTTTCAGAATCTGCAAAACAATCATTTTCTACCACACCGATAAAGATGAATGTTCCTTTGGATTACTATGAGAAACAAACTTCTATCCCACCAGGGAAGAAGTATGTTCCGAAGAAAGACCAACCATCTGGTCAACCTCAAAAAGATGAATCTTTCCTATACAAAGAGGTTGAGGTTGGGACTGAAGAAAGTTTAAAGATGAATGACAAAAATTTCCCGCCATTGTACACCAAAACCACAATTCTAAACGTCAAGCTACCTGAGTCGAAAGAGGCTTGGGTTGTGATGTGCGCAAAATGCAACATATAAATTACATCAATTGTGGCATAAAACTAACCCTTTTTTAGTACTAATGTTGGAAAAAGTGTGTTTTTGTCTTCCTTTTTGTATTTTCAGGATTAAATGAGCTCAAATAAACAAAAGAAGCAAAAAGGCAGCTAAATCTAACAAAAATACAAGAAAAGGGATAAACGTGGCATGCCCGACCTCCCGACAGCATCTTCCCAAGCAAAACAAGCAAACAGAAGGTTGAACACGCCCCGTGCTCAGTGAGCACAGGGGCGTGCCCAAGTGTCAGCAGAAAAGACAAACCTGTAGAAGCTTCTATCACCCACCACGGGGGCGTGCCCAGCGGACACGGGGCCGTGGTCAACTCTAAGATTCGCAGAATCTGAGGAAATCTTGATAGTACAGATACGCTTCTGCACACGGGGGCGTGCCCAGCGGACACGGGGGCGTGGTCAACTAACGCAGACAAACTGCAATTAATGAAGACAGAGAGAAGGATGGACACGGGGCCGTGCCCAATGGACACGGGGCCGTGCCCGAGCTGCTGTTCAGGCTATAAATGGGGGTGTTTGGCTCATTTGCAAACCATCCCTTGGCACACCACCTCTCTCACACTTCACCCACCACCCACCACCCACCACCATCACAACACCATCATCCACCACCATCATCCATTGTCCATCATAGAGTGTGTGAGTCCTCTCGGGATCCAAGATTGATCGTAAGAGTTCTTGACAATCAAGGCCATGTTTGCCTAAGTCTCTTACATCACTTGGTGAAGACAAGTGTCTAGTGTAATACTTTTTATTTTTAATCTTTTCGCACTTTTTACTTGGTTATGTATTAATGACTTTAATAACTAGTTTCTTATGTTGAAGGTGATTCTTCCTTATCGTTTGTCCGTGGTGTCTTGGCATTATTTTACTGTCAATATAAAATAAAAGATTTTCACCATTCATATCTCCACGGTCTATATGGAGGTATGTTGGCTACCTGGTCGGGGGTTAAGGGAACGGTTTGGTAAGAGTCTTGCCTTGTTCAGTGTATAGATCCTTCAAGGACCTGGGTCAAATTTAGTAGGACCTCCTTCAATACCCACCGGTATTGGATGGCGGGGGTCCAAACTCTTTGATCCCCTCATATGTAAGCTACTATTAATACTTTAACCCGGCTATTTAGGACTGTATCCCTGCTGACTCAGACTACTTAGCCGAGGGTAACGTCACCTTCAAAAGAGGGGCCTACCATAATATGCATTAATAACTTAATTAATTATCTTTCAATAATACGACCCTTTAGGAGTGTATCCTTGCTGACTCAAACTACTGGGTTGAGGGTAACGTCACCTTCAAAAGAGGGGCCTACTACAATAACTAAGATAATCTCTTAAAAAGTGCAAAAGTGCGGAAATAATCAAAGGTTACACTAAACACGAGTCAGAGCCAAGTGATTCATCTTGTATATCTGTTTTTATTTTTATTTTATTTTTCAGCATTTTAGTTAGTTTTATTTTTCTTAGTTTAAAACCTTTTTCTAACTTTTGATTTGATTAGACGTTGAGGATAAACCGGTACTAAAAGCTCTTGTGTCATTGGATGACCTCGGTATCTTGCCAACACTATACTACGCTCACGATGGGTGCACTTGCCCATATGTGTGTTTAGTGTTAGTAGAATATCGTGTTTTATAAATTTAAAACTTGACTAACGTGTAAAAGGGCCTAAAATATATATTAAAAACCATACACACTACACACGCATCAAGTTTTTGGCGCCGCTGCCGGGGAAACAAGGATTTTAAGAAAGCTTAAAATCGAAGGCCTAATCAGTTTTTCAAAACCTTTTTCAAAACGCGCGCACATTTTTCTGCATTCTAGTTTAGTTTTGCATTTACAGTAGGTTGAACACGGGCCGTGCTCATTGAACACGGGGCCATGCTGCATATTTTTCATAAAACACCCAGTTACAGAGCCTGAACACGGGGCCGTTCTCACTGAACACACCACCGTGCTCAACAAAAACAGTAACTTTAATTAAAATGCCCAGATACAGATCCTGAACACGGGGCCGTGTCCACTAAACACGAGGACGTGTCCAGCCTCTGTTTCCTTCTTTATTTTTGTTTTCTGGTCTCGAGACTCTGTTGTGGTCTGCTGAGTGATTCTTATGGATCAATACTCAGGAGGTTACAACTACACCTATGAGGAGGATGATTATAGGGAAGATTATTGCACCAATTGCGGTAACACTCACTCGGTTCAATATTGTGACTTATTTCAACCATCCACTTCATACACCTACTATGAGGAGCCCAGGTACGAGCCATCAACTTCATACACATCTTATGAAGACCAAAGGTATGAACCTCCTCCCTCATAATCATATTTTGATGAACCAAGGTACGAGTCTTCATACTCATACTTTGAGGAACCAAGATATGAGCCACCACCTTCGTATGCTTATTATGAGGAACCATGGCGTGAACAACCTACCTCATATGAGTATTATGAAGAACAATATTACGACCCTTATCCATCATATACTTACAATGAAGAACAATGATGTGAACCATCTACTTCCTATGAGTATTATGAGGAACAAAGGATCGAACAACCGGATTCAAGCTTTGAAAATCCCGATCCTTTCTCTATCACCGAAGTGACCGATAGGATATTAGAACACATTAAAACTATCGAACGTTGCATATTGGAATCTTGCGCAAGGGAAGAGGAGTCCCGCGCAAGTGAAGAATTAAATAAAAAAAGAGATAGTTGAAAATGTAAAAATGGAAGAACAAATAAGTGAAAAACCGACACATGAGTTAAACAACGAAAGAGGTGAGTCCGACAATGCTAAAATTCAAGAAGAGTCTAATTTTGAAGAAATTAATCTCTTGTCACCTTCTTTTGAAAATCATTGTTTAGTACCCACTCATGATATGTTTTTAAAAGAGTTAAACACTAACACAAAAATTGACGAAACGGTAAGCATTAAGTTAACTAATGATCAAACCTCGCTAATAAAAGAAGACCCATTTGAAATCAACATTACACCGGTTCCATGTTTTTTTCAAAATTCGTTTAGTAGTAATGTCACAATCGATAAAGATCTTTGTGTTAAAATAATGCCCAACTACATTTTCGAAAAATTAAGTATTAGTGATTTTTCTCCATTTCAAATACCCATTTTTCTATCCAATCGGAAAGTAATAAAATCAATCGGCGTAGTTGAGGATGTCTTGGTTCAAACAAATCAAATGGTAATCCCAACCGACTTTGTCATCCTCGATGACGCTCCTCTAGTGTTGGGACGACCTTTTGTAAAAACCCACGAAGCTTTGAAAAACCGGAAGTACAACAATCTATCTATTCAATTAGGGGCATTTAAAAAGAGTGTCGATCTTGAGCGATCAATGAAATATCCATTCGGAAATAATGACCCCCTAATTGAAGATGAAGATGAACCACCCGATACAAGTGAAAAGATTGACCACTTTGTTGAAGAAGAGGTCGCCATAGAGCAAACTTTTAAAGTTCTTGATCAAAATGAGAAACCAAATAAGGAGTCTCCTAAAGACCCACCTCTTGAGCTCAAAGAACTTCCAAAAGGTTTGGAATATGCTTTTCTAGACAAAGATGATAAATCACCTGTAATTATTTCGTCTAAATTAAGTAGTTTAGAAAAAGAAAAATTAATTAAACTTTTGAAAAAACACAAAAATGCAATTGCTTGGAAGCTTGTAGACATTAAAGGAATAAGTCCTTCCATGTGCACACATAAAATTTTAATGAATGATGACTACAAATCGGTAATACAACCACAACGTCGAGTAAATCCAAATGTTCAAGAAGTGGTTAAAAACGAAGTCATCAAATTACTTGGCGCCGAACTTATTTACCCTATCTCCGATAGTCCTCGGGTAAGTCCCGTCCAAGTAGTTCCAAAGAAAGGAGGTATGACGGTAATTACTAAAGAAAAGAATGAATTAATACCAACGAGAACCGTCACAGGATGGAGAGTATGTATAGATTATAGACGGTTAAATGAAGCAACAAGGAAAGATCACTTTCCTTTGCCCTTCATCGATCAAATGTTAGAAAGATTATCCGGTCATAAATTTTATTGTTTCTTGGATGGTTTTTCAGGTTACTTTCAAATCCCGATAGCACCCGAAGACGAAGAAAAGACAACCTTCACATGTCCCTATGGAACTTTTGCTTATCGACGCATGCCATTCGGTCTATGTAATGCCCCCGCAACATTTCAACGTTGCATGGTAGCTATCTTCCATGACATGATAGAAAAGACAATGGAAGTCTTCATGGACGACTGTTCTATCTTTGGGGATTCATACGACCAATGCCTCGGTAACCTTGAACGAATGCTATCCCGATGTGAGGAAACTAACCTCGCCCTTAATTGGGAAAAATGTCATTTCATGGTAACGGAGGGAATAGTACTCGGTCACAAAATCTCGAGCGAAGGAATGGAGGTTGATCGAGCCAAAATAGACACTATTTCTCGATTACCGCCCCCATCCTCCGTTAGAGCTATCAGAAGTTTCCTAGGGCATGCCGGATTTTATAGGCGGTTTATCAAAGACTTTTCTAAAATCTCAAGGCCTCTAACAAAATTACTTGAAAAAGATGCCCCTTTCATCTTTGACAATGATTGCAATCAAGCATTTCTAACCCTCAAGGAAATGCTAGGCAATGCACCTATCATGATAGCGCCTGATTGGAAATTTCCTTTCGAAACCATGTGTGATGCAAGTGACTTTGCAGTTGGAGCTGTCTTAGGACAAAGAAAAGAGAAGCATTTTCACCCAATTTATTATGCTAGTAAAACACTTAACGATGCACAAGAAAATTACACAACAACTGAAAAAGAGTTACTAGCTGTGGTATTTGCTTTTGATAAATTTCGTTCTTATCTTATTCTTTCTAAAACAATAGTCTATACAGATCACGCAGCCATTCGATATCTCTTCAAGAAACAAGATGCTAAACCACGTTTGATTCGGTGGATTCTACTCCTCCAAGAATTTGATATTGAAATCAAAGACAAAAGAGGAGCGGAAAACACCGCAGCAGATCATCTTTCACGCTTAGAAGACCCAGCTTTGGAGGCAACCAGGGACGAGCAAATCAACGAAAAATTTCCAACGGAGTCCCTAGAAATGGTGGAATACAGAGAAGAGCCATGGTACGTCGACTATGCTAACTACCTAGCTAGCGGTATAGTCGCAAAAGGTTGGCCACATCATCAAAGAAAGAAATTCTTTGCTGATGTAAAACACTATTTTTGGGAAGATCCTTATCTTTTCAAAATATGTGCCGACCAACTCATTCGACGGTGCGTACATGGTCGCGAAGCACGAAGAATTCTCCGCCATTGTCATGAAGGTCCATACGGAGGACACCATGGTGCCACTAGTACCGCACGAAAGGTATTTGATTCAGGATTTTATTGGCCAACCATTTACAAAGACGCCCAAAGTCTTGTCAAGACATGTGACGCTTGCCAAAGAACAGGTAATATTTCTTCCAAAAACGAAATGCCACAAAATGGCATTCTTGTTTGTGAAATTTTTTATATGTGGGGACTCGACTTTATGGGACCCTTCCCACCGTCAAAAGGAAACAAATATATACTTGTGGTAGTAGATTACTTGTCTAAATGGGCCGAGGCCGAGGCACTTCCAACAAATGATGGAAGAGTCGTGGTAAGATTTCTGAAAAAACTTCTCTCGTTTTGGCACACCTAAAGCATTAATAAGTGATAGAGGTACCCATTTTTGTAACCATCAACTTGAATTTTTTTTAACAAGATATGGGGTCTATCACCGGGTCTCAACAGCATATCACCCTCAAACAAACGGACAAGCCGAAGTGACTAATAGAGGTTTAAAACGAATACTTGAAAAAACCGTAGGGTTAAATAAAAAAGAATGGGCCGATAAATTAGATGATGCTTTATGGGTACAACCCCATATAAGCTCGTCTATGGAAAAAGCAACAATAGGTACAACCCCATATAAGCTCGTCTATGGAAAAAGCTGTCATTTGCCAATAGAAATAGCTCACAAGGCTTACTGGGCAATTAAAAATGTAAACCTTGATTTAGAATTTGCCGGTAAAAATCGATTTTGTCAATTAAATGAATTAGACGAACTAAGGAATTATGCATACTCAAACTCTGAAATTTATAAGGAAAGAATGAAAAACTTGCATGACAAACATATTAAACCTAATGAATTTCGAGTAGGAGATCAAGTTCTATTGTTTAATTAACGACTTTGACTATTTCCTGGTAAATTAAAGTCTAGGTGGTCAGGACCTTTTTCCATCACCCATGTTTTCCCACACGATGTAGTAGAAATTAAATCTCGGAATGGAATTCCATTCAAAGTCAATGGCCAACGGCTGAAGCTCTATCAAGGATTCATTGAGGATGAGGATGAAGAAATCTCGTTTCAAACGGTCGAAGAGTAAAAGCATCAACATCATACCTGGTAAGTTACGAACAAACGGGTTGACTTCTAAAATCAGTAAGTCTTCTAACCGAGTTTTTGGGAAACAAAGGGCACTCACACGAGCACTAATATATATATAATTTTTAACTTTTGCTCAGCACGAGGCCGTGTCCGCTGGACACGGGGCCGTGTCCGCGCAACTGTCGGGATAAAACCCTTTTTCAAAACAGTTTCTTCATTTCCACACGCCCCGTTTCCCCGAAAACGCTCTGGTTCAGGCGATTTTTCCACAGAATTCCGACGTCTCCTCTACTTCTAACAACATCAAGGTATGATTCTATCATCATTAGTAGTTAGATTAAGCATTTGCATGTAGTTAAAACATCAAAAATTTGGGGAAAAATCTAGGGTTCTTGAACTTCATCCTGATCGAACCTCAAATTTTTGCGTAAATCTGTTAGCATTAGTTTAGGTTAGTGTTATAGGAAGTAAATACACTTGTATTGTTCATAGATTTGCCAGATTTCTCACAAAAACCTCAAACCCTTGTTTTTGAACCGAAAAAGATAAAATCGAAGGGGTAAACGGGTTATTTTGGGAAAAACGGCACTTGGGGTTTCATTTTCGGGGGAAACCGCACCTACTGGACCAAAAATTTTCAAGTTTTCGGGACCAGGTCGAAAAATGAAGTTTTTGTGTAACAGACGCCTGGACACGGGGTCGTGTCCAGCTAACTGTTTTCAGTTTTCTCCGAAAATCTCACTGTTTCGTGCTAACTTTTGATGTATTCTTTCAGATGTCGAAGAAATTCACAAGGTTCAATGCAATTAAGCTCGATGCTAAAGCAAGATACGATGTGCTTCGAACCAGACTGGAGGAATACCCAAGACAAGTGTGCACGGATCTTTTGGGATTAGTGAACCAATGGGACCGCTTCAACAACCTAGTCACCGGGCCACTGAGAGTCGCCCTCACTACTCACCTTCACTCGGTCCACGAATATAATCTGGAATTCTATAGCACATTCGTGTTCAATTCAAGGTGCGACCCATTCGATAATGAAGGGGTAGAATTCCAATGTGGGGGGACCAAATACTCGATTTCGATGGCACATTTTGGGTCGATAGTTGGGTTGTATGCGGAGGAAGACGCGGGCAATGAAGAAAACACCGGAGGGCTACGTGAACTATCAGAAAATGAACGCCAAGCCGATTGGGCTCAAATAGGAGAAGGGCACTACAACCCAAGCAGCACTAAGAGCACTAGGTTGAGAGACCCTCTTTACCACTACATCCATAGGGTCCTCACTTACTCTCTTAGTCAAAGGCATGATAGCAGTGGCGTTGTTGGGTTGAGAGATCTGGTGGTCCTTCATTGCATTCACAACCGCAGAAACCTCGATGTTCCGTACCTCCTGCTCCGAAACATGCATCTGAACTGGCTTGCTACTCCACCAACCCCTATCTTCTTCGGGGGGTTGATATACCGTCTCTTCAAGCATTTTGTGAACATGCCCATGTCTATCCAAAAGAGCCCATGGTCGGGAAGAGTGGACATACACATCTGCCGCTCCATGAACTTGATCTATGAAGCCGAAGACGGGTCGGTTAGCTTCCAAAGAGTCTAGGGGCATGCATGGAACCCGCAAGAGGCACTCGTCCTTCACGCTCCACAGTTCCAACATCCTCCTCAACACCAATACCAGCCCCACGGTGATCCGGGCCAATCCTCCTCACAAGGAGGTGGTTTTCCTAATTTTCAAAGTTTACATGATTTGTTACAGGAAAACCTCATGTGGACCAGGAACACCTATAACATGGCGAGCAACACATATACCCGGGTTGGAGCAATCGAGAGGAACATCTCTGATATTCAGGATGACATTGGGAATATCCGGGAATACATGGCGGGGCACGGAGGAGGTGGCGGTGACGATGATGATGAGGACGAGGACATGGACTAGGCGGGAGGAGCGGAGTTAGGAGCAGCTGGTTGGTGATCCCACAGGTTAACCCCCTTTTATCTTGAACAATTTCCGGCCTGCGTGCCGTGTGTTGAACAATTTACTTTCCTTTAACTCTTTTTATTTTCTGCATTTGTTTTCTTTTTAACTTTGTGGTTTGGATGATTGAACTATGGTAATTTAGGATGCTTGTTATGGTTTGGTGTAGTGTTTATTGATAAAACAGGTACATACGAGGCTTAGAGCACTAAACATTAGTGCTGCTAAAGCCGGGATAGGAAAACCGAAGCCAGAAACCTGTTTTTCACCTTTGCAGAATGTCTACACGGGGTCGTGTCCAGCCGACACGCCCCCGTGCCCACTTCCCCAGACCTGCTGTTTGTTTAATTCTACAGACTTTTGCAGACACGGGGTCGTGTCCAGCCAACACGCCCCCCTGTCCACCTTCTGTAAGTAATTGTTACTGGCACTCTGACCACGGGGTTGTGTCCATTCGACACGGGGCCGTGTCCAGATGCCCAGTAACACAATTTTTTGCTTTTTCACACCTTTCTACACATTCAATCAACCTAAAAACTTATTTTTGGGACACATTGAGGACAATGTGTAATTTAAGTGTGGGGGGGGATCCTAAAACCTTGAATCTTGCAATTCCTAATTACAAGCTTTACACAAAACTCTATTGGAACCGCTAATCACCCCAAATTTTTTCAAAAAAAAAATTTTTTTTTTACTTGTCTAGGTTTAATTTAGAAATTTCAAGTTCTAAAAAGGTTATATTTTTACAAATTTACAAATGATAGCGTCGTGATAAAAAGAACCAACATAAGAAAATTATGAAAAGGCATGACAAGTTTGTTTAAAATTTGATTATATATACTTGATCACATAAAAACCCATTCCCACAAAAAGTGAGTTTTGAGCCTTTATTGAGCATACAAATATATATCTTTAACCTAAATGCTCATTTTTCGTTTCTTGTGTGAATAGCCGCTCGGTTCTTACAACTCTAGAACTTGCCACGACGATACATTCCCAGTCCTTACCAACTTAAACCCGAGTAAGTAAATGACGGAGGCATTAGGACCATGGTTGTAAAAGTCCCGCCTAGGCTCCGAGTACTCTCCGAGTACTCGCTATAAGGTAGGCTGCCAAGGCACGAGTACTGTTCTCCCAGGTCAATTACTCCCCGAGTAATCCCCGCCTAAGCCGAGTACTTCCCGAGTACTCCCGAATCCGACTAGCGAGCGCCTAACGACTTTTGCAACCATGATTAGGACTAACCCTTTTTATTTCTACACCATTATTTTTCTTTTTTTTTACCACCTACCCAAAATCCCCCTACTTAACCCCTTTGAGCCTAAACCTTTTCATTTCATAACCCAAAACAAACACCCTTTCACCCACCAAAACTTTTTTTATTTTTACCCTTTGTTTTAGTAACAAGCTTGGTTTTTCTTATGACTTTCAAAAAAAAAAAAATGAATGTTGATGATGAATCAAAAGAGAAATAAACAAACAAGTTTATCAAAAATAACTTTGTTTGAATAATGGCTTCATCAAAAATAAAAATTTCAAAAATAAAAAAGTCTTACGAAAACCGATGCTTTTTACGCCTTTCGCCCTTTTACTAACCACTAACCCAACCACCTACCTTTAACCCAAGCCTAACCCTTTACCCCAAAAGTCCTCTTGATATTTACAAAGGTATATAGTTAAAAAGGAGGAGGATTGATTGTTTGGCAAGCCTATGGTAGGAGTAAGTTCCATGCCGCTCTCGAGTGATTCACTAAAAAAATACATCTTCGGCCGAGTGTTGAGTGATCCCCCGTGAGGTATGAGAACTTGTATATAAATGGAATTTTAAAAAGGCATGTTATGCCCTAATAAGTAATTTATCTTATGTAATGTTTTAAATAAATCATGACGAATATGATTGTAAATAAATAAAAATAAAACTAAAAAAGAATCTTGGAAATCCCGACACTCTATGACAAGCCCAAAAACCTTCTCTTCTACCCATTCCATTTGGGAGTGTAAAGCCACATTATAAAGAGTTTTGCTTGAGGACAAGCAAAGATTCAAGTGTGGGGGTATTTGATGTGCGCAAAATGCAACATATAAATTACATCAATTGTGGCATAAAACTAACCCTTTTTTAGTACTAATGTTGGAAAAAGTGTGTTTTTGTCTTCCTTTTGTATTTTCAGGATTAAATGAGCTCAAATAAACAAAAGAAGCAAAAAGGCAGCTAAATCTAACAAAAATACAAGAAAAGGGATAAACGTGGCATGCCCGACCTCCCGACAGCATCTTCCCAAGCAAAACAAGCAAACAGAAGGCTGAACACGCCCCGTGCTCAGTGAGCACGGGGGCGTGCCCAAGTGTCAGCAGAAAAGACAAACCTGTAGAAGCTTCTATCACCCACCACGGGGGCATGCCCAGCGGACACGGGGCCGTGGTTAACTCTAAGATTCGCAGAATCTGAGGAAATCTTGATAGTACAGATACGCTTCTGCACACGGGGGCGTGCCCAGCGGACACGGGGGCGTGGTCAACTAATGCAGACAAACTGCAATTAATGAAGACAGAGAGAAGGATGGACACGGGGCCGTGCCCGAGCTGCTGTTCAGGCTATAAATAGGGGTGCTTGGCTCATTTGCAAACCATCCATTGGCACACCACCTCTCTCACACTTCACCCACCACCCACCACCATCACAACACCATCATCCATTGTCCATCATAGAGTGTGTGAGTCGTCTCGGGATCCAAGATTGATCGTAAGAGTTCTTGACAATCAAGGCCATGTTTGCCTAAGTCTCTTACATCACTTGGTGAAGACAAGTGTCTAGTGTAATACTTTTTATTTTTAATTTTTCGCACTTTTTACTTGGTTATGTATTAATGACTTTAATAACTAGTTTCTTATGTTGAAGGTGATTCTTCCTTATCGTTTGTCCGTGGTGTCTTGGCATTATTTTACTGTCTATATAAAATAAAATATTTTCACCATTCATATCTCCACGGTCTATATGGAGGTATGTTGGCTACTTGGTCGGGGGTTAAGGGAACGGTTTGGTAAGAGTCTTGCCTTGTTCAGTGTATAGATCCTGCAAGGACCTGGGTCAAATTTAGTAGGACCTCCTTCAATACCCACCGGTATTGGATGGCGGGGGTCCAAACTCTTTGATCCCCTCATGTGTAAGCTACTATTAATACTTTAACCCGGCTATTTAGGACTGTATCCCTACTGACTCAGACTACTTAGCCGAGGGTAACGTCACCTTCAAAAGAGGGGCCTACCATAATATGCATTAATAACTTAATTAATTATCTTTCAATAATCCGACCCTTTAGGATTGTATCCTTGCTGACTCAAACTACTGGGTTGAGGGTAACGTCACCTTCAAAAGAGGGGCCTACTACAATAACTAAGATAATCTCTTAAAAAGTGCAAAAGTGCGGAAATAATCAAAGGTTACACTAAACACGAGTCGGAGCCAAGTGATTCATCTTGTCTATCTGTTTTTATTTTTATTTTATTTTTCATCATTTTAGTTAGTTTTATTTTTCTTAGTTTAAAACCTTTTTCTAACTTTTGATTTGATTAGACGTTGAGGATAAACCGGTACTAAAAGCTCTTGTGTCCTTGGACGACCTCGGTATCTTGCCAACACTATACTAACGTGTAAAAGGGCTTAAAATATACATTAAAAACCATACACACTACACACGCATCAGTTGCTTCAAAATCTCACTAAATGTTTTTGAAATGTGCAGGAGCTTCCGAGGTCCATCTCACGTTAGATAATGGATAGTGGAGCTTCTCGGCACATGACAGGGAAGAAATCCCTACTGTATGATGTTCGAGGGTTTAATGGAGGATATGTGGGATTTGCAGGCAATCAAGGTGGTCGTATAGTTGGTGAGGGAACTTTATCAAATGGAATTGTCACATTTGAAAGAGTGAATTATATCGCCGAACTGGAAAACAATCTTCTGAGCATCTCTCAGATTTGTGATCGTATATATTCGACGCACTTCACAGACAAAGAATGTTTGATATTGAAGCCAGGGTTTGTTGTCCCCGAAGAGTGGGTCATCATGAGAGCACCAAGAGTCGACGATTTGTACGCGTTGGACATGAGTGTAGCAACTACTACCACGGGTCAGGCTCACTGCTTCATGTCAAGAGCTACGGAAAAGGAGTCACAATTATGGCATCGAAAAATGGGCCATATTCATCTGCGAAAAATGAACTACCTGGTACACAACGACTTAGTAAATGGAGTTCATCTGAAAGGTTTTCATCTTGAGGGGGAGTGCATTAGTTGTATCAAAGGTAAGCAGCGAAAGAAATCTCACCCTGGAAAGAAGATGAATTCAGTTTCGAGGCCGTTAGAGAGACTTCATATGGATCTCTTTGGTCCAGTGAATATTAAAAGCATAACTGGTGATCTCTACTGTTTAGTTGTCACAGACGACTATTCGAGATTTTCGTGGGTAACATTTCTGAAGACAAAAGATGAAACATTTGGGAGTTTGATAATAATGTTCAGAAAGCTTGAAAACTTGTACCAAACTCGTATTAGAAGAATAAGAAGTGACAACGGTACAGAGTTTAAGACCAACAAAATGGAAGTATATTGTAATGAAAAAGGTATACTGCACGAATTCAGCGCACCATACACTCCGCAGCAAAATGGAGTAGCAGATAGAAAGAATAGGACGCTGATTGAAACGGCTAGGACGATGCTTGCTGATTCAAAACTACCTGTCAATTTCTGGGCAGAAGCAGTGTCAGCCGCTTGCTATACGCTCAACCGGGTTCTTACTGTGAAGAAGTTCAACAAGACATGTTTCGAGCTCATTAATCTCTGCAAAGGTTAACCTAAAGTATTTGGAACCGTTCGGGTCTCCCTGCACAGTTCTAGAACCTTTTGGTAAATTTGGCCCAAAGTGCATTGAAGGTATATTTGTGGGATATGCAACCCCATTGAAAAGAGACTTTGTTCCAAGCTTGAAGCGGATCATCGAAGCACAAAATGTTGAGTGTCAAGGTTACACCATGCCACCTCAGAATCCCGGCGACTCATGGCATTTCAATTACGATACTCTGTGGGATTCATTCGACATAGAAGAAGAACCAAATTTCTTTGACGAGTTGGATATTCTGAGAGAATATGAAGCATCACAAGAAAGATTCCCAGCAGAACCTTATAATCGTCAACGAAAAGCTTCGAACGATGATGAAGCAGGTCCAAGCAATGCTGGAGAGAATGATGATGTTATGCAAACTCCGACATCTTCAGAAAGTGAACAAGCTCCTATCAATCAGACGGGAATCAATGAGAATTCAGATTCTGATGAAAGGCCAACATTCGATCGTGGTGATTCAGAGTCTGAGGGGGAGCAAATCCAGTCTCAAGATCAAACGTCTCCAGTCAGTGAACAAGTCGCAAACCAGAACATTACGAATTTGGAAAGTGAGGTAGATGTTCCAGGCGAGGTGATGCCAAGAACTCTTTCATACCATCCAGAAGAGTTAATCATTGGAGAGTTGCAATCAGGCGTCCGCACCAGACGACAAATTGACCAAGGCCTTACTTGTTTTTATTCTACAGTTGCTCCTTTACAAACAGAGTTTTCACTTAGTTGTTTCATTTCGCAGATTGAGCCGCGAACGTACAAGGAAGCACTAACTGAAGATTCCTGGGTTAACGCTATGTAGGAGGAGCTAAGTCAGTTTGAGAAGTTGGGTGTCTGGAAACTGGTGGATTTACCTGATGGTCATAGGAAGATGAACACCAAGTGGGTGTTCAAGTGTAAGAGGGATGATCGAGGCGTTATTATTCGCAACAAAGCTCGTCTCATTGTACAGGGATTCAGTCAGCAGGAGGGTATAGATTTCACTGAAGTGTATGCTCCGGTTGCTAGACTTGAAGTAATCAGAATCATCCTAGCATTTGCATCTTGGAAAGGATTTAAAGTGTTTCAGCTAGATGTAAAGTCAGCATTTCTCTATGGCAAGGTGAAAGAGGAGGTATATGTCGGACAGCCACCGGGCTTCACCGACCCAATCCACAAAGATAAAGTTTATCTCTTGGATAAGGCGTTATACGGCTTACATCAAGCCCCGAGAGCCTGGTATGAGACCCTGTCTCAGCATTTATTAGCCAACAATTTCATCCGAGGAAAGGTAGACGCCACTCTGTTCACAAAAGAAGTTGACGGCCATCTTCTGATAGTCCAAATTTATGTGGATGACATAATTTTCGGGTCAACAAATGAACAACTCTGCAAAGATTTTGAAAATGTTATGAAGCAGAAGTTTGAAATGTCATCAATGGGTGAGATGAAGTTCTTCTTGGGGCTTCAAGTTGATCAACTACCCGAGGGAACGTTCATACATCAGACGAAATATGTTCATGATGTTCTGGAGAAATTCGGGATGTCAGGAATGTCACCAATGTCCACCCCGTTAGCGACGAACCATGGGATAAACCCTGATCTTACCGGAGAGAAGGTGGATGAAACGCTGTATCGCTCCATGATCGGATCGTTAATGTATTTGACGGCATCAAGACCAGATATTATGTATCCAACCTGCCTCGCAGCACGGTTTCAGTCAAGCCCCAGAGCTTCGCATATGGTAATTGTGAAAAGGATATAAAGCTACCTAAAAGGAACTCCATCACTAGGGTTGTGGTATCCAAAAAAAGGCGATTTCACGCTTGAGGGATATTCTGATTCTGATTTCGGATGCTGCAAAGTGAACGCTAAATCAACAACAGCGGGATGCCAGTTTTTCGGACCACGATTGGTCACCTGGCAATGTAAGAAGCAGACCTCTGTCGCGTTATCCACATGTGAAGCCGAGTATGTATCTGCCAGCAGCTGCTGCTCTCAGATCTTGTGGATTCAGCAACAAATGCGAGACTACGGTTTGCAATTTCTTAACTCCCCTATCTTTGTTGATAATGAGGCAGCTATAAACATAACAAAAAATCCTGTTCATCACGCTAAAACGAAACACATTGAAATTCGTCATCACTTCATCCGAGACTGTTTCGAGAAGAAGTTGATACGAATAGAAAAAATCCACACCGATGAACAAAAAGCTGACTTACATACCAAAGCCTTTGACAAAACTCGTTTTCAATATCTTTTGAAACTTAATGGTATGAAGTTACTATCGGTTGCGGAGGGGATTCTTGGCGTAGATGAAGGTACCACTGTAGATGATGTTGAAAAGCAATCTGCAATGGTTTGTCGAATTTTTAGATGTTTTGGTATTTAGGGGGAGATAGTTTATATTTTCAGAAAATACAAAAACAATAAAAAAAATTCAAAAACCCAAAAACATGAGATATTTCAAAATCCAAAAAACAATAGAAAACCGAAAAAGAGCTTGTGTAAAAAGGGAAAATGATAGTACATCAGCTAGACAGTTGCAGTATGCTAAAGTTTATAAGTGTTAAGCAGTCTCGCTGATGATATGCCGATAGGTTTTTACTCATTTAGTAAGTTTGTTCGGGATATAAACCTAAATCACAACTTGATTTTACGTGGGGAACATCTCTCAGATATATAGGTAACCCCTGAAATCCTGTTTGAAAGGCTCTATTTCTGACATACTAGGTCTTTGTATGGGATGATATCTGGGGTATTATACCTGGACTTCTGATTTTGCGGGAGCAATAGCCTAGTCCTCGTATAATACTCTGCACTGCTTTATTCTTAAAGCCCCCCCTTAGCTTAAAAAATGATGAAACATTGAAAAATGATAATCATGTGCTGTTGTAAAAGAAGATCCCCAAAGGGGACCCACCTAAAGTCGAGCCATCATCTCTCTGATTTTGCGGAAGCAATAGCCTGAGCTCTCATGGCCTCGCACTTAACCCCTTACAGATATCATTAGTGTGCACTCACCTGTAAGACTGAATATAGTAGTCTGGATACGGGAGTATATTCTGAGGTGGTACACGCGTAAAAGTTGGGATCTTAAAACACTAAATTCGTATCCTGAACAGATTAAAATTTGTGTGAAAGCTTAAGAGGATCAGTATATCGGCAATCTAAGCGAATTGTTTAATTCTGCGTATGAAATCAAAGCTTAACGGTACTTGTAGCTTGTCGGTAGCTGATATGATTCCCTAACACGCTCACCAAAAATATGTTTGTAAATAGTATACATTTACTGCATTTCATTTCTGTTTAACTTTCAAAACCCAAAAAGATTTCATAGCTTTCTAGTCTAGAAACTTTCTTAAATCCAAAAAAGATTTTACATTTCTGTTTTATTTTAATCGACAAATCCAAAGCGGAAAGCTGATCTTCAGACTTGCAGTTTGAAGCAGATGCAGGAAGTTTCTAAGATGGACAGATGAGTTGGGAGCTTATCATGTTAAACCTGTGAAAATGAAAAGTCAAAGCAAGTTCATTAAGTTGAAACTTGTAATTTTCAGAAAAATGTTTGAAAAAGTTTGAACCAAAACATCAGTGTGCTTTGCTTCGGGTCAACCAAGGTCATTAAGTTGGACTTGGTAGGCAAATTAAGTACCCAGGGTCATTAACTTGGACCTCGATACTTAAGTGGATTCTTAAAACTGATAAAAACAACAAAAGTCAAAAAGTCAAAAAGTCAAAAGGTCAAACAAATGAGAATCAAAGACGTGAACTTGGCTCGGGAGGCAATCCGTACGAACTGCTGTTCGATCGGACAGCAATCCGATTCAAGACACACTATAAATAGAGGGTCAAATGGTCAGTCAACACTTTCACTCGTTCGACCGGCTACCCTATTCTCTCAAACTTTTTCTCTGATCTTTGATTTCTTCTCATTCTCTTTGCACATATACATTAGATCGTTGGTTTGCTCATCATACATAATGGAAAATGTATGTTTTTCTTGATCAAATCTGTTTAAAACTTGATGTTTGTTGAATGTTCTTGACCGATGACGTCACTGACGAGCCTTAAATGCTAGATCTAGGAAGATTCATAATGTTTTGATGAAATCTAAACATAAGGTTATGATTGCAATGCTTAGATCTACAGATTTACCGGACCAATTTATGTTATAACATGCTTAAATGTACAGATCTAAGGTTTGAACGAAATAGTAGTCAGCTAGGTTTTAGAGAAATTAAACTTAGAATAGGCCGGGTTAGAACACAATGAACATAGGGTTTTGATCACAATAAGATTTTCTACATAGATCTATGTTCAATTTGAATATTTGACTAAGAAAATTTTCATGTTCATGTTTGTTCTTGAATGAGGTGCTGACCGAACGGACAGCAGTCCGAACGGACAACCACCAGATTCCATACATGTTACTGTTGAGAATTTTGAGTTGGTGCCTAGGAATCTGTGCCTTAAGTGTTTAAATTGTTTGATTCTTTGACAGTTTGGTTTGTTATATTTTGTCTCTTTTCATCACTTGACATGAATAGGATGGCAATCCGTTCGGACAGCATTGCTAACTGCACGGACAGCATCGCTAACCGCTCGGACAGCATTGCTAACCGCACGGACATCATTGCAATCCGTTCGGACAGCCTGCTTATCATGTCTTGAAATATGTGCAAAATGGCCATCCGCTCGGACAACATCGCTAACCGCTCGGACAGCATTGCTAACCGCACGGACAGCATTGCAATCCGAACGGACAGCCTCTAAGACAAAATTTTCAAACTGTTTCATGTATGCCAAAAGTCTTGTGGCAACCCGTTCGGACAACAATCCGATCGGGTAGTCATCCGATTCAAAAACACAATTTCATCTAGTCAACCGGTCAAAGGGAATTCTTTTGCATAGCAATCCGTTCGAGCAGTCATCCTTTTCAAATTGTTGACCATGTTGACTTTATTCATCACACAAGGAAGGCCATCCGTTCGGACAACAATGTCATCCGATCGGACAGCCATCCGATCCATTAGTACTATCACATAGAGAGTATCCTAAGTGTTAGAAAATTTTTAGTATACTTCAAAAATTTTCATCATCTCTCTTTATGTCCCGAACCTTGTGCATAATGATTTCAAATGAATATTTTGGCAGGGAAAAGGAAAACACTGGGACAAGGGCCATAACGTCTATTGCTTGCTAGATACAGCAAATACAAAGAATACTGTGGTCGAAGAGATAGCTAAGTTTTTAAGAGAGAGCAGGATTGGGAAAGCATTAACTGATAAAACCGTTGTGTATGAATCTCATGTGAGAACTTTCTGGAATGCAGCTAGATACGAAGAATCTGATAAGACAATTTATTCTGTTGTACGGAAGAAGGATGAGAAAGGAAAAGATATAGATTTGGAAATGAAGTTTAATGTTGGAGATCTAAGAAGAGTCCTAGACTTAGGTGACAGTGATAATGATCCAACCATCATTCCCGAACGTCTAGCCAAAGGAATGTGGTGCAGAATGGGATTTACTGGTCATATCAATGGAAGGATGTTAAAAATAAATTTTTCCAGTGCTTACAGGTTTATGATGCACTGTGTGGTACACTCTTTATCTCACAGGAAAGGAGCATATGATGAGACGTCCGATTACATCATGAACATAGTCACAAGCTTGGTGCTGAACAGGCCTTACAATGTTTCGCAAGTAATTTTTGAATACTTGAAAGAAAATATCAAGGCTGGAGATGAAAGATATATCATGTATCCACGTTTCATCATGATGATGATCGATGATCAGTTCAAGGATATTCCGAAAAATAGAAATGATATTATGGATTTGAGGAATATGACAACCGATACAATAGCAAGAGTAACCAAAGGAGATGATGGAAGAGTGAAGGGAATGATATGTAAAATCAGCAGGCCAGCATATGTTGCTCCAGAAAATGATAGATGGAGACATGAGAAGAGTGATTCTGATAATGAGGATGAGAAGATGAGTTTGATGGTTGAAAAGAAAACCAGATGGTGGTTTGAGAGAGATGGAAAGAGAAAGAGAAATCCTAAGACATCCCCTGCAGTTCCTATTCCAAAGGAACCAGTTCCTAAGATTGTGATTAAGGGTACAGTGATAGGGGGAGTCTTAAGAAAAGATAGAACGTTAAACTGTTATATTATTCTAATGATATTTTCAAATGTCTGTTTTGCAGGGCCATCTGCAGAACCACAGTAGAGATTAATTGATGAAACAGTGCTGGAACCATCAGAAGTTATTCAACAAGGAGCTGGGTTATTGAAACATTCACTTGAAAGCTATCTAAAAAAGAATGAGGAAGTTGTTGCACAGAAAGAACAAAGCTCAAGTGTTCAAGCTGAAGGTATCAAAGTTACAGAGCCTGAGGGTGTTGCACAAGATGATTCAAGTGAAGATGATTCTGAGGCTACTGAGACAGAATCAGAGCTCGACCCAACTACACTTGGTAGAGGTAAAGCACAGCTGAAGAAAAAGCCTACAAAGAAGCAGAAAGCATCGGATGAAGAAGACTCTACCTATATACCTGATGAGCCAAAGAAACAAAAAGGGAAACGTAAAGCTGTTCAAGCCGGAGTTATTCCAAGAAGAGTACGAGCAAAGAAATCTGGTGCTGAATTACCGAAAGACAAAGATGGAAAGAAAGAAAAGCATATTGTAACGCCAAAGGTTCTAGAAGCAGAAAAAGCTCAGAGTGTGGAGATTCCAAAGGAACCAGAGGTGCAGAGCGTTGAAGTACCTGAGGTTGTGGTTCAAAAGAAGACAGGTGGTGATGATTATGTGGAAATCACAGGGTATAAAGCTGCTACACCTCCACCACCACCTCCACAAGATCAACCAGAATCCTCTCAACCAAAAGATACAGCTTTTGATAGTCTGTTTGGAAGTCTTCCACCTGCAACTGGAGTATATAGCGAAGATATTCCAGAAGATGATTACGATATGTTTAACAATGAAGCTGTGAAAGAATTACTGATCTTGAAAAAGCTAAAGCTGAAGCAGAGCGTGATGTTTTTAAAGGGCAGATTGAACAGTTGATGAAAGCTCATGATGAAGCTAGAATGGTTTTGATAGATCAAGAAGAGACGATAAAGAAAATGAAAGATGATGTTCATGATAACTCTAAACTATTTGAACTTCTGACAGCAGAGATTGCTACGTTGAATGTGAAGATAAAGAATCTGCAAGATGTGAATCAGACTTTGAACCAGCTTCTAAGTGAAATGAGTGAAGCTTCATCGAACGAAATGAAGGTGATGAAGTTAGAAATGGAAGCCATGAAAGCTGATAAAGTGATGAAAGACAATCAGCTAAACATGTTATATGCTGTCATGGAAAGTCACCTGAAGATAGATATTCATGCTGCTTTCAATGAATTTAAGGTGAAAAGAGCTGCAGAGCGAAGAATTGAAAGAGAAAGACTGCTAGCTCAAGAGGCAACTGAAAGAAGAAAGGGTGTGTTTGAGGAAGTTCTTGGTTCGTCAAGTCAAGTCAACCTGAAGCTGGAGAATCCTCAACTCAAGAAGAGATTGAAATGGTTGATGTTGAAAATGTTCAAGAACAAGATGTTGAAGATGTTAATAATGAACAAGGTCAAGACTTCATGCTGGTTGGTGAGTCCTCTCTATCCTTTGATCCTTATGAAATTATTCGCCGAGTTAGTGCTATTCAGAAGAAAAAGAAGGCAAAAGAAATGTTGATGTTAGAATGGAAGACACAGCAGTTTGTTCTTATTGGTGAACCATCCTCAGTGCCTTATAGCATCAAAGAGATTGTTCGCAGAGTAAAAATTGAAGAAAGACGAAGAGAGGCGAGGAAGGCTCGAGGAGAGATTGTTAATAGTGATTCTGATTTGGAAATTATTGGTGAAGATGAAGAAGAAGAAGAAAAAGATGAAGAAAAAGATAAGTCTGATCAGAAAGATGATAAAGATGACAAGAAGAATGATGATGATGATCAAGGTGCATCGGGATTGCTGGTTGAGAATCCTAATGTTGAACAGAAAATTGAAGAGTTTCTGAATGATCAGATCAATGAACAAGAAGATGTTGATCAGCAAGAAACTTCCACATCTGGAAAACAGCACGTTGATCAGGTATTCCTCACAAACCCTACTGTGATTTATCTAAATGCTCATTATGAGGGAGAGATACAGATTCAGAGATCAAGGGCAGAAATGTTAGAAGAACTGGGTTTAAATGATGGAAAATTTAAGTTCGATATTGAAGATGAGATACCTCAGTCATCTGAAGATGTATTTGAGCCTAGGTATGCTCATGAAGCTGATCACTACAATGATGTAATTGTTGAAGACGCTTCAGATTCATCGGATGAAGAAACTGATTTCCACTATTCTGGAGTTGATGAGACATTTCCTTCTTTTGCGGAAATGTTGAAAGATCAAAATGAAGATGAAATCAGAAGAAAGATTGTTGAAAAAGTTACCACTGAAGGTGTTCCAGAAATCATCCCAAGAGAAAGATTAGCTGAAGAAAGGAAAAAGTGGTTCAAAGTAATGCCGAAAGAAAGGAAGACTCTTAGGGCACTTCAGTTCTTTACTCACAACAAAGACATATCATGGGGTGACATCCTATCGTGGGGATATCTGGAAGATCTACAGGTCTACGCCATCAGACGGGAACAGGGAGTACAGTACTTTGAGTTTTTGTCAGATATCAAAACTCTCCCGTGGTGGGATGTAGATGAGCTGGTGAAGACAAAGAATATAAAGCAATTTTATCATGGTCTGGATGTGAAAGTACATGACCAACATTTGTGGGATTACATAAAGCAGCAGGCCAAGGTTGGATATCCTGACTGGGAGCCTCAAAGACCAAAGCAAATTGTCACAATGTTGGAGAACGGAGAGAAAGATATAACGTTAGATATCAAGCCTCCGAGATGTTTGAAGAATATGCCTCTCAGAGCTATTGAGCAAGATTTTTATGATCTATTCCAAGGGTGGTTGTACAATGAAACAACGGCTGAGGCAGTAATATCTCTGTACGACAAGTCCACTGGAAAGTCTGGAAGAATCAGTATTCTGGATCCGATGTGGCTTGTTAATTGTTCGAAGAAGGATATCGACTGCTTGTTTTACAACAAGATTGTTTATGAAATAAGAGATAAAGAACAAGCTATGCAGTATCAAACGGTTGTAGATGTGTGCTTTGCCCAAGATATCAACTCAGGAAGATATTGGAAGAAAAATTGGAGAGATCTTGAGATTGATGAGTTCCTGAAAAGGTACAAACGAGAACAAAGATTTAAGAAGATTGCTGATAGGGCAGCTGAGCTTGGGAAGCGAAAGTTGGGAAAATCGATTCCTACGGATCAAACGCCAATTGAAAAAGAGGAGAACAAGATTCTGAAATGGGATCGGAAGCGTGATGGTGATCCGGTTTACAGAAAATGGTGGATCGATGAAGGCAGGCATATAAGACGAAGAATGTTAGAAGAAAAAGCAGAAAAGAGAAGACAGAGAGCGCGAGAACGAAGGCGCAACAGGAAGAATTGAAGACTATGCTGGAAGGAACTACAGCTACATCCGAGGGGGAGTCTGTTAGTTCATACGTCTGTAGCTTCCGTCAGCATTTAGTCATATTTTGTATGTTTGTGTCATTTGTAAACAATTATGTATGTATGTATGTATGTAAGACAGAACGACAACTCGGGAAACGGGACTGGATTGTAAAGTGTTGACTTAGTTGACCAAGTGTCATCCGATCGGATGGGCAATCCGAACGGACAGCACTGCTAACCGTTCGGTCAGCAGCCATGCCATCCGATCGGACAACACTCATCCGTTTGGATAGCAGTGTCATCCGTACGGTCAGCACTAACCATGCTCCTTAGTTGCCTATAAATACCCGGTCAGGGTATGTCATTTAGAACTTTTGACCCTAGAGAGAACTCTGTCAAGTCTGACTTCTACAGGCACTTTTGTACTTTCATAACAGTTGAATAGAAAGATCAGACGGTGTTTAATCATTGAATACTTTGTCGTACATCTGTGATTTGATCAAATGGATTCCGCACATTAGTCAAAGTCGATTCATCTAAGTTCCTTACGAACAGATCCTTTACGAGGGACCAACAAGGAGGAAGCTTTTCAGTCGTTGAAAGAAAAGCTCTGCAGTGCACCTATTCTTTCCCTTCCTGAGGGAAGTGATGATTTCATTGTTTACTATGATGCTTCACGTTTGGGTCTTGGATGCGTTTTAATGCAAAGAGACAGAGTGATAGCCTATGCGTCCAGGCAATTGAAAATGCAAGAGAAGAATTACACAACACATGATTTGGAGCTTGGAGCTGTTGTGTTTGCTTTGAAGATCTAGAGACACTACTTGTATGGCACAAAGTGTACGATTTACACGGACCATAAGAGCCTCCAGAACATCCTCGATCAGAAGGAGCTCAATATGCGACAACGACGTTGGGTAGAATTACTCAACGATTATGAATGTGATATCCGTTATCACCCGGGGAAAGCAAACGTTGTTGCAGATGCACTCAGTAGGAAGGAACGGGAAAAGCCTCTACGTGTGCGTGCTTTGGGTTTAACCATACAAACGAGTTTGGCCGATCGAATTCGTGATGCACAGCGAGAAGCTTTGAAGAATGATGGTTTGAGAGGAGAAGGTTTGAAGGGCTTAGAATGTAAACTGATATTGAAAGCGGATGAAGTAATGTACTTCATGGATCGAGTTTGGGTTCCGCTTAAAGTAACCTCCATGAATTGGTTATGAACGAAGCTCATAAATCCAAGTATTCCATTCACCCAGGTTCTACCAAGATGTATCAGGACATTAAGGAGTTTTACTGGTAGCCGAAGATGAAGAGAGATATTGCGGCCTACGTGAGTAAATGTCTGACATGCTCTAAGGTTAAAGCAGAGCACCAGAAGCCGTCTGGGCTTCTGCAACAACCAGAGATTCCTAAGTGGAAATGGGAACATCTTACGATGGACTTTATCACCAAGTTACCCCGTACGTCGCGTGGACATAATATGATCTGGGTAATTGTGGATCGATTAACAAAGTCTGCTCATTTCCTGGCACTTAAGGAAACAGACAATACGGAGAAGATATCGCAGTTGTACCTTAACGAGATTGTAGCCCGTCATGGAGTACCTGTGTCAATGATTTCGGATAGAGACGGACGATTTGATTCCAGATTTTGGCGATCTCTCCAGAAATCACTGGGTTCTCGTTTGGATATGAGTACTGCATATCATCCTCAAACGGATGGTCAGAGTGAAAGGATCATTCAGACGTTAGAGGATATGCTGAGAGCGTGTGCAATTGATTTCGGTGGAAGTTGGGATACTCATTTACCCTTGGCAGAGTTTTTTACAACAATAGTTACCACGCTAGCATAAAAGTCGCTCCGTTTGAAGCCCTGTATGGAAGGAAGTGTCGATCACCGCTCTGTTGGGCTGAAGTCGGCGAGAAGCATTTGACCGGACCCGACATTCTTCAGGAGACCACGGACAAGGTTGTTCAGATCAAGAATAGGTTGAAGGCTCCCGCGGATCGACATAAGAGTTATGCAGATAACCGAAGGAAACCGCTGGAGTTTCAAGTTAGTGATAGGTTTATGCTGAAGGTATCGCCATGGAAGGGCGTTGTGAGGTTTGGAAAAGGGGGAAAGTTGAGCCCGCGCTATATAGGTCCCCTCGAAGTCATCTCTCGAGTTGGACCAGTTGCGTATAGGCTCAAGTTGCCACAGGAGTTGATTGGAGTCCATGACGTATTTCATGTCTCCAACCAGAAAAAGTGTCTGTCTGATGAGACACTAATTATACCCCCTGGAGAGGTTCGAGTGGATGATAAACTGAGATTTATCGAGGAACCAGTGGAGGTTCTGGATCGGAAAACCCAGAAACTCAGGAGGAGTATGATTGAGTTGGTCAAAGTCCGTTGGAATTCTAAGCGTGGACCCGAGTTCACCTGGGAGTGACAAGACCAAATGCAACAAAAATTTCCTCACCTTTTCCCACCGAGTGCCAAAACGAAACCTGTAAAGTAGAATTTCGGGGACGAAATTCCCTAAACAGGGGGAGACTGTGACACCCGACCTCTCGGGCCGTACCGGACAATAGTAATCTGTGTAGTAAACATGTAACATGACTATTTTTGACTGACTGTGATGTTAATATATGATATTTGATGTGTTGGTAATTTTAGATGTGCATGAAAATTATCTTGGCAACGATAAAACTAACGCTTATCGCGTAACGTTTAAAATGCGAAACGAACGTCGGTGACTACCCGATCAGTGTTAAAATCCTAAAAATAGCCTGTTATGATTAGAATAATAATTTTAATCATATCTGTGTGGAAAAATAATTTAAAACGCTAAGAAACTCTATTTTTTCGAGTTTGAGCGAGTACCGCGCGATACTGCGCGAATTAAACAAAATACTGTCAACGCAGCCAGTCAAGGCAACTGGTAATTATTTTAGTAATAATTTTAAGTGATTATTTTTATAGAATGATAAAAATAATTTAAAACGCACTAAAACGGGATTAAAACGCTAGATAAAATACCCGGTATTCAGTAAAATACCTGTTTTTGAGCTAATTTACATATAATATCTATATGTATATATATATGTGTATGTGTGTGTGTGAGGGGTATGTGGCGGCATTGTGGGCTGCCCACATTCTCTTGTTTCTCTCAATTTGACACATGTAACACCTAGGGAGTGTAAAGTGATGATTAATCTTGAGAAAGCATCCATAACTACACAACAATCAATATCAAAGATCAAACAACACTTAAGCATTCTCTCTCTCAAATTCTCGGCCGAACACCCCCCTTAAACACTTCCATTTTCATTTTCAAACTTAAATCTTGAAGATCATGTCCATTCCAAGGTGTTTTTAAGCTCACATGAAGGTTTAGAGGTGATTTCAAGGAGATTGGAGCAAGAACAAGGCTTCACATCATCATAAATCTTAAAACCCACTAAAAATCTTGAAGGTATAACATATTTTCTTTTCAATCTTTCTCTTGATTCATGGTGATGAAGATGATAGTGAAAGTTTCTCTTGTTCTTAAATCTAAACATAAACTTGAAAATTTCAAACAAATGAGTTTTGAATAAAATAAAAATGGGTGTATGCATGTATGTATATATGGCCGAGAATGGTGTGTGTATATGTGTATATTGTATTTTAAATTTTTGATGAAAGATTTCTTGGTTGTTTGATTTCTTGAGAAATAAGATGATTAAAGGAATTGTTAGTTGTCAAATAAGAATGTTCTAAAGAGATTAGAAATTTGAAAGTGAAATATTGAAAAGTGAAATTTTGGAAGTATATGTGTATAAATTTCGTATATATATGTATGTATATGTGTATCCATGTATGTTAAAGTTGATGTGTAATCATAAAAGTAAAAGATTTGAGTATGAATGAACATGAATGATTGAAGGATCTAAGGTGTTATGTATGATATTTGAAAGAATAATATGTTAGTGAGATTTTGATGTATTAAGATCATATTAGATGATAAAATTATGATATGAGCATACTAGATGCATATACTTAGACATGCATGATGATATATCATCTTAAAAAGATGATTTGAGTGTGATTGAGTAAAAATCGGTTATGAGCAGATTATAAACACTAAAATGAAGTTATTTTAAAGTGTTTAGTGACTTATAACTTTGTCATAATGTTTGCTAGCTTTGCATGTTGTACATGGTGCATAAAAAGTTGTAAAATATGTGAAATCGCATGATTTATGTGACTTATACAAAAATTGAACTAATATGATTATAACTATTGTTTTAATCAGTAAATAACATGTATTGTTTTAAAATATCAAGTCGTTTCGAGTTGGGATGATTATGGTAACGTTTAACGCAAAACTATGCGTTAAAACGGCCAAAAATCGGCTTTTCAAGTGATTTTTATAAAACTGATTTAGATCAGTAAATAAACTGATATTTTAGTTTAAAAATAAGTATTTTAACTAATTTTAAGTTTACTTGGTGTTTGGTTGGTCATACGTGACTTCCGACGCCCGAAAACGTTACCGAATCGCTAAAATACGCATTTTTCAATGTACACTAGTGTGGGTAAAATTTTGGGTAAACTTTATGTGGCAAAATGTGACATGTGATTTAAACATAATAATTTGAAAATATGTTAAGTTTTTAACATAATGTTAGAAATCTAGCTTATGCATGTACGTTTTGCGCGGTAGGAACAGTAAAAATTGTGTTAGACATGAAACTTGTTTGTCGAGCATGAAATTTGATACATATATGATATTTTATGTATATTTGCTTTAAAAATGACAAAATATATAAGTTAGTAATATTTCGCGTATTTCGGTGTTAGATTATATGAACGTTTATGTATATATATTACAACGCGCAAATCGTAGATATATTGCGTATAAACGGGAAAAGTTAACGAATTTACACAATAATGGTCACCCATAAAATCGTTCAAGTCGCAAAATCATAAAATATATATATGAACTCATGTATATATTAACGTACCAACATGATCCAAAAATAACAACTTTTCGAGATAATCTCAAAATTATGTGATAATTCTAAGAAACAGAGAAACTTAGGATTTTGTGTTATGTATATTGATATAGAATCGTTCCTATATTAGGACGTGTAGAAAATCAATCTCTGGGATTGCGCTATTAAAAATACGCACCCAAAGGTGAGTGTCACTAAACCCCTCTTTTTACTGCTTTATATATATTTTTGGGGTAGAACACGCCAAAAAGGGTTTAATAATGTTTTTGAAATAAAACATACCTTTTGATATAAATTATATATTTTCATTGAAAATATATGGATTTTGGGAAACTATATATATATTTCGGGATGAAATGGTTTTGGAGAATAAATACGTATCGGGTGGAAACGGGATTATGCACGGTGTTTGGGGGAAAAACGACCGTGTAAGTTGGTACGAATATTGCTTGGTCTCAAGAGAGTAAGTATCAGCATAGGCTTACGTTTCGTCAGGGATTTCAGGGGATTCGTACAACATCGTGTATTAAATTGTCATATTAGTAGGATGTATATATATTGTACGTGAGGCAGACATCATACCGTTCTTCGAGAAAGAACCCTGCGCGCATGATGTCGTTTAATCATTTAAGTAATGTACGGGAGGAATTGTTGGTAGATCTATCGGGTTGACAACCCCGTCGTGACCGGTCGCCCCGGGTCAAGTCAAGCGACGAATTTTGATTCTGTTTATTGTATAGCATTGATTATCCTTGCATGGTTAATATATAGTTCGTATCGTGTAGCTAACATACGAGTCTGAAAATTGACGCAATAATTTAATATACAAAACCTGGGTAGTAACAATATTGTCGGGTTCATGAAACTGCGACGGAAGGCCCATGGATTTTTATTAAGGAAGTAAAACGGACTTTCAAAATTATATGGATGTTTTCAAATAAACACCTAAACAGAAAGTTTTCCTTAGAATAAAATTTGTTTGTAAGTGAATATGTGAACTCACCTCCCTTTGTGTGACACTTGATTTTTAACGTGTTCTACAGGTACTTGAGTTCGGCTTCGGGAAATCATGGCGTATCTTGTGTTGATGATGCATGTTGTTTTACTTAAATATGTTGGACAACTTTTAAACTATCTGAGAGTTTGTAATAAGATCCGCGAGGATCAAAACAACTTAACTTATGTGGTTGTGTCGTGACTTTAAAATGTAATGGTTAATACTTATGTTTTAAAATATGTCAAAATGTCCAACAAATGAGTGCATCATCCGAAAAGGTATAAATGGGCACCAACTTCCGTCACCACTACGTTTTATATTCCGCTGCGACGTTTTTAGGTTGTGACAATACCAACCTGTCACACCCCGATATTTCCACATATTACCGGTGGGCCCTGCGAGGAGTATCATGACGTAGTTGATATCATCATAGTCAAACATACACAGTTTATAGCACAGCAGAAGTCTTGGAGGAAAATTAATATTACAAATCGAAAGTAAAGTGCAAGTTGAAATATAATACAGACGGTGTGTAACGATCCACAGGCGGATCTAAAACATAATGTAAAATATTGTTCAACAGACTTTAAGCATTAAGAACTTGCAAGATTCTTTAACTAATGCTCAGAAGCTTCCAGCCAATTTCGCGAAGTACCTGCCACTTAGTCTTTTTAAAAAATACGTCAGTTTACACTGGTAAATACAATTAACCGACTCTTTTTGAAAACATTTATGAAAATTGATTTAAATGCACAAAGCACAAATATTCTTTTCTAACTTGGGATAATTATATGAAATAATCTTGTATACAGATTTATATGTTTGTCGTACGTTCAGGGCCCGGGATAGAAGCCGAGACAAGATTAATAGACACACCACTAATATAAACCCACAAAAAGTTATCCTCATGAGTGGGTATATCATTTTACATACGCAACTGTCAGGTGTATGCCTACACTCCGTGCTTAAGTCATGGCCATTTTCAAATGAAATGAACCAAGGATATCCAGGACACGGTCATATTAACCCCCAAATGTTTATATATCAAACAAAACAGATTAAAACGGGTTATCTCAATGATGTAACCACTAATAGATTAAATATTCAATACCCGACCAAGCGGTGATAATTTACCGTATCCCAAGCCCGTATAAGGGAAAATAAGCTAAAAGTATTTACCTGAGCTTTAAATGTAAAATTTGTATTCTCAGCCGTATATCCTACTCAAACAAGTGTAGGTAGTTTTTACTGGGCTCCTAATCTGGAACGAAGGTTTTAATAACCTATTAGATTACTAACGGGTCTTATTTAAGTTATAAACTTAGACCGGTTAGTTTAAAGAAAGGTTTACGGTACAACATGCAAGATTAAGCGGTGACCAGATTGGAATGTAATTTAGACCCGACAAGTATGGAGACTTGTATAAAATGGGTAAACTATATACATTCTGGATTTTGAAGTAAAAATGATATGGTTTGACCCGTTTTGGTTAATTAATGTAAACTAGTTACGTAAACCGTACCGAACGTGTTTATGCATAACGGGTAGCTGGATGAGTCAAGTACAAGTTCCATAAGTTATTATGCTTAAAATATGTTGTGATATCAGTAGGATATCAACAATTATGCCCCAAAAGAAGTTAAAATCAATTTAAGCCCCGTAAGGGTATTTTTGTCATTTTAAGATTCATAAAAGGGGTTTAAACATAAACTGAGGTTCTGGTCTAAAATATTCAGTAAAAATATTTATTTTATCATGTTACATCAGTAAGATATCATACATATGTGAGGTTTACCATTTATGGCCAAACTATGCACCGTACGGGCATTTTGGTCATTTCACATATGTTTTTAAGGAAAAAATTGGAAGTCTGAGTTCAAGACTTATACTTACTGTTAAAGTATTAAAATTTATTTATAAAATCAGTGGGTAACAAGTCTTAGGTGTTAAATATGGTTTTAAACCATACTATGCACCTAGTTATCGTAAAAGTCGGTAATTGACGATATTTGAGATGTTTATGAAATCCTGGGATTTTGATCAGCTTTAAATGTTTAAAATATTTTATTTAACATATCACATCAGTAGGAAAAGGTTTGGCATGTTAATTATATGTTAATCTCATTTTATTAATAAAAAGGGTATTATCGTCGTTTATCGAATTATACAATAACTCAACGATATGGTCAGTTTATAATCTGACCAAAAATTCCAAAAATCCCTAAAAATAATATCAAAATAGTAGGTAATGAGTTTGGTGCCAAATTTTGGGTTTAAACATGATTTATGCTAAAAATGTAATTTAATTAATAAAAAGTTTCATTTTACGATATCTTGCATAACTTTAGTTTGAGACCAGAAAATGATGTCAAATTTATTTGACATGCTTATATATCAGTAATAAAGCTATTTGTATTCTCATGTATCTAAAAATCTCGTTTTTATAACATAAGGGCATAATAGTCAATTTTAAGCAATTAACGGAAACATGTAAAAGAACTCAAATTACTAAGGGACCATGAAGTATAACCTCAGAGGGTTATACTAACATATAATATGGTCACAAAGGAACCCTAAGGCACAAAGTAACTAAGCTAAATCGGGTCAGAACTGAAAGTCAAAGCAAAAGTCAAGTTTTGCGACTTCCGGTTGCGAACCGAGCCTAAACTCAGAATTGTCGGGTTGAACATGTCTAAACATGTTCTTATAATATTTACCAAGTTATTAAGTGATAAAACTGATTTTATAGCTTCTACATTATCAGTTATGAATTTTATTTAAAAACTGATCCGTTTGACTTTTATTTTAATTACTTTGACCCGACAATTTACTAAGTAGACGTGATAATTAGGAGGTGCCCTTTTGAGGGATTATCACCTACATAATTACCAACACATAACCACTTTCAATTCGAAAAATGGTTGGACCGTTTATGATTAATCAAAAAGTCAAAGCATAATTACGATATCTCTGACTTTCGGTCCTTAAACTAATAAAAACTTAACTACAGAAGCTAAGAACACTTACAAAGGTCCTTAGCACGAAAATTTAACTTGAGAGAGCTTCCTTTAGGTCCAGGATGCTCTAGAGATGAAGAAGTGAAGTAAAATGTAAGAGTGCAAGTTGAAATGAGCAAACTTGAGCTCTATTTATAGTGAAAGGAGGCCATCTAAGATCAATCCATCTGTTATTAGGAGTTACTAGATGGTCCCAAGTGTTAATGTGGCAGTAAAAACCGTTTACAAGCCCCTGATATCCCTCAGAAGCCATGCAATGGCGGTGTAAGAGCTGCAACATGCAGCTGTCCAGAATTCTGTCGCTGGCAGTGCTCTCGCAGCCTGCGTAGGAATGAAGGGGAGGTTTACGCGGCCCGCGACACCCCCTAATCCGGTTGAAACATTTTTAAGATGTTGCACTTTCAGTCCCTGGTCCTTTAAAGCATGAATAACTTTCATTTATTGCACTAATAACCCCCATAGTTAACTTTTAAGTGTCTTGGGTCATAAAATAAACATCGTTAAGCTTCCGATCAGTTACGGGATCACCCGAAAGGTATTATTTTCAAACGTTGACGCTTTTAATCCTTTTTCTTGGGATTTGCAAATTAAATCGTTTAATTGAACCGAAACTTCATAAAATCATTATCCGATATTCATGAGAGTATAATAAAATATTACAAAGCCTCGGGATCGTTAAAAGGTCACTCAGAGGTAAGAATTAACATGTTGACACGTTTACCCCCTGTGCTTCGTAAACTTTTGATTTTTAAGCACAAACGGCTTCTTGCGTCTGACAATTTACTCATTAAGGAATACGAACATCGTGTGAGGTCAATCAGGGGCACAAGTTTGGCATGTTGACACTTTCAGTCCTTCCACATACATCTTTACACTGTTTGACAACTTTAGTCCCACAAAGTTATCTTTTAACATGATCAGGGTTTGTGACACGTGTCATCACCACATTGGACATGATTTTGCGAGGTGTTACATCGGTCTTTGCCATTGAATAATGCTCGTCAAGAAAAACCTGTTGCATTTCAGCCCATGTACGAATACTACCCGCTGGAAGTGTGAGAAACCACTGTTTCGCCTTATCCTCCAAAGATAACTGAAATAATCGAAGCTTTACCTCTTCCAACGCGAAATAATGTCCTCCAATCGTACTACATATGGCCGAAAACTCCGCCAAATGGGTATACGGTTCATCATTGGTCCTCCCATTGAAGTGAGGGAGGATGTTGATGTAATGGGGCTTGCAATCAAACATTTTTCTCTCGCAAACAATCAATCATTGTCGGTGACCACCGGTCTAAAACGGTCATTAACACCCCTCGGAGGTTGTTGACGGTGACGTGGACCGTCAACTTCTTGATCAAATGGTCTTCGATTATGTCGTCTATTACCACCTCGATCCCCACCTTGGTTTCCACCTTGATTACCTCCTCCCACAAAACGAGGAATCCGGTTATGATTCACATTGTTGTTATTATTGTAATACCCATCATTTCGGTTCCTTTGGTTGTTGTTTCATGATTGGCGGTTGTTTCCGTAACCGTCATTTCGCATATTCCCATAACCATAGTTGTAATTCCCCACAAAGTTGGCATTTTGATAGCCAAACTCATCATCATCAAACCCCCTTGCGTTGTAAACGTTATCCCGGTTCACATATCCCCAACCGTCATCGTCTACCCGTTCGACATAATTACCCCCGTCATCCGAGTATTCCGAGTGAATACTCACGTGCTCCGGCGATTGGTATCCGGGAATACTATATGGCTCATCATTGGGGATGGCGTTTCTCAATTCGTCAATGTTAAAGAACGGGTCTTCATTCACGGGATTGGCGCGGTCTCGATTGCCTCTACATTCGGAATTAACATTCCGGTCATCAAGGTTAGTGGGTAAGGAGTTGTGTCGGTGAAGGTTTTGTTGTGGAGGTGTTCTTTGGTTATTATTTGGGCCTCGGTTTTGAAAAGGTGGTGTGGGTGGTCTTGAGTTGTTACCACCACCCGGTTGATCTTGAGGTATGTTTCGTTGGATGTTTTGGGCGGGATTGAAATTGGTTTTGATTGAGGTTTGGGTATTGGAATTTTGGGTGCCATTGAATCGGATTCAATGGATGGTGTGGATTGTGGTATTTGGGTGACTTGGTTAGAAACAATTGTTGCCTCAAACCGGCTTGCTAAGTTTTTTCTTGCAACTCGCTCCATTTCCGGTTCGTAGACTAATGGTGAAGTCCTCCCGGAATTCCTTGTATGCATGCACTACCTGTAATCTGCACAAGTAACACAACCAGCGTAACAAGGAAAAAGCCAAATACGAAAAAGAAATAAACAATTTAAACAGTTAATCACTAAATTTCAAACAAGAATCCAAACACAAAGCGCACTAACTCCGAGGCAACGACGCCAAAATTTGATCGGAGTGTCGCGCTCCGGTCAAAGATAAGATTTATAAGCCCAAATTACCCTTAACAAATAGTTAGTGGTAGTAAGGGGTCGAACCACGAAGAGTATGTGGTTTGCGAATGGACTTGATTGAGTTTTAACGGTTGTCACAATTTATGAAGCTTGCTAGATTATTTTTGTGGTTTTTATTTGTTTGAAAAGAAGTTAAATGATCTTAATAAAATTGATTGAATTAATTAACTACCAAAAGTTAACGATTCAAGAAAACTTGATTAACGATTATAAAAATATGATGGATTGCAAGGCTCACACCCAGTTTCAACAAATGCAAGACTTAGGGTTACTACGCGTTTTAATTTAGCTTAATCGAATTAGTTCGTTAACGGGTTAACAACCACAAAGCTTAGGTGCCAATCGGTATCAACGTCATAGACAACGGACCACGATGCACTTTGTTACCTTGAACTAGCAAATCCTTTCAAAAGACAAGGCATAAATACGTGTATTCATTTCACAAAGTCAAATTTAATAATTCACTCGACAATTCGTAAATTCAATAAAAACGTAGGACAATTGTCTAAAGATTCAAACGCAATTCAATTTGTCACAAGCAAAACATCAATAAGTAATAAAAACCCTAAATCTTACATAATTCTACACCGGGGTGAAACCTCCAAGGAATTAGCCGCTCATGGTGAACGGAACTTGCTCAATGATTGAGGAGAGCTTGAACATCATCATCTTGAAGCTTTGAATCTGATGAAGGTAATGATTAGGGTTTGGGATGGAGGAAATTGATGGATGATGTGTTGGAATGATTCAATGGATAATGATCAAGATGGTGGTGGACGAGGGTTAGGATTAATGGGATGATTCAGATGATTGGTGATGATTGTGGATGAAGGTGAATGAGTTCTTGGCTCCAAGATGGTGTTTCAAACTCACCAAATGCGTAACCCCCCAAGAAAGAGTCAAAACAAGTGATATAACTCGTCCCCTAACTCAAAAAATCAAGTTTTTCGCGAAGTGAGAATGCAGGTGGCGTCGCCGACGGCCTCTGGTTGTTCCCAATTCGTCCGACGGCTTAACCCACTGCCTATGGAGGTTTTTCAGCGACGGAAGGTTCTGGATGGCGTCGCCGACGGCCTTTTGGGGCGTCCCCGACGCTGCCTGGTTTTGTCGGTTTCATCCGAAACTGTTTTCTTCATAACTTCTTCGTTATAGCTCTGTTTTACTCACCGTTTTCGCCCACGTACTCGTAATTCAGCCCTCGATCATACCATATTCCAATATCTTCATTTTAAATCCATTAACATCCCCCAAAACACATCCAATCTTCATGGTTAACCCAGTTTTGTTCATTTCACATCCCCGGTTGACCCGATTCGCGTTCCGGTGCTCCGTTTTGCTCCCGATTAGCTCCTTAAACTCTTTTAGACCTGTAAAACACAAATCCCATTAAAAGTAGGCTATTCAAGATTAAAAGCTACGTAAAAACATCAACTTAAGCATAAACGATCACCGGTTTTCAACCACGTATCATGAACCAACCTCTCTCATGGGACCCAAATCAATATGGTTAAAATCCAAACTTCAACATTGGAGGTTACGGCTCTTATGAGGGATAGACTATTTGAGAGAGACTTTGAGTTTTACTCAAAGCCGCACGACAACCTAACCGGAAAGACGTTTGAAATGGCTCTAAAACGATAGGCGATTTTCAAAAAAAAAAAGCTATGGACTTTGAGTTTTATTATTATTTTTTAATTTTATTGTAAGGATTTTTTAATTATTGTAATTTTTTAATTCAATGAAATGTTATTTGTTTTTTAATTTTATAAATTTACAGATTAAATAAAAATTTTAAAAAGATAATAATTGAGTAATGATTGATAGGGGGTTATGGGGCTCCATCTACTACACACTAGGGGTGTGCATGGGTCGGTTTTGACCAAAAACTATAACCATAACCCCGATGTCGGTTATTGGATAGCCATAACCATAACCGATCGATTATGGTGGTTATGGTTATTCGGTTTTGATGGTTATAGCGAATCGGTTATGGGTGGTTAACCGTGTATTTAGCATAACTAAAAATAGTTTAATATTTTTTAACATGGAATAAATTGCTGTTGCATATTTGTATATATTAGTATATTACATAGTATTAAAAAATACATATAATCTATAATATTAATACCAATTATTATCGAATCTTCAAATAAAGTGTTATGATACATTCCATAAATTCAAATAAACATTCAACCAAAACCACAAAATGATATGAAAAACACATAAGTACTAAAAATCTTCAGTCAAAAACATCAAATATTAAAAATATGGTGAAAAGTCCTAAATCTCACACAGACTTATTACATGTCGGTTCGGTTCGGTTATGGTGGGTATGGAAAAAATGATAACCATAACCGACCCGCTACTTTCGGTTTTCAAAAAAACCATTAACCGACCCACCGGTTTTTTATTTGGTTCGGTTTTTTCGGTTAATTCGGTTATGGTTCTGTTAATTCGGTTTTTTGCACACCCCTACTACACACCCATCTTATATAACCCTTCACATTTCACTTTTTATGGGGTCTTATGACTACAATGGCTTAAGTGGTTCATTTCCCTACTCTATTAAATTAGGCTCGGACCTATAACTTTTTTTTGAACGACAAATTAACCAACTCCTAAATACACATACTCCCACACCTCGTAGGATTATCTCTTGCCTAAATACACATACTCTCACACCTTGTAGGATTTTAATCCTTCACCTCTTGGATATAGGTGAGACACCTTATCACCACACCATGTCACTCATGGACAAACCTATAACCTAATACTTTATTTATTTTTAAATTATGTTATTTTGTATAAAAAATTACTTTATCTGATATAAGATTTGTCATTTATATAAGTATTTTTATATTTCTCTTCTTATTATCATAATTAAAATTGTTTTTGGTGTAAAACCCAAAACAAATATTAATAAAACTAATAACTAAAGAGAAGAAGAGAACATGTAATTATGAAGCGAACCGAACCTAGAAATTTTTATACCCGTTTGTATGAAACTAGACCATCTAATAATTGTGACCACTAGTAGAAAACTAAGTAACTGCGATCAAAATTTGCGACCAACATAAGTCGGTCACAAACATAGCGACCAATTGGCGACCAAAACAAAACAGTCGCAAAACTAAAGACCAACCCGGAACCCGGATTTGGTCGCAAATTTTGTAACTGCTTTTTTCGGTTTTAAATCAATCGAATAGTGTTCGGAAAACGGTCGCAAATTAGAGAAAATTAAAAAAAAAAGTGGCGACCATTTAAAACGATCGCAAGTATGGAAAATATATACAAATAAAAATATGTAAAGAATTAAAAACAAAAAAAGAAATAAGAAATGATGAGAACCGAATTGAAGGTTAGGGTTTTAACCTTAAAAAATGATGTTCTACCATTATCGTTGCCAGCAATCAAACGGACGGGTTTTTTTATATCTTTCCAATCAGAAAAAAGAGCTAAATTAGAACCATGTAACTAAAGGATTAACAATTAGAAAAAGAAAATCCATACCTGACTCAAGAAGATTTTGAGACCTAGGGTATAATAGTCAACGCATAGTTTGAATCATAAAAAACGGTAGTAAATGCCTAATCAACTACTAAGTTCATAACGAAAGGATGACAAACATTGAAGCGATGTTAAAAGTTTGGTTTCAAAACATCTAATCATTGAGTTAGCTTATAAGTACTTTAATTTGAGTACGTATTTTGTTGGGATAACCGTATTTTATTTAAGTTGAATGTTTTATATAATTTTGAAAATTCGATGAATGCTTAAATTTAAAAAAAAAATATATATATATATATATATATATATATATATATATATATATATATATATATATGACATTATAAGAAGGTACAATAGAAAATGACTAGAAATGTAAAAAAAAATAAAATAAAAGAAAACCAATTTTGCAACCGTAAAATGGTTGCAAGTTTGTAAAAGGAGAGTGATCGAAAAATAGTCGCAAAGGAAGCGGTTGCAAAATGGTGGCAAGACAAGCGATCACAAAACCGTCGCAAGACAAGCGATCGCAAAACAGTCGCAAGACAAGCGATCGCAAAACAGTCACAGGTTTGTAAAAAGCATGTAGTTGCAAGACGGTCGCAAACCAGAAGTAGTCGTAATATTTGCGACCGATATTATGATCGCAAACCTAGGTAGCAAAAATATACTTGCGTTTGCAAAACGGTCGCATTAAGGCAATTGCGACAAGTATTTTTCCAACCACATTTATGGTTGCAAACAGGTCGCAGGCAATTGCGACAGTTTTGTGACCGTAAATGCAGTCGCAAATACCCAATTTTCTAGTAGTGGACTGCATAGGAATAAAATCTTGGATCTACAACTACTTAATTTACTTAAGATTCCGTCTCTAAGTAATCTTTCTTACTTGACTGGCTAGATAATTACAAAGCTTGTCCCTAAAGCACATAGCTTGATTTTTTTTTTTTTGAACGGCTCATTTTATTAAAAACGGACTAGCAAGCAGCTCGACCAAAACAGAATGATACAAAGATACAGAGACTAACAGAATTTACCAGACATTGAAGCTACACCAATCTGAGAAATCTAAGGAATACATTTTTGCTCTATTTTTAATCCAGAGGAAGCTTGCGGATTTAATTTCAGCCAAGATTTTGGGGATATCTACTCGAGAACTGGAAAAGATGGTTTCGTTTCTTTGCTTCCAAATGCTCCAGCATGCCGTTAAAACAATTGCTTGTACCATTTTCTTTAGTGCAGTTGATCCCGAGATGTTTTGGTGTACTTGAAGAAGATCTTCCATTGTAAATGCATATATGGGAGGGATGTTGAGCCAGCTGGAAATGCATATATGGGAGGGATGTCCCTAAAGCACATAGCTTGATGATAAGGTGTCTTCCTTTGTTTAAGGGGTAGTGAGTTTAAATTCGGTAAAATACTAAAATATAAATATTTAAGAGTACCTTGTTAAAAAAAAATTACAGAAGTTACCTTGTTTTTAGGAATCTAATGCTCAGTTCTCACCCAAAACATGGCCAGAATCAATATTTTAATACCTATCTATGAATGTGGCAGCTTTTTCTTTCAAATAAACTAGTTGAATTTTTGCCCGCGCGTTGCGGCGGGACGCAATGACTGCAAAACGCGTGTCAGTAACGGCAAGCAGGTACCGAATATCAAAACATAAATAAAAATGTCGTGAAAAGGATAGTCACTCCGTCCTAAAAAAAAGGGATTTTAAATAACCTAATATATAATAATAGGACCCACACGTCCTACATTGCGGCGGGGACACAATGACTGCAAAACACGTGTCAGTAACGGCAAGCAGATACCGAATATCAAAACATAAATAAAAATGTCGTGAAAAGGATAGTCACTCCGTCCTAAGAAAAGCGATTTTAAATAACCTAATATATAATAATAGGACCCACATGTCCTACACGTTATTCGATTGTTTTCAGTTCAGTTATTACGGTGCTAACATGTTAAAATATGGATGAGCTCGGTACCGGTAACGGTACCGAAAGTACCGATCCAGAAAATCATCGAAATTAGGCACCGGCACCGAAAATGCTCGGTACAATACAGTATGGTATTTGAAGGTAAAAATCAATAAATACAGGTATGGTGCTAGACCGGTGTCGAACCGAAAGTAACGATTATGAAAACGCCAAAAGGTGGGTACCGAAAATGATTTGGTATAGTAAATTTGGTACCGATACGATACTGGTTTGATTACATGATTTGATACGATTTGCTCATCAATAATCTAAATATCCAAGTTAATTTTACATGCTACAATTCATTCATTATAGAAAAATACAAAAAATAAAGCAAAATATGTTGTTGTGTATATAAAACCTCATTCAAACGAAATACAATTTACTTACTGTGTGTATGAAAAGTAATCTAAACGGTGCAATTACTTGTATTGCTACGTTGCTACATGATTTGATGAGCTCGGTACCAACCGGTACGGAAAATACCGTTACCCAAATCCCCAAAAGTGGGTACCGGTACCGAATAAACCTGGTACGATACGGCTCGGTACCGGTACCGGTACTGGTACGACACCTGCATTTGAGGGTAAAAACCGATGAATACCGGTGCCAAACCGGTACCGAAAATACACCCGGTTTGGTAAATTTGATACCGATACCCGATACCAGCTCATTCCTTAGTAATATTACTATTAATTCAATTCTATTTTTATTACTATATATATTCATTCATTTGTTTACTGTTCATTCAATCATGTTTTTAATATATAGGTAAATATATAGATAAATATCTAAAAGCTTTCAATATTTTTTAATAAAATAGAATATTTATTTAATATTCTTAATGACCAATACGAGCTTCCTACTAAAATTTTATGAACCGACGATTTGCTTTTTTTGCGACAATCTGGTTTCGATTAAAAAAAGGTTTTGTATACAGTCAAAAGTGATTTATACAAAATCAAATGATTTGCAAAATGTTGTGTAACAATCACATCACTCACAGTTCTTTTTGTTTATGTTTTTTTTTGAAGGGTGACTTTCTATGTACAGGATCGTTGGTCACCGGGTTCTTGTCTAGGACAATCCCCCGTCAGTCCCGCTCTTACGTACGCGATGTACGATCGGGCCCCGGTCGGCGTGCAAGCTGACCTTCGCCCGGAAACCATACTGCCCCCACACGAGAGACTCGCTGGAACATTAAATTAAATTATAATCAAATGATTTACACATCCTTTTTAATTTATCAAGTTATAGACCACCGACGGAAAATTTAAATATATCTAACATAACTTTTGATATATAATTTACACTTTGAGTCTTTTTAAAAATATAATATTATGAAGATTTAAAGAGCGATACATCCAAAAAAATTATTAACAGTAAATAATATAACTAATAAAAAGGGATTATAAACGGGGTAATAAAAACACATCCTAAAATCTTGTTATACTGGTTGTATAAGTTTATACGACGCGTATGAGGTGTCAAAACAAGATCGTTACAATCCTCGTATAGGACTTGTATGATGCCCTACACGACTCGTATGATGTTATAAAGGGCGTATATATGGGCGTAATTTTTATTAATTGTTGATTTGACGTAAGATTTATCGATTCCCGTGCGAGTTTTTTAATTCGACATAATATTCCTCGTAATGCGCACCAATTATTTGACTTGATGTTATATTCCTCGATTCACACAGTAATTATTTGACAAGACATAATATTCTGTCAAAACTTATTACATAAACAACTATAATCTTCGTCCACTACAAAAAAAATGCCATCTAGTGACATGCAAAATGTGCCACATAAAAACAAGAAAGTGCCACTAAAGAACCTTGTAAGAATGGGCGGCACACAAAAAAAGTGCCACAAGAAGCGCTGACGCTAAAGCCTTTTAGTGGCACTTTTTCAATGTGTCGCACAAAGTTTTTAGGCTTTTAGTGGCACTTTTTTATCTGTCAGTACAAACTTTTGAGCTTTTAGTGGCACATATTTTTTGCCACAAAAATCACATCAAATTAAATGCCATTGACGTATCATATTAATTTAATTAATTACAATTATCATTTATTTACATTAAAAAATAAAAACAAAATTATAAAATGTAGAAATCATAAAATAATCACTTCAATTAAAAGTTCAATCAATCTTCCAAAGATTCCAAATGTCTAATAAGTGTCGATCTAAGTCTAATGATCAAACATATAACCCAAATAAACTAACAAGTGTATGAATAAAAACTCAAAACTTCATTGTGTTCTTAAATCTCTTTCACAATCTTCATGCGAGTTAAATAATCATCGTTGTTAGGGAAGGATTTTCCAATCCTAAGGATCACGGATCCTCAAGCACTGCCAGGATCACGGATCCTCAATTCTGTCTGGATTAAGGATCCTCAGAAGACATTGCAGGACGATTCAGGATCCTTGCTGTTATCCTTGTACTAACGTTTGCCTTCATTACGTTTAAGTTTGTTTTGCAGGAGCATACACCTCGGACTTGGTCTTGCCGATATTCTTGGGGAATATGCCCTCAATATTCCGCACGTGCATGGCTTGGTGAACGTTATGAAGATCGTGGGAAGCTTGCACATTTAGCGGATAGTTAGTTGTTTTAGTTATTTCTAATTTTAAAATGGGATAACAAGCTTGAATTAGAACACTTGGCAATTTTAGCTAACACACACACTCTCACAAGCTCTCAACAGTTCATGCGGCGATTTCATACACATTGCACTCTAGTGATCCTTGTAACAAGCTTGTTATCATCCCGAGTTGTAACAATCATTTGTTTAATTGTAGTTGGTGATCGGTAGTTTCCATCACCCGAGGTTTTTTATGCCGGAGATCAACTCTTAATCAAGGGCTTTTTCCTCGTATAAATCCTTGTGTCATTTGTTCATTTCATTTGCAAGATATTCATACATCTGTTCAAGCATCATTCCTCACAACAAAGATTTGGTTGCATTATCCTAGCCTGATTTTTGACCAAAACAATCATGTTAACGTTTTCTTAGTAGTCATACTTCCACTTCATAGTTCCCATCACTTACTACTTATTGTTGCTACATCAGCCAACTGACTATACTCAACCTGAAATTTCACAATTCATGTTAAATTGATTAAATCTGATAACCATAGCTATCAAAGATGTAAGAGCAGTTAATAAAAGGCAAACTTACTTCTTTTGACATCACTTTAAGCTCTTCAGCCAAAAGATTGGGTGGTTTTTTCAATACCCCAGGTTATCGGAATTGCCATCACCTAACAACAAGAGAGTTCATGAGAGTGTTTACCCTTCAGTTTATAATGAGTCGAATTAAACATGGTAGGCTCTTAATATCTTGTTCGGTAAAAAAGCCACCTAGAGAAAATGCATAAGTGAATTAAAGTTAATACAGCATACCTTCAAAATTGTAGCATATAATATGAGTAACCTTGGTTGCAATCAGCGGTTTCGAAACTTGTGCCCCCGTCAATTCAACCATGGTCTGAAATGTAGCACATAACAAAAGTTTCATATGATGTAAATGCATTATCTTGTATAATAAGAAAGTTTGCAGTAAAAATAGCAGATTGAAAATAGACTAACCATAATGTCCTCTGGATCTTCACGTTGATATCCTGTCAAACATATAACTAGTGACGTTACACCTGGAATCCCATTCAAATCTCTCACCGGTACGTACATTACCTAATAAAAATAGTGACCCAGTCCTGAATAGATTCATAATGTAACCTAAAACCAATCGGATTTGCGTACTGACCGAGGTTGTATCCACAGGCGCTCCGACATCAAAACTGTGATCAACCCACAAAGTAGAGACTAATATCTTTCCATCTTGTCTGGCAACAACACATAGGGGATCATCCTACAAAAACAAAACAAAGATATATATTATAATTAAAGTATCAGTTATTTAAAATGTTGCATACATTATACCAACACAAACAAAAAAAAAGGCCAAAACAAGGAAACACATGTTAGGGGAATTACATAAACAAGTTTATCCACAATAACATCATTACAATTTGGACCATATTGACCGGCATCAACCCCTCCGCCATCAACAAGCTTCCGAGAAACCTGCAAATAAAAGGAAAAAAAACACAGGCGCCAAATTTAGATTGTAACTAGGCCTGTAAACAAACTGAACGTTCATGAACTATTCGTGAACTTGTTCAGCGGGAAGTTCGTTTATGTTTGTTTATTAATAAGAGGATATTCACGAAGGTGTGGATTAAACGAGAGAGCTAGTTTGAAAGCTTTTCAGATCGCCGCGAAACGTTAATCTCGGGTTTGTCATTTCTGATTTAAACCTAACCGGATTCTCACGTAAAAGAGCTGAGATTAGAGATGTAACCGAGACCAAGCCCGAGCCTGATAATACTTGAGCTCCGCTTGTGAGTTCGGCTCAAAACACAGCCTGTAGGATCAAGATCGGCTCATGAAAGACTCGCTTGTCTGAGGAGCTTAAACACGCTAGCTTGGCTGATGGCTCTAAACAGGAAGTACAAACATTATTTTTGTTATAATCCATCACGCATTAAAAAAGGCTGTAAATTTAAAAAGATAATATTTATTTGTTAAATACCCAATATAAGTAAATTTAAAAGTGCTATTATGTTGATGGAGTTGAACTCACAAACAACCTTTATGGCGCCTCATTCAGAATTTTAATTTCCTTCGGTTAGAGAAGTTCTTGAACTTAAAGTAAGTAGTAAATGTAGTAGAAGATATAATGAAGTAAATGTAGTAGAAGATATAATGAAATTAACGTAAAGTTATATAAGAAAATTGTTTACATTCATTGATGGCTTTTTCATGTATATAGCGAGTTTTATACCACATGTAAAATAGAGCGTTTTTATTGTTGGTATTAAAGGGCCGGCCCTGAGAATTCGTGTACCCTGTTCGAGCTCGAAAAAATGTGCCCTTAGGCCTTAATGAAATTGGGTATTGGGCTCACTAAAGGTATAAACCTAATGCCAAAGGGGTTAATAACTAATCTAAACCATAATAATAGTTTTGTAATGGGGCCTATGTTGGTGTTTGTATGGGTGTACCCTATTAAAAAAATATTTGACATATACATATCGGGTTTTTTCATAAAAAAATGTGCCCCTCGAAACATCGGGCCCTGACCGGTGGTCCTCCCCGCCCACCCTCAGGGCCGACCATGTAATGGCATGTACATCTCTTTAAACATAATCAATGACACTAGAATCTAATAACAGCCGTTCTCCAGGTTGACACCAAACCCAAAATCAATTGAAATATTTATTCAGTGAGGGTTCGGGTCAAAATAATTACAATTAAACGGTAGCACTTGGCCTTTTCAGTTGATTTTGTACCATAATCAACTCACTACCCAATGTTCTTTATACTTGCTAAATAATAATGCACATATAACTCTAAACACAATCGCAAATCCAAGAAACACAAAACTTATTCAATCTCCAACAGAAATAAAAGATACAGCTTCGCATATGTAAATTGTAATGTTGGTGTGAGACGGTGGTGGATCCAAAAAATTTCGTCAATGGGGGCAAAACGAGTCGGGTCAAAAAGAATATATTAAACCGTAGCATAAAAATAAGCATGCATTGATGCAAGAATTTTAAGGAATATGAACTTAATTTAAACAAAATGTCAACAAGAAAACAGAGAAGACAAACTTACCTGATATTCACTGCTATATCCATTTTATCACATATGAGAACCCAAATCTTGATTCTTGCTTCACCAAGTTTGTCAATGCTTTCAGGTACCTGATAAAAAATTAATACAAACACCCGTTTAAATGTCATTCATCAACAGCAGTGGCCCCAAGAAGTATCAAGTATCTTCATTTTCATTCATCTCTTTTAACAAATTCAGATGGATAGTACTTTGGGCGCTTGTAACTGAAAGTCCAAGAAAATATGTCAGAGAACGATGTTGATGCAATAATTCTAAGTAATCGATCCAAATAATGATGTGTGAATTATGCCATGTTGTTACTTGTTAGTTAATTTCTCTAACATCTCATGGGTTTGGATTTAATACAGATGCCAACATTTTGGCCGCATGAAACATGGCTGCATGAACAATATTCAAGAAAACCAGAATCTAAATCAAGTCACCAAATCCCAGCAACTAAATAGAGGCACTACACCTAGAAAAACGGGCAGGCAGGGTAATGGGTCAGAACGAAGTCGCTTTAAAAATGCTCATTTAGTTCGGGTCAAATGGGTATTGCCAGGTGGAAACGGGCCGTTCTAAAAATAGTCAATTTGGTTAGGGTGATAAGAAGAGGTTTCAAGAAACACAATAATCTATCATCAAAACCCAAAAGTTCTTCATGAACATAAGTACATAACAAGATTACATCAATAAAGCAACAAATTTGGTGCAAGTTAAGAACAAACCTGTGGTAAATAAATTAATGAACATCAGTAACAACAATAACCAAATTAACTTAATTTTTTCAAATAACCAAATTCCATTCTCTTTCATACTAAATCTGTACTGTAATTCAGTTCATCTAAGAAACTTTACCAAAACAGAGAATAGATTGTGAGTTTTTTTGTGGTGACTGTCGTCTGGAGTGGCGGGTCGGGTCGGGGCGATCCAAAGGCAGAGAGTGAGAGATGAGAGGGCAGCGGCCTTGAGGGATCTCGCCGGTGAACCTGTTGTTATCTAAACGAAGGCTGTTCAGATGCTTTAAGTCTCCGATTGTTGCAGGCACTTTACCAGAAAACTGGTTGTGACCGATTGCGAGCAGCGAATCACCTTAATATGGAAGATAAAAGACCTAAACGGTTCAAAGAAAAGAACAAAAAACTAATAACTTTCACTTGGGGTTTCTAAGCACAATGATGACCGAGTCGCGCCGCACCTGACAAACAAAAGACATGAAATAATAAGTGCACAATTTGTCATAATAAGAAATATAGTTAAACGTAGTAGAATTCGGCTTTACATTCTCGTTTTGCATCCACTCAAACATATTAAAAGCTGCTTCACTCTCCCCGTTTCTTCCATAACCGGATATCATCGCGTTCCATATCACTGGATTTCTCGGTTTTATCTAAAACTGGTCAATTACCGAAAACGCCCATGACGAACGCCCACATTTCATGTACATATTAATAACCGCAGTGGCAAGAATGTCATTGTTATTCATATTTGTTCTAATAACATAACCATGGATCTCTTTTCCACTTGCTAATGACGATACAGACGCACAAGCCGATAACAAACTAGTTAACAATTTCGTACTCACGGGTTCTCCAGTCGACTTCATTTTTCTAAAGATCAAGAACGCTTCATCCGGTTTTCCAACATTCAAGAGCCCGTTTATCAAGATATTCCACGTTACTGAATCCGGTTTAAGCCCGTTAGATTCTAACATCATGAATAAACCGATAGCGCTTTCGCTTCGCCGTTTAGCATTATCCCGGATATCATTGAATTCCATGTGATTAAACTCCTGATTTCGCGCAGCTCTTTAAACACATCATAAGCCCGATGCCAGTATCCACATTTCGAATACATGTCCAAAAGCACAGTTCCGACTAACAAATCGAGTACTAAATCTACTTTCACGAGAAGCCCGTGAACTTGCAGCCCGAATTTAAAATTCTTGTTATCCGAACAAGCAGATAACACAGAAACAAACGTGACGGTATTGGCGTCATGGGCTGATCGTTGCAGCATTTGTTTAAATACTTTAAACACAGGTTCAACAATCCGATTCTGCAACAAACCGGTAATATACGCGTTACAGCAACCTACAGTTTTTCGACCAATTTGTTTAAAAACAACTAATGCAGTCAGAGGCTATTTGCAGTTAAAGTACATTGTAACAAGTGAGGTTGCTACATAAATATCGGTTTCAACGCCAATCTTAACAGCCCAGCAATGAACCTGCTGGCCATCTTTAACCGAAACGTCACAAACCGACAACAAGCTAGCAACTGTAACTGAATCGGGCCTAAGTTTAAACTCGCTAAACCGTTTAAAAACCTCAAAAGACTTCTTGTAACACACATTCTGACAAAACCCAGAAACAACAACGTTAATTGAAGTGGTATTTGGTTCAGTAATTTCGTCGAACACCTTGAGTGCACTATATAGAAACTGATGTTTAAACTTCATGTACATGTCTGTAAGGGCTGTAGCGGTGTATATATGTGAATTGAACCCGGTTTTTGTGAGATTGAACACTACAGTGCACCTCAAAACAGAAATTGCACACAAATCCATCAACAATTAGAAAGAAAACAAGGAGCGCAACAATTAAAATTAGAGATTTAAGATTGATTACATACCAAATTGATGTTGGGATTTAAACAGGAGCACAATCGTCTTTGGTCGGTGCAGTCGTGAACTGGTAGTATTCAAACAGAGTGAACGCAATGGAGGAGATTTTGGAGAGATAAAATTAGAGTGGGGAAACTGGTGGAAATTGATGAGAGGTTAAGGGAATTAGCGGGAATATGAAATGATTGGGGGAGGGAAATTGATTTTTGGTGAAAGAGAAGAATAAATTTTTAGGGAAATTTTTAGGTTTTAAAGAGGGAAATGGTGAAAATTTTAAACCAGTTCTTCAAAAAATTTTGAGGTACATGTAAAGTGCCATTAAAACATACAGAAAATTTTGGTGGCATATGCAAAATGCCATTAAAAACCTTGATTAGTGACATAAAAGTTAAATGCCACAAAATGGAGGTGTTAAATACCTAAAGTGCCATTAAAAACAAAAATTAGTGGCACAAAACTTAAATGCCATTAAAAATGTGTGCCACTAGATGGCTTTTTTTTGTAGTGGTCATTTTCATTCAATTTCTATTCATATCTTCTATATTCTCTATGTATTCGACTTATCTTATGCTAACAATATCGTTTCGGGGCGACAACTATTATTTGGGTGGTGACTCGACTAGTTAGTCGAATTAGACGACGTATGAATTGAATCAAGATAACAATCCTGGGTCATTTGATTTAGATAAGATGGTGTTTGATTTAATTCATGCGGCTGATGCCAGTCATGATCAGTGGGCTTATGGTGAGTCACCATTGGTGACTATCAATTATCATGATAAAAATCTTAAAGATTTTGGGATTGTTGAATATTACCGTAGTGCACCACCGCCGTCCAATATTGGATCACCATCACTGTTGGTATATATAAGATTTGCTTATGATGAAACACAAAATCCAAGGGAACCATCTTCCCTGCTTGATGGAATTAGTTGAAGTATAATCTTTGGTCCAGAAGTTTCCGCCCTTGAAGGCTTCCCAAAACAACTACCCAAACTAGTGGAACAGAACTACTGCCTCCAAGAATAGAGAACATAAGTACAAGTACTGGTCAACCGGTCAACACTCAAGTCAACAAGTCAAAGACCAGAAGTACTGGATTCCTAGAAATGTTGGTTCTCACCAGTAGTTTAGGAATCCAGCTGTTTACACTCTATCACTAGAAGCAATAGTTCAATGCAACAATGTAACTATCCAGCAGTTTTACTAACTCCTAGTAGTTATATCATTTAATGAGTTGTTAGTGGTCGCTTTCATGGTGATGTCACCAACAGTTCTCTATTCACACACACACACACACACACACACACATATATATATATGTGTGTATATATATATAGGATTAGGTTCAAGAGTGAACACCAGTGTATTTGCGAACTGAGTGAACTAATCCTGGCCATACACGTGTGTAAATCAATGGCCAGGATTTGTTCACTCAGTTCGCAAATACACTAGTGTTCACTCTAGAACCCCACCATATATATATATATAGTGAAAGTGTAAAATACAATATTGCTTAACGTACGAGCGTAAGCTGTGAAATTACGCACCTTGTAAAATTGAAAACCCTGATCATGCATGTTGAAAAACTATAATCACGCATGTTATACTTATGTAATGAAGCATGTTATAATTATGTAATGAAGCATGTTATGGTTTTCAACATGCGTGATTAGGGTTTTGAGTTTTACAACATGTGTAATTTCACAGCGTACACTCGTACGTTAAGGAATATTGTACGTTAACCGGCCTATATATATATATATATATACACACACAGTTATCTATACTCAATATAATAGTCACACTAAGAGCCAAAAGGCATAAGAACTTTGTGTGAGAGAGATCACCTGGTGGGGGGCAGTGGCGGAGCTTGACCAAAAGTTCCAAGGGGGCAGAAAGTCATGGGACCCAATTTATATATTGTATAAATATTTAGGCAAAATAATTGGGGGGGGGGGGGACAATCCTATATAATTTTAAAATTTTCGGACGAAAAATAGGAAATTTACACTTCTAACTTAAACATTCAGGGGGGGGGGTGCACCCCCCACTTTACACTAAGCTCCACCATTGGTGGGGGGGGGTACACTTGTACCTTTGATTGTATTGTAAACATTTTGAATGAACACATTATGCAAGCATTCCCAAATCCAGCTGTGTTGATGATGAGGATGATGATGTGTTTATATTAATTGTAATTGCTTGAATTTCCATATCTATTCAAACTATTTAATAAAAAAGACACACACCACACTCTCTCAGATCTAACAATTGGTATAAGATCCTGTTTCACTAAATTGAGTTTACCCTTGATTCAGAAGTTAAACTAGCTCAAATTGATAACTGATTTAGGGATAAAATGACATTGAGAAAATTAGACCAATTAGATCATTAATTTGTTCTTGATACTCTGTTTTCTGAGTTAAACTCAACAGAATTCAGAAGGATGTCAATCACTCATGATCCTCACAATACCGGATCGGCAAACAAGCCTTCGATGGTCGTTCGTCATGAATTCAAGATATGGTAACGAAGGATGGGTCACAACTAATCCCAGCAGAACACAGGTTGCTGGAGATCAGTGTTATATGGCCCTCATGTTCCCTATGTTCCAAGTACCGAAAGACCAGAAGTTAATATTCCCAAGAAATCCGCTAATTACTTCGAGCAAGATTTTAAAAAGTTGGAGCTCAATACTAAGGAATTCGGGATACTGGCTATGGCCTTATCCAATGGAATCTATGTTGGAATGTTCCACTATGAGAATGCCAAGGAGTTGTGGGATGCTTTGAATAAACAATTCGGTGGTACAAATGAGGTTCAAGAGAACAACAGAGAAATATTAAATCATGTAGGATCGGTTTTCGACTCCGTAACGATTGCGTATGACACGTGTGACGTGCGGAATCCATACACGTGCGTGGACCGAACACAAGAACCGTACTATAATCGTGATTCTATTGATAGATCTGAAAAGATACAAGCACCTTGAATCACCTTGCCACTTTCCCTCTCTAGTTTCTCTCTCTAGCTTCTAAGCTCTACAAAATCTCCAAATGGAAAATGTCCTAAAACTAAGGCATAAGCCTCCTATTTATAGGCCAAGGCTTTAATGAGAAAACTCATTAATTACAATATTGCCACCTTGCCTTTTCCTTACTTATTACAATATAAAGCTATGTTTTCTTCAGAATCTGCTACGAACTGGATTGACGGAGGCGATAGACATTACTGCACTAACAAACCCCCCCTTGGATATTACCGCAGTCAATCTCGTAGCGTCTTGTCTTTCTCTCTCTCTCTCTCTGAGTCTTCTTGAAACTTTATCACATCTTCAGCAACATAGACTCCCTCTTGCTCGAACAGAATCCCCGTGGATCTGTCTTCATCTTCAGCTCCCCCTTTCAGTAAACTCTTTTCTTCAGGCTCCCCCTTTCTTCAAGCTTCCGTGCTTTTGGGATCGACACCTGGCTTTCCGGTTACAAGCTCCCCCTTGCGTTGAGCTCGTCTTCAGACTCCCCCTTAGGTTCGGCTATCGGGATCGTAATCTGGAACTTTTATCTGCAAATCTCAAACATTTATAAGTAAAAGCATTATGATCATCCAGGATTAAAAACCTGGCTCTCTCAGCATAAGCTAAAACAATTCAAATATACGACAGTGAAAGCTTTTTCGATTATCCAGGAATCGTGACCTGGCTTTTAAAAACTTTTAATCAAGATCCTGGCTCTAAAATATAAAAATATGAATATATCCAGGATTCACTTGATTTTCTCCCCCTATCAACAATCTTCATAGATTTGGCAGTATTAAGAATCCAAGATCGAAACTTAGCTCTTTACAGCAGATTTTTTAACAATTTGTACATCTAAATCCCTCACAGTCAATCATCCAAGTCCAATTTAATGACCTTGGAGATTTCACAAACTATTTTGATTTTAAAAAAATTCAAGTTTCAAATTAATGAACTTGTTTATTTTCAGAAACACGATCAGCGTACTTAGATTTTGAAACTCAACTTCACAGACATCGGTTGTCGAAACTTAAGTTGAAATCAAAATCTTTTTGTATTTTTCTGAAACATAAAGCAGTAAAGAAATATTTACAAACATATTTACAGACAATATTTTTGTTTGAGTTCGCGTTAGAGGATCATTATCAGTTTATGACAAATCACTAGCACCGTTGAGCTTTTAAACACTTTAAGTTCTAAACAATTCACTTAGATTGTCAGTATACTGATCCACTTAAATTTTCACACAAAGTTCAATCGATTCGAGATATGAGATTAGTGTTTTAAGAACTTAACTTATTCGCGTGTCCCACCTCAGAATATACTCCCGTATCAAAATTCCCTAGATTCAGTCTTACAGGTGAGTATACCAATTTGATATCTGTACTCTGGGTTAGTGCGAGACCTTGAGAGCTCAGGTATGAACTTCCATTCAGTCAAAGAGATGAAGGCTCGACTTTAGGTGTGTTCCCTTTAGAGAATCTTTTCTTCAACTGCAATTGATTCATATCTTTCGATATTTTTCAATTTTTATGTAGAGGGTACGCTTTTACAGCGCATAAAGTATTATACGAGGACTAGGCCATTGCTTCCGCAATATCAGAAGTCCAGGTATAATACCCCAGATATCAAACAGTATAAAGACCTAGTATCTCAGAATCAGACAATCTCTCAAACAAGATTTCGGGGGTTACCCATATATCCGAGAGATGTTCCCCACAAGATAAAAAAGTATAAGATATTTAGGTTTATATCTCGAAAACAATCTACTAAGCGTGTAAAATCCTACTGGCATATCATCAGTGAGACCGTTTATCACTTTTGACTTTCCATTTTTTTAGCGTACTATGATTGTCTACTGATGTACTATCATTTTCACTTTTTACACAAAAACTCATTTTTGAATTTTATCATGTTTTTGGCTTTTTCAAATTTTCTAATGTTTTTGTATTTTCTGAAATTTTTACTCACCCTAAAATTCAAAACATTTAAAGAAAATTTGATAACCGATGCAGATAGCTTTGTTTCGCTATCCATTTTCTGCTTCTCATGCTCTGTTTTGCAGAAAATATACCCCCATGATTTACAACACATTGATATTTTACAGTTTGAAAACCGTTTTTCAATCTTGTGAAATTAATCATGTTTGTTCCGCCGTGAGGGTTTCGGCATATTCACTTAACAATTTTTTTTAAATTTTGAATTTTTGACAATATTTAAAAAAAACATATTTTTTATTTTTCAAATTTTTTTTAAATAAAAACATATTTTTGGTTTTTTAAATTTTTCAATTTTTTAGGGTTTTTGAAATATGGTTTATTTATATACAAAAATATAAACTCCCTGTTTAACAGTCGCAGGGATCAGCAGCCTTCTCTTCTCGTGCCAGGCTGCTCCGACGCTCCTCTTGATGACATTTAGTTTTCTTCGGAAGCACCTGCACATTTAACTTAATTCAATCACTTGAACAAGTTAGCCCAGGTCTGTTTGGCCTTAGGCATTTCAACACAATATGATTCATTCAACTTTGGAAAATCTTTATTATTTTTCACAAATGTATTTTCATTCCGATTGTCACTCACAGAAACCTTTTGTTTCTTTTCAACCCAAGTTTGTCCTTTTGAAGCACTTCTTTTGTAAAAATGTGATTCATTTTGAACATTTTGATTTTGAACAACAACTTTTGGTTTCCAAAACTGATTTAGTTTTGTCGCATCAACAGATGTTTTCCAACTTTGTGTTGTTCTAAGTCTGGGTGTCACATGTTTCAATGTTTGTTGTGAGTCAGCCTTTGACATTTTCGGCTTCCAAGTTTGCTTTGAATCAAACTTGGTTGACTTCTGATTCACAACATCAGACTTCTTTTTCGTTTCAACACCAACAGGTTTTAGATTTGAACACTTGCGAGCAAGATGTCCAGTTTGATCACATTTGAAACATGTTCTCTTTGACACATCTTTGACCTGTTGTTGTTGTTGTTTTTTCTGAGCATAGAACTCTGCATTAGACTGTCGTCTAAATTGGAGTTCTTTCTCTTCTTCGGAACTTGTTCCGTGAACAAAATTCATCTTTTGCTGATAATTTGGAGTTTCACTTCTTTTCCAATTCTGTTTCTTTTATAACCCAACCCAGCCTTCATGTTTTTCTTTTTTGTAACCAGGTTTGTTATAAAAAGTTTTGTGGCTCTTTCCAGCAAACTTTGGAATTTCAGACTTTTCGATTTCAATCATTTTGAAAACTTTGTCAATCTTTTCTGAAATCACATTCTGAATCGGGACTTCAAGATCTGAGAATAATTTGTCCGATCCACTCATGGTATAAACTAATCCTTTTGAATCATCATTCACATTTTTCTCAGATTCAGAGTTTTTCAGATAACCTTCATGAAAACTGCCTTCATTTTCATCCTGTGATTCAGATTTACCTTTATCAACCGACTCTTCTTTCAAGACACTTTCAACGACCTTACCTACCACCTCTGAATCACTAGAATCATCAGATTTGGAATAGGTTACGTCAATGTTATCTGGCAATTGATCGACCATGTTGAAAGCTTTTTCAACTTTCTCATCATCATAAAATGCAAACTTTTCCGGTGGAGGAACTTGATGATACTCTGAGCCAATGCCTTTTTTGTTTTTCTCAGAATCATTATCACTCGGTTTTATGTTGAAAATTCTTTCAAGCACATATGATGATGCATGATAACTATGTAACTTGTTGTTATCCTGTTCTAAATTAGCTATTTGACGCTTTAGCTTAGCAACATCCTCAATGTAAGAATTGACAACTTGTTGCTTTATTGAATACTGTCGCTTAAGCGTATCAGTTGTTTTAGAACAGTATCTCAATCTAGATTGAACAAGTTTCATTTGACTTTTCACATCTTCATATGACTGTTTTGTAATGTGGTAAGCCAATTTTATTGAATCATACTCTTTCTTCATTTCTTGAAATGCATTTTCCTTTTGTAAACACTCTTCAGTCATTTTTGAAACCTTTTCTTTCAAAATTTCATTTTCTTTTTCTAAACTTTTGCATTTTTGTGTCAATTTTTCATCATTTTCTTTCAAAACTTTTTCGTTTTCTAACATCTCTTTGCATTTATCTTTGAAAACTTCTTCGATTTTAGTAAATTCTAGATCTCTTGTTCTGAATTTTTCATCTTTTTCCGTACAAGCACTGCACGTTTCCATGCATTTCTTGCACTGTTCAACATTTCTGTTTAAGATTTCAGAATCAGATTTTACCTTAGTGATTGATACTTTGACTTTTTCTGCTGTCTCTGTCTGATCAGCATTTTTCTTCTGTTTTTCTTCACCAGTACCAGCATCACTACCAACATCAGCATCCAATCTCTCTCTATCTTCACTTCTTCTTCTTCTTCTTCTTCTTCTTCTTCTTCCTCTTCTTCTTCTTCTTCTTCTTCTTCTTCTTCTTCTTCTTTCTTCTTCATCTCTTCTTCAGTCTGCTGTTCTTCGCTAACTGCTTTCTTTTCAACAACTTTTTCTTTTATTTTCTCTTCCTCTTCTATCTTCACATCTTCCTCTTTCATAGCTTCAACTTTGACTTCCTCAGCAACCTTCTTCAAATCATCAACCAAATTCTCAACATTCTTCTTCATTCTTTATTCATCCCTCTTTTTCAGACTCGCGGTCATCACATCACGAATTATCTTGTCCAGCCTTTTCAGATAAGTTTTATCTTTCGCAACATTTGAATAGTACTCGCCGGATAGAGGGATTACTGCAAGAACATCATTAAAGACAACTTCTTTTCGATGAACGACATGATCACTGATGTGCGCAAAATGCAACATATAAATTACATCAAATGTGGCATAAAACTAACCTTTTTTTTAGTACTAATGTTGGAAAAAGTGGGTTTTTGTCTTCCTTTTGTATTTTCAGGATTAAATGAGCTCAAATGAACAAAAGAAGCAAAAAGGCAGCTAAATCTAACATAAATACAAGAAAAGGAATAAACGTAGCATGCCCGACCCTTTGACAGCATCCTCCCAAGCAAAAACAAGATAACAGAAGGCTGAACACGCCCCGTGCTCAATGAGCACGGGGGCGTGCCCAAGTGTCTGCAGAAAATACAAAGTTGTAGAAGCTTCTATCACCCACCACGGGGGCGTGTCCAGCGGACACGGGGCCGTGGTCAACTCTAAGATTCGCAGAATCTAGGAAAATCTTGATAGTACAGATACGCTTCTGCACACGGGGTCGTGCCCAGCGGACACGGGGGCGTGGTTAACTAATGCAGACAAACTGCATTTAATGAAGAAAGAGAAGATGGGTGGACACGGGGCCGTGTCCGGGCTTCTGTGCAGGCTATAAATAGGGGTGCTTGGCTCATTTGCAAACCATCCCTTGGCAAACCACCTCTCTCCCACTTCACCAACACTCCACCACCACCACAACACCATCATCCACCACCATCATCCATCATAGAGTATGTGTAGTAGTCTCGGGATCCAAGATTGATAGTAAGAGTTCTTGACAATCAAAGGCCATATTTTCCTAAGTCTCTTACATCACTTGGTGAAGACAAGGATTTAGTGTAATACTTTCTATTTTTAATCTTTTCGCACTTTTTATTTGGTTATGTATTAATGACTTTAATAACTATTTTCTTATGTTGAAGGTGAAACTTCCTTATCATTTATCCGTGGTGTCTTGGCGTTATTTTACTGTCTATATAAAATAAAAGATTTACACCATTCATATCTCCACGGTCTATATGGAGATATGTTGGCTACCTGGTCGGGGGTTAAGGGAATAGTTTGGTAAGCGTCTTGCCTTGTTCAGTGTATAGATCCTGCAAGGACCTGGGTCAAGCTTAGTAGGACCTCCTTCAATACCCACTGGTATTGGATGGCGGGGGTCCGAATTTCTTGATCCCCTCATATGTAAACTACTATTAATATATTAACCCGGCTACTTAGGATTGTATCCCTGCTGACTCAGACTACTTAGCCGAGGGTAACGTCACCTTCAAAAGAGGGGCCTACCACATTATGCATTAATAACTTAATTAATTATCTTTCAATAATCCAACCCTTTAGGATTGTATCCTTGCTGACTCAAACTACTGGGTTGAGGGTAACGTCACCTTCAAAAGAGGGGCCTACTACAATAACTAAGATAATCTCTTAAAAAGTGCGGAAATAATCAAAGGTTACACTAAAGGCGTGTCGGATCCAAGTGATTCATCTTGTCTATCTGTTTTTATTTTATTTTTATTTTCAGCATTTTTAGTTTTTATTTTCTAGTTTAAAACCTTCTTTCTAAACTTTTGATTTGATTAGACGTTGAGGATAAACCGGTATTAAAAGCTCTTGTGTCCTTGGACGACCTCGGTATCTTACCAACACTATACTACGCTCACGATAGGTGCACTTGCCCATATGTGTGTTTAGTGTTAGTAGAATATCGTGTTTTATAAATTTAAAACTTGACCAAAGTGTTAAAAAGGGCTAAAAATATACATTAAAAACTATATAACACTCACACGCATCAATCACCATTTTTGTTGATATAGCAATCTCTTTTCTTGTCGTATCTCCCGTAGTACTTTGCTTCCTCATATTCTTCATGCATTTTCTTAATCCGACAACCTGCAAAGAATCTTTCTCTTTCAGTCTTTTCTTTCAGAATTTCTTCTCGGCTTCTCTCCTTTATCTCAGCAATAAATGCACGATGTTTGTTCTTTGATATAGTTCTGCCATGAGCTGTGAATCGATCATCAACAAGATCATCTTCTGGAAGGAATTCGCTCCAGTCAAATCCTTCATCATCTTGAATCACAACACAAGCTCTTGATTTCTCCTTTTTAGGATTATCTTCAATTTGTTTCAACCTTGGAGATTCCTCTCTGTTCTTGTGATAGATCGCTTTTTGATAGTAATCTTCTTTAAATGGATTAGCTCTTTCTTCAACTTCAGAGTTTCTGCATTCTCTTTTGAAATGACCCTTTTGCTTGCATTTGAAGCAGGTCACTTTTTATTTATCGAATCCCAGCTTTGTTGATGGTCCACAAATTGATTGTCTGCCAGTATTATCCATGAACCGCTGAGCTCGTCGAATGCAGCTTGCTAAACACCATCTTAGATCAATGAGTTCCATCTCTTCTGGATCAATTTGGTCGTAATCTTCTTTTGTCAGTTCGGAATTTCCAATTTTTCCAGCTACCAGGTCTTCGTAAGATTCCAGAATTGATCCCAGAAGACTCATTTGCTGTTTAGTTGTGTTGATATTCATTGTCGGAGACTTCTTTAACTTTAAAGCAATGTTGCAGAGAATCTCTTCAGATTCTTCAGAGTTTGATGTTGTTGATGATGAATGATATCCTGGATCGTAACTTGATGAGCCTTTTTGTGGTTCTTTTGACTTTTCAACACTGAATGCCGTTTTTGGTGATTCATTTACAGTCACCTGAGGTACATTGCCCTTGTAGTAAAGGCCGACATTCTGTTGATGTGAAGAGCTACTCATCTTGTTCTGTTTCTGCAATTCAAGCTCATGAGTTTCAATCTTTTCAATCAGCAGATCGAGAGTAATTGTTTCATACAACACATCATTTTTTAAAATAAAAACAAACATTTGCCACTGATCAGCTCGTGGTAACGCTTCAACAATTTTGTCTATCAGTTCCTCTCGAGTTTTTACTATTCCAAACCTATCAAGCTCAATTTTTAAATGACAAAATCGCTCAATCATTTGTCTTACCGACTCTCCTTTTAAATTGTCAAACAGATCAAATTCCTTTTTTAGTAAAGCAATTTTATTCTTTTTAATCTGTTTTCCCCTTCAGCTTTAACTCTTAAAGCTTCCTAAACCGATTTTGAAGAACCATCATGTGTTAACAAAGAGAAAATATCATTTCTGATAGATTGCTGAATCAATGCAATCATTTTCTGTTCGTATGAAAATTTTCGTTTGTCTTCATCGGAAAGATCATTGAGATGAATTCCTTCATTTTTATCGTTTATCGGTCGGCTATATCCAAACTCCAAACAGAACCAACTCTCGTGAGCGTATGTCTTTGTCCAGTTCAGAAACCTCTCTTTCCACCATGTGTAATCTTCTATGTTGTCAAGTTTAGGTGGTTTCGAACAAGTCCCATAGAAATTATCATGTTTAATGTTATCATTGATTGCTTTTGTTATTGTTTTTGGTGTAACAGTTGATGTTTCCGTAGATTCTAATGTGAACGCTTTGTAGAACGTGTTGTAAAACTCTTTAGCCATGACGTTTCTCGTTTATCACCTCGAATCACCTGCACCTGAATACAAACAAACACGATCAGTTAAAAAAACTATCAAACAGCTGGATCGGATGGGTATCCGATCGAGTGAGGTCAAACAAAGTCAACAGTAACAATGATCGGATGACAACGGATCGGAAGGTGATCCGATCGAGTGACGATCCGATACTTGACAATGTGCTTTGGATCGGGTGGTGATCCGATCGAGCGACACCAACCAACTATCGGATGGTGATCCGATTGAGTGGGGATCCGACGCTTGAACAAGCACCCGAGACACAAGCAAATAGAGTGATTAGGATCGAATGACAATCCGTTCGGATTGCCACTCGACACTTGAACTTTAAAATTTGAACGAACAATGTGCTGAGGATCGGATGGTGATCCGATCGAGTCAGGGTCAACAAAGTCAACGTTTACTAACTTGCAATGGATCTGATGGTGATCCGATCGGGTTGTAATTTGACACTCTGACACTTATGTGCTTAACAAATCAATGTACAACGGATCGGATGGTCATCCGATCGGATTGCCATCCGATCGGTGAACATCAAGAACAACAGTGACGAACAAGTTAACTATTTCAAACAGAAAAATCTTGATTTCTCTCAAATTACTTGGAGTTTTGATCTGAAATTTTGTAGGCTTATAGATCAATGATTTTCGCACATCATATCCAAAAATCAGCCAATTTTAACCGTAAAAGCCATGTTAATTATGAATTTTTCGGACAGAAAGTGTAGAATATGAGAAAATGAAGAAATTAGACAAATGTGATGCAAATTTTGATCTGAAACTGATGAAATCCTGTGCGAATATGTGTGATTGATCCGTGCAATCGAGCTCCTGCTCTGATACCACTTGTAGGATCGGTTTTTGACTCCGTAACGATTGCGTATGACACGTGTGACGTGCGGAATCCGTACACTTGCGTGGACCGAACACAATAACTGTACTATAATCGTGATTCTATTGATAGATCTGAAAAGATACAAGCACCTTGAATCACCTTGCCACTTTCTCTCTCTAGTTTCTCTCTCTAGCTTCTAAGCTCTTCAAATCTCCAAATGGCAAAAGTCCTAAAACTAAGACATAAGCCTCCTATTTATAGGCCAAGGCTTTAATGAGAAAACTCATTAATTACAATAATGCCACCTTGCCTTTTCCCTACTTATTACAATATAAAGCTATGTTTTCTTCCGAAGAATCTGCTACGAACTGGATTGACGGAGGCGATAGACATTACTGCACTAACAAATCAACATTATGAAATATTCACTCATATCAAGGGAGAATCTTTGACTCAACAGTTTGAGCATTTTAATTGACTGATTAGTGAGCTAAGGCTTGCAGATCAAACTTATACTAATTTTGCTCTGAGTCACAGATTTATGAGATCTCTTCCTAACAAATGGGATACACTTGCTTATGTGTTGAGAAACTCTGTTGGTTTTAAGGAGATGACTCTGACACAACTTCATGGTAAACTCCTCACTTATGAGAGAAAGCTTGACCAAAAACATAAGTTAATATCATCAGGAAAAACTGCTGATTATTACACATAGGGTAACACAACCCTGATGAATCAAGATGAGTCATCATCATCCAAGATAGTAAATGAACAAAGTTATGATCACCTTGTTAATATTACTAACAGTTTCAATTCTTAGTATGATACATCACATGTTGGAAATCAAAATTATGCTTTGATGATGTATGATCAGAAACCCATGGACCCAATTGAATAGGAAGAATTTGATCTCCTAGACCAACTTGCACTTTTTGAGTATAAAATCAAACAAGTTTTATAATAAATTTTGTAGGAGATTTCCCGGATTGGAGGGTAGGGGTAGATAGAAAGATAAATCAAGAGTTGAATGTTATAAGTGTCATAGACTAGGTCACTTTACTAGAGCATGCAGAAATCTTGCACAAACCTCATTACCAAGTATGACTTATCCTAATCAAATGAATCAATCAACTGCTGGTTAGTATTCAAGTTTTCAAAATGCACATCAAAATGTTTCTCAAAATACCCTTGTACCTAACACATTGTCTACATCTCATTTTGCATATAGACCTACTCAAAATTCATATCTTTGTGTGAATGGTCCTTCTCAATATCACATGTAATAGATTAATATGTCACCTTCAATTGCACAAACTCAATCCCAGGCTCATATACCAGTAGTTCTACTGGTTCCCTTGCACTAAAAACTACTCAGTAAAGCTTTTTCACTCAAAGCTTTGTAGATTGCAGTAGTCTACCTGAAAATTTGAGTGAAGAACATTTTAGCATGATTTCACATGAATGGTCCTTCTCAATATCACATGTAACAGATTAATATGTCACCTTCAGTTGCATAAACTCAATCCCAGCCTCATATACCAATAGTTTCTCAGACTACTGGTTCCCTTGCACTAAAGAATACTCAGCAAAGTTTTTTACTCAAAGCTTTGTAGATTGGAGTAGTCTACCTGAAAATTTAAGTGATGAATATTTTAGCATGATTGCGTGTGAATGGTCCTTCTCAATATCACATATATAATAGATTAATATGCCACCTTCAATTGCACAAACTCAATCCCAGATTCATATACCAGTAGCTTCTCAAACTACTGGTTCCCTTGCACTAAAAACTATTCAGCAAAGTTTTGTCACTCAAAACTTCGGAGATCAGTGTTATATGGCCCTCATGTTCCCTATGTTCCAAGTACCGAAAGACCAGAAGTTAATTTTCTCAAGAAATCCGCTGATTACTTTGAGCAAGATTTTAAAAAGTTGGAGCTCGATACTAAGGAATTCAGGATACTGGCTATGGCCTTATCCAATGGAATCTATGTTTGAATGCTCCAATATGAGAATGCCACGGAGTTGTGGGATGCCTTAAATAAACAATTTGGTGGTACAAATGAGGTTCAAGAGAACAACAGAGAAATATTAATCAACATTTTGAAATATTCACTCATATCAAGGGAGAATCTTTGACTCAACAGTTTGAGCATTTTAATTGACTGATTAGTGAGCTAAGACTTGCAGATCAAACTTATACTAATTTTGCTCTGAATCACAGATTTATGAGATCTCTTCCTAACAAATGGGATACACTTGCTTATGTGTTGAGAAACTCTGTTGGTTTTAAGGAGATAACTCTGACACAACTTCATGGCAAACTCCTCACTTATAAGAGAGAGCTTGACCAAAAACAAAAGTTAATGGCATCAGGAAAAACTGTTGATTACTACATATAGGGTAACACAACCCTGATGAATCAAGATGAGTTATCATCATCCAAGATAGTAATTGAACAAAGTTATGATCACCTTGTTGATATAACTAACAGTTTCAATTCTTAGTGTGATACATCACATGTTGGAAATCAAAATTATGCTTTGATTATGTATGATCAGAAACGGGTAAATTACACTTTTCGTCCTTTACGTTTGTAGCGGGTTGCAATGGATGACCTTTAACTTCAATAATTACAGTCACAATCCTTTATTTGGAAAACTCGTTGCATGTTTTGTCCTTTACCCGAAACTAGGTTAGAAATTTAAGTTAACTCTGATCATGTGCTTAGCACATGAGGGCATTTATGTCCTTTTACCCTTAATTCCTCCCACCTTATAAACCCCTCTTTCATCCTCCTTCCCAAATTAGGGTTCCAAACTTCAAACCTGGTATCCAAGCCCACCACCACCACCATCGTATCCCAGCAACCACAACCTTCAAATCAGTCCACCAAGTCCCACCGCCACTGTCGTTATTCTGGTGGTGGTGATTTGAGCGTGGTTTTCGGTCGCTACTAGTCACATGAAGCCTGCCACCGCCATTGGTCGTTTTTTCCGATTCACCATTGAAGATCTGTTTCAGATCCGATCTGAAACCTGACAGGGAGAGGGAGATAATGACTGATAGTAGGTTCAACGAATTGAAGATTTGAAGATTATGTGTTCAACGAATTTTAAAATCTGCGTGGTGATGGTTGTTAATGGTGGTAGCTTATGATGCCGAACCTGCCTCTTGTTGTATGAGATTTATTGTGAACTTTTCAATTATAGCATTCTCATAACTTTTCAATTCAATACAGATCACTTATATGATATCTTATATTTACTATGAACTTTTATAGCGATATTATAATTACAGAGAGATAATGTCACCATGTCCAAATTCATACATTTTGATTATTTTGACCAGTTGGTTGCAAGTTTGTACTTACAAAATTCTAAAATAGCTCTCATTCAGTTATGTAGATTTGGGGATTCTATTTAGTTCTGCAGATATGAGAGAGAGAACAAAGTAGAGTTTGTGTTTTTGTTTATTATTTTTTAAATAAATGAGTAAAAAGACAATTATACCCTCATGTGCAACACACATGACTAGATTTAACCACGAAAAGTAACCAAGTTAGTGCTAAAGGACCAAAGATGCAGTGGGTTTTCTAAATAAAGGATTGTGACTGTAATTATTGAAGTTAAAGGTCATCCATTGCAACCCGCTACAAACATAAAGGACGAAAAGTGTAATTTACTCGATCAGAAACCCATGGACCCAATTGAGTAGGAAGAATTTGATCTCCTATACCAACTTGCACTTTTTGAGTATAAAATCAAACAAGTTTTATAATAAAATTTGTAGGAGATTTCCCGGATTGGAGGGTAGGGGTAGATAGAAAGATAAATCAAGAGTTGAATGTTATAAGTATCATAGACTAGGTCACTTTGCTAGAGCATGTAGAAATCTTGCACAAACCTCATTACCAAGTATGACTTATCCTAATCAAATGAATCAATCAATTGCTTGTTAGTATTCAAGCTTTCAAAATGCACATCAAAATGTTTCTCAAAATACCCTTGTACCTAACACATTGTCTACATCTCATTTTGCATATAGACCTACTCAAAATTCATATCTTTGTGTGAATGGTCCTTCTTAATATCACATGTAATAGATTAATATGTCACCTTCAATTACACAAACTCAATCCCAGGCTCATATACCAGTAGTTCTACTGGTTCCCTTGTACTAAAAACTACTCAGTAAAGCTTTTTCACTCAAAGCTTTGTAGATTGGAGTAGTCTACCTGAAAATTTGAATGAAGAACATTTTAGCATGATTTCACGTGAATGGTCCTTCTTAATATCACATGTAACAGATTAATATGTCACCTTCAGTTGCATAAACTCAATCCCAGCCTCATATACCAATAGTTTCTCAAACTACTGGTACCCTTGCACTAAAAAATACTCAGCAAAGTTTTTTACTCAATGCTTTGTAGATTGGAGTAGTCTACCTAAAAATTTAAGTGATGAATATTTTAGCATGATTGCGTGTGAATGGTCCTTCTCAATATCACATATAATAGATTAATATGCCACCTTCAATTGCACAAACTAAATCCCAAACTCATATACCAGTAGTTTGAGAAACTACTGGTTCCCTTGCACTAAAAACTATTCAACAAAGTTTTTTTCACTCAAAGCTTCGTAGATTGGAGTAGTCTACCCGAAAATTTGAGTGATGAACATTTTAGCATGATTGCACTTAACCAAAGTCATAAGAATCTTGCACTAGTTACCCTAGAAACTTTGAGTGATACTTCAGATCAAAGCACTTGTAAAACTACTTGTTTTTGCATTATTCCATATGCTAGATCAACAACTGATGAACCCTCTCCGAATGTTGATATATGCCTAGAAATACAATCAAAACTTTTTTCTGAAAAGTGCATTCAAGCATTTGTGGATATCAAAGCAGTGAATATTATGTTTCTTGTAAAATATGAAAATTCAAGCACAAACCATCAGATCTCACAAACAAGTGTTGAAAGAAAACTATCGGTCTATTTCCGATTTAAAACATGAAGCCTCAAATCACTATGTATAGTTCAAATCACTACTTTCAAAATATCAATCATGTCAAAATGAACTTGAATATACCTAAATGAATTATAAAAAATGGGTAGAATCATGCAAAACATTTGAGATTTTGTTGAATCAACAAACTAAAAGCAATGTGAAATTTGGCTTAGGATATAATCACACACAAGGTCCAAGTGATTACATTCCAAAAACTTAAGCTAGTGAAATTGAGTCCAATTTCTCAATTGGAAAGGAAAGTGTAAACACTGATCATGTTTCTTCTCACATATTCTTTGATCAACACAACACCAAATGGTCTGATGAAACACGTGTTGATAAGAATTTCAAACCAATGGACTTTGTAACCGTTGAAAAGAAAACAACACCAACTGCTAACCCTTCAGCAGTTTCAAAGCCAAATCAAAGTATGGCTCAAAAGGGGCAAGAACACAAAAGGAACATTATTTTGCATAGTGTATGAGAAAACAAACCATAACACTGAGGATTATTACATGGTCTTAGTTTATGAGAAAAGCAAGATACAGAATCTGAAAAACTCTCATGAAAAGTGAGTATTCTATCCATGTACTGATTCCAGTTACTGTGAATCCACAGGTTCTTTTGAAGTCCTTAAAACTATTGAAACTCCTGTCATAATGGCCTTGAACCACTAAAGATTCACCAGACTAGTACAAGTGACGGATGCACCCCCTGCACATGTCTAGCCAAAACAGAAGAATTCTCATTCTACCCCTAATCAGTACACGCAAAGGATGTCTAATCAAAGTGCTGAAATAAAAGCACTGGCAGAGAACCAAAAAGAACTGATTTGGATGGTACAAAAGTTGTCAATAGGTCAAAGTAGTGGTCAATGTGGCCAATCAAGTTGTGATTGAACCAAGCCAACAAGCAACAAGGCATGGGTTCCAAAATCCTACTATTGAAGAGTCCTTCAATTAAAAAAATTACTGCTAGCTCATTCCATCATCTTGCCAAAATCCAACAGTTCTCAGTGATCATTATCAAATCCCTATAAATATGCATTCAGATCAATTTGAGATTCTTTTAACCATTTTAGAACTATCTTGTGATCAAATGCAAACCCTATACCTTAATTTCACTCCCCAAACTTTCATCAATTATTATCACTGATCATGGCAAACCTTGCTTTCCGACCCACTCACAACCTTCTTCCTTATCTAACCAAGGAGAAGGATTATCCTCGATTTCACCACATGATCGATCTCATTGAAAACTCCTCATGCTATCATTCACTTACAGTTAACCCTACCATCTAGAAAACCACTTTGCATGATTTATAGCCCACAACTAAGCTAACCCACAATGATAAAGGAAAAGCATTGACTATCAATGCAAAGATGGGAGACATTATTATTGCAATCACCACAAAATTTATCAATCCGTCTTCAGCTTGGAGATGCACACGAGGTTGAAAAAATTTCTAAATCAGAGATGGATTTAGAATTTAATGAACAAGGGTACTATGGTGAAACCAAGTATGCCACTTATGAGAAGAACAAGTGTGCTCCTAGCCTAAAATATTTCATACCCTCAAGTGACAACTGTGCCTTCAGTTATCATTATACAATCCCAAACAATATCATAATCAATGAAACCTTGTGTTTTATTTACGGGATTGTATAATTATCCACAACAATTACACAATATCAATCCTTGTTCAATTTCGAGATCTTAAACCTTTTCTGGAAAGTTATACGAAAACTGTTACGTAAATGTAATCAGTTTAACGTGATGTACGTTCCAGAAAAATGACATAAGTTAAACATACCCTAAATACCCTTAACATAACTTAGAAATAAGTTTTGGAGGGTTCAGTATGTGAAAAATATGCTTATTTGATCACAGGGACTAAATGCGTCAAAACTGCAAAAGTATGCCAATTCGCGTATATTCTGCATTCAGACCATATACGCACATCCAAAAAAAAATTTAATCATTAAAATATTGTATTTTAGTTATGGGAATGCAAAAATACCATTCGTTACGTAATTCAGTTCATTTTCGCGTCCGTTACAACTTTCGTCGTAATTAACCGAAAAACGTAACCGTACAGCTAAACGAACCGACATCCATGATATTTCCAAGCATATTTCAAGTCCCCTATGCTTTAACATCCTTGTAAAGCCTTAAAATTGGGTTAACGGGAGTTAAACGCATCAAAAACACATTAAAATGGTGTAGGGGCCTGTTTCGCCAAAAACTGAAACTGAGCTGCAGAGGGCTCACGAGGCGCGAAACCTTGGGGGTGTTTTGGTCGCGGGGCGCGACAGCTTGATCTGGGCAGAAACTTCTAAACAGCTTCCCAGCTGTTGGAACTTGTTTTCCAACTTGGTTTTTGAGTTCTTGTGGGCTATTTAAGTGTTCTCCAAGGCTATTATTCCTGTCCACACACTTGGAATGATCTCATTCTTCCTTGGTGACCACAAAAACACATATCAAGATCCTATTAATTCAAGAACACTATAAATACCTTGCTCTATTCACTTCACAACTTTCTCAATTCTTTTCTTTCTCATCTATGCTCTAAGTTGGAGTTGCTACCACTTGTGGATGCCTCCCATCTGAGCTTTCTTCATCATAGAACAAAAGTAAGTGTTCTTCGTAGTCTTGTTTATTTATTTTTAGCTATTTCAAGCTAAAAGTCAAACAGTTTGACTACCGTTTGACTTTCGGTTTAGAACATGAATTGGTCAAGTCAAAGTTCAATTGAACTTTGCAACGTGATCGTAATAACGATGGTTATAATCCCTTGCAATTATACCTATTGATTACCACTTTTACTAGTCGAAGTGACTGTAACGCCCCGTGTTTCGTACTTTCCTTAATTAGAAAGCTTGTTCGTAAATTCTATTCCTGGAAATCTTGTATTCCTTGTAATCGACTTTTCATTGCATCATTGTAAAATTCGAGACTTAAATCATAAACAAAAATTCGTATTTCTTTAAATTCATGTTCTACGTATCCATACATGTTCATACGTTTAGATTAATTATACATACGATACCTTATTCGTAATTCTTGCAAAATGCGTTACAATTCATGCGTATACGATACTTATCCCGACACGTATACTTATTCGTACTTGCTTTATATTTATTTTAGGCTTTAATAACATAATACACCCTTACACCTTGTCCTTTTTACATAAAACCTCCTAAAACACATCCAAGACATAACTAGGTTAAACTAGAGGGACTTGACTTGCCAAAAATCAACAAATTTCAAGAAGCCAAGAGGCTCGCGCCCTACGACCGAGTGGTGCTCCTCCCTCGCGCCTCGCCAGGGACCGCGATCCGCAGAATCCTTAATCAGCCTCATGTATTGGTCAAATTTTGGTGTTTTATGTTGTGTTTCTTGCATTTAAGACCCCAAATCCTAAACTCAACTATAAAACCAATCTCCCAACACTCATTTTCATTTTTCCAAGTCATCTACACTTTCAAAACACTCTAATTTCAGCTGGAAATACAAGTTCTTGGCAGATTATTCTAAGTGCTAAATAATCACTTTTCTTCATTTTCTTTCATGCTTTTTCACTTCTTCTTCCTCTACAAAGTGTGGAACACCTCTAGGATTGTTCTCACAAGGTTTTCCATAGAAATCCAAGGTGAAACATCCCATTTTTGAGGTCCAACTTTCTGTTTTGGAAGAAAACTTTGTTAATCATCCTTTAAACTTATGTTTTCTTCATACATTCCTATGTCCTTATGCCACTAATCAAGACTATGATTATGTGTGCTTAAAAACAAGGTTGTAACATATAAATCCAGAGGTTTTAAGCCTCAAAACTTTTTGTTTAAAGGGTTTTAACCCACAAGTGATGAACAAGTCTTGAACTTGAATCTGTGTGATTATTTGGATAGCTTGGGCCATCCTACATACAAATCCACACATCACTTGATGTTTTCCTTGTTAGCTAGTGTGTATTTTATTTTCCTTATTGTACTTTCATGACCATCCTTGTTGTCTTATCACAACTTGTGCATTGGTGAATACAAAAGAGGTCTTAAAATGGAAGATTTATCCTCCTACCTTTTTGCATGACTTCTATGATAATCTTGCTATACTTGATGGACTAAAACTTAAGATATATACTATATAGAATATATAATACCTATAGTAACCGAACCTTTGATGATAATCTAATGGTTATTTGTCAAAATACTAAGTTACATCATCTAAGAACTTGATGCTCGTTACGATTCTAATGGGTGCTTTAACCCGTGAAAACGTTCAAACCCCTATGGGTTTCATAGTGTCAAAACCGAGTATTAGGTGCTAGATGGTTATTTTCTCACATATTTACTTTCCATATACTTTTGATTCCGAACATAATCACTCCTTGAACTCTAATCCAAATACATTCAACCTCCTAAACTCATTCACTCGTCAACACTTGGATAATCGGAAGAATTAGCAATTTTGTGAGTATACTTGACCCATTTACCGTTTTCACACTTTTGGGTGTAACATGTTTTCATATACAAAACACACTTAATATACATATTCTTATGCAAATATACAAACAAACAATCCAATACATGCTTACTATTTGTTATGCTTGATTCGTGTTTTCTGGGTGATTCTTATGTGATGAACTTGTCTTTAGCTTCGTACAAGCCTCCACTTAACATGTATAGCGCTATAGGAGTAACGCACCACCCATGAACGAGAGGCCATGTTAGGTTTATTCATTCATACTTGCGTAAACATAGGGTTGACTTGTAAATCGCATGCCAGTTTATACGTTAATCTTGATAATTAGGTTTGCCATGTGGATTGTTCATTATCATTTTAGACTTATATGCTATCACACAAAACTTGTATACTCGCCAATACTTTTGTATTGAACTACGCTTTTAAAACATGTTGCAGGTTTAACGATGATGTTGATGATGCATGGAATCTAGTAGGATGCCTAGATACACATTTAAAATTTTGTCTTCTTATTGTATTGTAATTCTTGTATTTCAAGTTGTTGTATTTGATTCCAACCTTTGTAATTGACTTTTAGAAATGAAATGAAATCCATTATTTAAATACTTGTCACAAATTCTAGTGTTATGTGTAATGAGCAATCTATCTTCATCTCACTCTGATGTTTCCGCCATTGGTTGGGGTGTGACACATTGGTATCAGAGCCATAACTATAGGGAATTAGGAAAATTGCTATGTTTTTGACCTAGTCTATAGTTAAGTACCAAAATTCGATCATACTTGATTCATATGTTGATTTTCTTGAGATGTCTTTATGTGTTATCCTTGAAATGTCTTTTATGTGCTCATGCTTGTTTATTTATTTCATAACATACGCCTTTTCTAAGGCATTTCACTCGATTATTGTCACACCCCGACCACGTAAAACAACAAAACGTGGCGGAAACGTCGGGGAGTGTTGTAACAGAATCATTGTTTCATAACACATGGAAATTGAAATATTGTTTTATTGAATAAAAGAGTTACAATGTCTTGACAACAAAGAAACATAACATAAATAACTAGTCTTGCATCTTTTATTGTCGCTAAGGCCCAAGTCCGCCTAAGTGTATCTTGATAAATCCTATGCATCATATCCTGAAACACATGTGAAAATAGGTACGTCAGCATAAAAATGCCTGTGAGATACATAGGTTTTGTGAAAGTAGGATTCATGACTTAAGTTTAAGAAAATGTTTAATAATATTTAGTCATGAACCTTGTAAATTGTTTTGTTTTGTAAATCATTTGAAAAGCGATAAGATCAGATGATATGTATAAGAAAAAGAATAATATATGGTTAAATGAATAACCAAGTAAAATGAGTTGTATAGAATGAACTGTTTTGTAAACCAAAGTCTTGTGAAAAGCATGTTACTTGTGTAAAATGTATAAGTCCAAAATGAATGATTTAAATAATGCTATGATATGTAATATAATACAAGAACTTATATATAGGAAGTACCAGCGGCGTATCCACCATACTTGTATCATACTACTCACATCTCGTTACTTAAGTCACTTAAACAAACCACCAATGTATAAAGTCCATGTTTAAACCAACCAACAAATGTTTTTGTATAAACCAATGTCAAATGTTTAATAGTCCAAAATGTAGTCATGTAATGTGTAACCAAGGTTATGTATGGTGATTAAAGTGTAAACACTTAAACCAAATGTAAGAATGTACAAAACAAAGTATTTTGAATATATCAAAAGTTATGTTTTGCAAAGTAAATGCATGTTTTATTGATACAAACACTTATGTGGTGAGTTAAAGCATACATTCAAGCCTTGAGACAGACGGATAACCCTAAGTCAAGGTTATCAAAAGAAATGTTTTCGGATTCAGTCATTCCTTACACCCAAACAAACCCAGGATGTCAGGAACGGGATTTGTCAAGTCCTATGGTACCAGTACTTACTACCGAGCGGCGTAGCTAATATTAATGAACGTATATAAGTCCCGTTTGTGCAAACCAAATGTTATACCAAATGTATACATGTTATATGAAAACAATGTACTAAGTATGCTAAGTTAACATACAAAGCAGAAAAGTCTTGTAAATCAATGTGCTAGCATGCTCAGTCAACATACATAGCAGAAAAGTCATGTAAATCAATGTACTAGCATGCTCAGTCAACATACATAGCAGAAATGTAAAGTAAAACAATGTACTAAGTATGCTAAGTAAACATACATAGCAAAAACAATGTAATGTAAATCATGTACTATAAGTGTACTAATGAACATAGCAAGTATATGATGTGAAAACAGGAAAGCACGAAAGTAACAAGTAGGCACATGTGTTTCACCCTAAAATGTTTGGAAAACAGTAAAAGAGGGGTCTATGTACTCACTTGAGATTTCCTAGAAGTCCTTGAGTAACAACCAAACAATGCTAGAGATCACGGAAATCAAACGGCACATAATATAGGTAACTATGTTAATAAACCGGACCTAATCGGAGGACCGAGTAGCATGAGGGTTCGTAAACCAAACGAGTATAGGAACTTGTGTAGTATGGTTTAACAAAGCCTACATACTAAAATGAAACCTAACCTAAGTGCTTATGACCCATTACGACCCGTTTAGGTAGCTTATGCTACTTTAATGCGTCGTTCGCGTAAAACGCGTTCGAACCGCCTAACTAGTCCTATGACAAGTAATATATGCCTTAACATGTCTAATATTGTTGCCAAAACAGTTTAGATATAAAAAATTAAGTTACATATGCTTAAAATGAATTTTGGGCGTAAAGGGCATTTTGGTAATTTACATAAGGCATATAAACTACCTATCATACAACTAACTAAATGTTGTGACCATAAGGTATAACCTCGGAAGGTTATTCCCTATACGACTATGGTCACCTAATGTATTTGGTCGGATCCTAAAGATCGACCAAATGGGTCGGGTTCGAAAGTATAAGCGATTGATTAGATCGCTTACCTTTACGACCCTAGACAAGCACAAAACTAAAAGTGACGAGCTAAGCATGTTAAAACATGCTTAACTAATTTAGAAAACAAGTTTGGTATCAAAACAAACGGTTTTGATACCTAAAAGTAGTTTGGTTACAAAATACGCAAGAATACGTATTTTGGCCGAAACTACGACTCGTCACTGAGCCTAGATAACGTGGTAATCAGCAGGTATAGTCACTAGGAACTATAACCATCGTGATTACGCTCACGTTATGAAGTTCAAATGAACTTCGTGTTGACCATAAACTGGTCAACGCAGAAAATGCTAAAAGAACGAAAGAGGACTTACAACGGGTCCAAGAACGGAAGTTTTGAATCCGAATATTCTCAGGTATGAAGTGATAAACACATCAACTTAGAGAACAATTCAGATTTCAAAGGTGTGGGTATTGAGTTGTGATGTTGGTGGGTATTTATAGATGTGGTAGAACCGTTAGGATCATTTATCGAAAACCGTGATTCAATCTCATCCATACATGTGTTGCAACACTAATGTACATCAAAATGGCCCCCCATCATCAGGGATCAACATGTGCAAGAGAGGTTATGAGTGCTTAACAGCTGTTAACAGCTGTTTAATCTGATTTTTCTGATCTGGGAGGTCCTTACGGACCGTATGGGTGTGGACCTTACGGTCCGTAAGCCCTGTGCAGGCCAGCAACTTTTGATTTTTGGCAGAACAGGCCCCTGTGCGCGTACCATCGTGTTTTGGCACTTCTAACGCCCGTCAAACCCATTTTTAAGCTTCACGAGGATGTTAAAGCATAGGGAACATGAAACATGCTCTAAAATAGGTCGGACGTTGGTTCGTTTGGTCGTATGATCGCGATGTTCGCTTAATTACGACGGAATGCGCATAAGCGCGAAAAACGATCCAAATTGCGTGACGAATGGATTTTTCTCATGCCAAACACTAAAATAAAATATTTTAGTGCTTACATAAATTTTTGGATGTCCGAATGTATTCAGAATGTAGGTTATGCGCGAAAATGCAAACTTGTGCAATTTTTGACGCTTTTAGTCCCTGAATGACCCAAAAGTTTATTTTAGCATACCGAACCCCTCAAAGCTTATTTCTAAGTTATGTAAAGGTTATTTAAGGTATGTTAAGCCTATGTCACTATTCCGGAGTGTTTGTTGCATTAAACTGGTTATATTTACGCATCAGTGCGCGTATAACCTTCCAGAAAGCGATTTAGAGCCCGAAATCGAACAAGAATGGATATGTGCAAATGATACACATATTTGTACAAATCCCAAGTATGAAATACAATATTTCATTGGTTTGGTATTTGTTTGATGGTTGAAGTGACACAGGTGTCACAGTCTCCCCTACTTTAGGAAATTTCGTCCCGAAATTTATTTAGAGGAAACTTGTGAGAGCTTGAAACATGAAGTTGAAAAGATCGAACAACACTGGTTAGAGTTCTTGAACTTCTAGTAACTTAAATAACATCATGCTTGTAATGTAGGAGGGACACTTATATATAAGTCTGTTAAGCGTTATTGGTGCGTCCATCGTACCTCCATTACATCGTTCACATTTTGTTATTGTTGTCACTATCGGTTCTTACACATAATAATTCTTACTGGGTTTCTGTGCACTGAACTACGTAATTAGGTATGCATCCATAATTACGTAATTCCTTGCATAGTCACGTAGTGCATCTTAAAATGTGTAGGGGAAGAAAACAATGAACAAGCATGTGATGATTGTGACTAGACCACCATAGGGTCCCTTTAATTAAATCAATAAATGATTTAAATAGACTACCAAGGAGTCTGTTCAGCTATATCACCACATGTTGTTCTTAACCAGATTCTGAATCAATCTTTTAGACCACTAAAAGGGTCTCTTTTGAATCATGGAGTGGTACTATATAATCCAAGGGTCTTAACTATCATGTAGAAGCCCAATAAGGATTTTAAGGTAGTACCTTTTGAATATCCTACTACGAATTCCTCATATGAAGATATGAAAGATTCTACGAGGATTTGGATAACGAATATCCAGAGTATACAAAAACACAAAATGCATAAAAGAAAACATAAACACAAAATCACATAATTGTTTAATCTTGATTTTAAATTTGTTATCATTTTGTTAATTTGTGGTTAATTGTGCACATGTATTCAAAGCACACCAGGTATCCAATCAGTGGATTTTGATTGGTGCTTTAAATATTTCCAAGAATCTTACTATAAAGATAGAAAGATTCTAAAAATTCAATTTCGATTATAAGGAATCAAAATGTTCGAATTAAGGCATACAAGGAATCCAATTAAGGACTCTGATTTGAATGATAATCATCCACAAGGGTCTAATTGTAAAGATAAAAAGATCCCATATGGATTTTAGAAGTTGAAGATGTTTTGAAACCTTGCACTGGATGTGCTTAAGTCAAAACATGAAGTAAAAATGCTTATGAAGTTGAGATGCTAGATATGTCAAGGCGACATATGAAGCAAAATTTGAAAGTTAAGTCAATGTATGAGAAAAATGTTTTTGAAAACTATGCGTGGGGTTCTAAAAAAAATGTGTTCAATGTTTTTGAAACCTTATATATAATACTTTTGAAATCATAAAGTAGGTGTATTAGGTAGGTATATTTATAAAAATGTTTTAAAATCATGCGAGATGAATTTTGAAATTATGTATAAGGTTTTTGAAAATATGAATAATGCTCTTTGAAATCATGCACTTGATAAGAAAATATACTGTGTTAGTATTGTTTTCAGACTATATGAGACATTTTGAAATTATGAAGGTTGTTTTTGAAAACATAGACAATGTTCTTGAAATCATACATTTTGATATGTTAAGTAATTACACTATATTAAAAATGTTTTCGAAGTATATATAAAATGTTTTTGAAACCATGAAGGTTGTTTTGAAAACTCATGTCATGCATGAAAAAAAATCAGAATGTAATGGGTATGAGATTTGAAAATATCCTCAGTTATATAACCAGGGATTCAAAGGCACAGATGTGCGAAAATCATGATTACTCATAATGTCACTTTATTTCATGTGCTTCGTTTCTTATAATGAAACGAGTACTTAGAACTTTCGAGGAAATTATGAGCGATCACTTGAAAGAGAGAATCACAAGAGTAGTTTGTAAGGAACATAGTTCCTTAATGTAGGTATTATAGAGAATTGCCATACACTCATGTAACTACACTTGTATATCAGAATTGTGAACAACAATTTATTTATAAACAAATCAGATTGTTTCACATTACAAGAAAATAGAAGAAACAAAAGCATAAGACGGCAACATCTTCTAATCAGCCAACTGCTCATCCGTGGGTTGGATTTGCATTAGCAAGCTTTGGGCAATCCCTTCGGAAATGGCCCATCTCGCCACAGTTGTAGCAAGACCCCGGCGAGAAACGAGCTTGAGCAGGATTGTCGCCAGCTTGATTTGGTACAGCTGCAGTTGGGCAAACCCTTGCTGTATGACCTATAAGTCCACAAATCTGGCATTTGCGACACTTCACACTAGCATGATGATGAAGGCTACATTGGTTGCACAAGGGTGCAGTTCCGTTGTATGGCTGGTGGTGCTGCCACTTGGCGAGGTCCTGCCTGTTTTGGTGCAACCGCTGCGGGATTCTTTGAAGCTTTACGTTTCTTTGGTTTTGGTGAAGGCTTGTCTTCTGTCTCCTTTGGTGATTCTTGAGTGGCTTCATCCTGGAGACGATTCATGGCGGCAGCTAATTCAACAGTCTTCAGGACGACTTCGCCTATTCGCTGAGCGAATTTGGCAGTCTGCTCGGATATCTGGGCGTCATCGCGATGAAGAGACATTCTAGAAGAAAATGAAAGACATAGGAAGAAACAAGTGAAACGTTATCGGATAAACAAAACAGAATGGCAATGCATAAGAATTTGCGATCATTTATTTGTTACCTATGGCAAACAAATGAGATGGTGACAAATCAAAGTAAGCGGATCGTATTAATGTATCACTGAAGACATGCTCGCCTATAAGTGAACACTCACCCCAAGAGTTCCCAGGTAAGAGTGACTGGTCCGATACTGCGGATTTGTACGAACACTCTAGCCTTCGACAGAAAACTCAGGGTACAGGCATTCACCCTTCCAGTTTGTACATGTTCACATTATAAGACCCAAACTTTGACGAGATTTTGAATACTTAGAGGGTTCAAAACCTAGTAATCAATCATCCTAGAACAGATGATTAGTTTTCAAAGCGGTTTTGAAATTTATGTTCTTGTTGTGGTCGTCGACTAAGGATTGGTGACGGTATTGTTTTATGACTAAACACAAGTGAACTTGCGTTAGGGTCCTAGGAAGGTTATAGACTAGGTCAAAGTATTACTAATAACCTAATTCCCTATAACCATGAGCTCTGATACCAACTTTTCTGTCACACCCCGACCACGTAAAACAACAAAACGTGGCGGAAACCTCGGGGAGTGTTGTAACAGAATCATTGTTTCATAAAACATGGAAATTGAAATATTGTTTTATTGAATAAAAGAGTTACAATGTCTTGACAACAAAGAAACATAACATAAATAACTAGTCTTGCATCTTTTATTGTCGCTAAGGCCCAAGTCCGCCTAAGTGTATCTTGATAAATCCTATGCATCATATCCTGAAACACATGTGAAAATAGGTACGTCAGCATAAAAATGCCTGTGAGATACATAAGTTTTGTGAAAGTAGGATTCATGACTTAAGTTTAAGAAAATGTTTAATAATATTTAGTCATGAACCTTGTAAATTGTTTTGTTTTGTTTTGTAAATCATTTGAAAAGCGATAAGATCAGATGATATGTATAAGAAAAAGAATAATATATGGTTAAATGAATAACTAAGTAAAATGAGTTGTATAGAATGAACTGTTTTGTAAACCAAAGTCTTGTGAAAAGCATGTTACTTGTGTAAAATGTATAAGTCCAAAATGAATGATTTAAATAACGCTATGATATGTAATATAATACAAGCACTTATATATAGGAAGTACCAGCGGCGTATCCACCATACTTGTATCATACTACTCACATCTCGTTACTTAAGTCACTTAAACAAACCACCAATGTATAAAGTCCATGTTTAAACCAACCATCAAATGTTTTTGTATAAACCAATGTCAAATGTTTAATAGTCCAAAATGTAGTCATGTAATGTGTAACCAAGGTTATGTATGGTGATTAAAGTGTAAACACTTAAACCAAATGTAAGAATGTACAAAACAAAGTATTTTGAATATATCAAAAGTTATGTTTTGCAAAGTAAATGCATGTTTTATTGATACAAACACTTATGTGGTGAGTTAACGCTTACATTCAAGCCTTGAGACAGACGGATAACCCTAAGTCAAGGTTATCAAAAGAAATGTTTTCGGATTCAGTCATTCCTTACACCCAAACAAACCCAGGATATCAGGAACGGGATTTGTCAAGTCCTATGGTACCAGTACTTACTACCGAGCGGCGTAGCTAATATTAATGAACGTATATAAGTCCCGTTTGTGCAAACCAAATGTTATACCAAATGTATACATGTTATATGAAAACAATGTACTAAGTATGCTAAGTTAACATACAAAGCAGAAAAGTCTTGTAAATCAATGTGCTAGCATGCTCAGTCAACATACATAGCAGAAAAGTCATGTAAATCAATGTACTAGCATGCTCAGTCAACATACATAGCAGAAATGTAAAGTAAAACAATGTACTAAGTATGCTAAGTAAACATACATAGCAAAAACAATGTAATGTAAATCATGTACTATCAGTGTACTAATGAACATAGCAAGTATATGATGTGAAAACAGGAAAGCACGAAAGTAACAAGTAGGCACATGTGTTTCACCCCAAAATGTTTGGAAAACAGTAAAAGAGGGGTCTATGTACTCACTTGAGATTGCCTAGAAGTCCTTGAGTAACAACCAAACAATGCTAAAGATCACGAAAATCAAACGGCACCTAATATAGGTAACTATGTTAATAAACCGGACCTAATCGGAGGACCGAGTAGCATGAGGGTTCGTAAACCAAACGAGTATGGGAACTCGTGTAGTATGGTTTAACAAAGCCTACATACTAAAATGAAACCTAACCTAAGTGCTTATGACCCATTACGACCCGTTTAGGTAGCTTATGCTACTTTAACGCGTCGTTCGCGTAAAACGCGTTCGAACCGCCTAACTAGTCCTATGACAAGTAATATATGCCTTAACATGTCTAATATTGTTGCCAAAACAGTTTAGATATAAAAAATTATGTTACATATGCTTAAAATGAATTTTGGGCGTAAAGGGCATTTTGGTAATTTACCTAAGGCATATAAACTACCTATCATACAACTAACTAAACGTTGTGACCATAAGGTATAACCTCGGAAGGTTATGTCACACCCTGGCTTTTGCGGAAGCGTGGGTTTATTTGGTGTGACTTCTTAATACCATAGCACAATCATAACAATGCTATATGAAATTAAAACACCTGATAGTCATCCATTTATTACGTTTTAAAAGTTACCACAACACTATTGTTTTAAAAGTCGACACATAAAACAAGTTACAACCATTACATGTTAAGATGTGTTCACATGACACTACAAAAGACTTGAAATAGAAACCATGGTTTAAAGACGTGTAACCCGTCCAGGCAAGGGTCACACCTCCTAAACCCAAATGGCATCATTAATTATTACGCAGCTTGACATAATGCATACTCCGCCAGATCCACTAATTTCCTGAAATACATGTAGTTTGAAAAGTTAACAAAAGTTGAGCGAGTTCATGTGTAAGTGAGTATGTATAAGCCTTTAAAATGTCTGTATAAGTAAAAGTCCCTGGTATGTAGCAATTAAGGAAAAACTGATCACCAATGGGTTGCAAAGCCAATGGTATGTGTGAAAATGGTGCAGGAAGACTCAAACCTAGCAAATTTGTCTCCGGTATGAAGACATAGTCACCACTATGGGCCGCCCCGGCCTCACGGGTGTGGGCTCGCTACACCCAAATAGATCTATCACTCATGTCCCTTGGTCCTACAATGAGGATTAATGGCCTTAAGTGTCATGACCACCACTCACATGATCGCGTAGTAAAAACCCTCCTTAAGCTAACCATACCATGTAAATAAATGTCTGTAATAATTGTAACATGTATTTTAACCCAACCTCTAAGGCTGAACCTCCCCAGCCTCTAAGGCTGAACCTCCCCAGCCTCTAAGGCTGCTAATCATACCATGTATAAAAGCGTCTGTAATAATTGTAACATGTATTTTACCCCAGCCTCTAAGGCTGAACCTCCCCAGCCTCTAAGGCTAAACTCCCTAGTCTCTATATATCATCACCAGACGACCCATCCCTAGTTATGAAAATCGTTCACATTTCGATAATACGCATTTGTTTTATAAAAACCGGTATGTTTAGTATAAACCTTTCGTAAATCATTTGAGTTCCTCGAAATCCATTCGTAATATGATTTAGAAATACGAGTTTTGCGTTCGTTCAAAACTTTGTATGTTCTTGCAAAACGTGCATGTCTTTCCACCCCGAAAACATTTATAAAAATGTAGAGCCGTAAAAAGTGGGTTTATGAACTCACCTGAATATTCCTGTGCAAAGCTAGCTATATACGACTTTGTGATGTCGTTTCCAAGACTTGACTTGATAGCGTGCATTCTACAATATTCCTAACACGGAATATCTTATAAGTTTCTAAATAAAAGCGGTAACTAGTCTACGTGTCACCGAGCTCTACCGAATCGTTAGCCGAACGATTCGACAGTAAGTTGTTAACTTGAAAGAAGCGGAGAAGTTATGCTTGCGTAGTTTGTTTATTCGTCGGTATTTAAGAAGTCTTGAAAAGACTTAGTTCTCGAGAGGTTTAAAATATATGAATATTTATATAAAAGTATATAAATATATTGATATAATCGCGTTAGTTTTCTCGAGAAATCGTACGTGTATGTACAAAAGTTTGTATGAAAATAACGTATAACAAATTCGTATCATATATACGTCTCGTATGATATTTATCAAAGTATATGTCTATGCCATTTAGGCGTTTGACGTGAATATAAAAAGTCATATTCATGAAAGAATCGTCGGGTTGTTGTGTTTGAAAATAAATATATAACTGTATTTATTTTTATAAACGAATGTGTGTTCGGCGTTTGAAACAATATAAATAATTATATTGACTTTATAAAGGAGTTGTCGAATTTCCGAAGTTTATAATAAATATAATAATTATATTTATTTGTTGTAAATAATTTCCGACTCGTCGTGTCGTTTGATATTTGAAATAGCATATAAACTATATTTAAGTTTTCGAAAAGATTTCGTATTGTTTGATACTTGAAAGGATTGTCGAAAGTAATAAAAGAATTGAAAATATTATTTCATGTTTTATTTTATAAAAGCATTGTCGAAATAATATCCAAATTGTCGTCTTTGTAAAAGATTATTCAAATCCGATAACTTTGTTTTATAATAAAACGCCTTTTGTGTTTGCGGATTTTCTCGAAAAACGGGCAGAGTTTCCTCTGTTTTTGGACGCCCCCGACAACCACGTGTCGATATATTTTGTCAAACTCAACAATATTCCCAATATCAATATGTATAATTTTCGTAAAAGCGACAAAATGTAAATTAAGCACTAATTTGTATCGGTTCGAGCTCGTTCACGAAATAAATAAGATTATAAGAATAATGAAATGTATTGTGCCGTAAAATCTTTACCATCTTCTTGTGTCGAAGGCCGAGCTGACCGAGTCAACTCGCTGAGTTGACTGAGTTTGACCGAGTCTGACCGAGTCGACCGAACCGCTTCCTAATCTGACTCGAACCGACTGACCCAAACCAAACCGAGTGGACTCGTCTGTCCCGAGTCGACTCGCCGACTGAGCTGACTCGCTGACTGAGTCAACCGAACCGCCGCCCCGAGCTGCCTGACCGAACCGAACCCGAATCTGTCCCGAACATCTCTGTTGACCAGTTGTTGACCCAAACCCATCTGTTGACTGAGTTGACTCGGTTGACCGAGTCAAACCGAGTTGAGCCGAACACTAACCCGAACACTGAATCTGTTGAAACAGAACCCGAAATAAACACCGGCTTCGACTGAAACACTTGAACCAAATCATCATCATTAACAACAGCAGCAACATCATCATCATCATCGATCTTCACGGAACAAAAGAAAATGGGGAGAGGGTTTACCGGAATTCTCGTCAGATCGAGACACAACCACCGCCACGCTGCCACTGCCGCCGCCGTGAGCGGCGGCGCCGCTCATCTCCGCCGCTCTCTCTCTCCTCTTCGTCTCTCTCTGGTCTCTCTCTCCTCTCTCGCTTGAAGCACCGACCGGCACCACCCACCACAGTGCCGCCGCCTGTGGTGGTGGTGTTGCTGCTGTAGTCCGCCGCCACCAAAAGATGGTGGTGGTTGGCCGATTAAACAGAGGGGGGGTAAAACAGGTGGGAATCGAAGGAGGGAAAAAGCCATAAGGCTCCTGTGTTGTCTGTATGATATCGAGTGAGAGAGGGAGATAATAGAGAGGATAATGTGTTGTGTTCTTTGTATGTGTATAGATTGAGAAGGGAGGAGAAAGGCAGACTTTGAGTCTGTGTTTGTTTGTGTGAGTATAAAAATCGAGAGAGAGAGAGAGTGGTCTTATAGAAATATTGAGATTGTGAGGATCTTGTGAGATCCAAATTATGAGATAACAATCTTTTTTAGGATATTGTCTAGATTTGGAGAGATTGTGTATGATTTTGTTGAGATTTTCAAGTCTTTTAGGGATTTTGATAATATTTTGTAGAGATTTATACAATCTAATATATCATGTGCAAGTTTAGGCTTGTGGGTTATAGGCTTGGGCCCAGGGCCTACAAGCCCTATCTCATGCGTAAGTGGCCCGTAATTCCTACGAGACCCGTTGTCACAACCAGAAATCCGTTTAACGTCAAAAATTAAAATACACAAAAATACGGTCGGTAGTCGTTGTTTGCACACCCGTTCGTCGATTACGGTAATAATCTCGAAAAATTGTATCGTTGCCGTCTTTAATCTGTTTTTCGATCCGGTTTCGACTGTAGTCACAAAAATATAATTACGAAGCTAAAATATATCGTAAAAATTTAATATTTGTCGGCGTTGTCAGTATCCTGTTCGGTTTCAATCCGTTTCCGTTTCTGTAAACCACCGTTCGCGCACTGTAAAGTCGTATAGACGTTCCTAGGCACTCCAAAGGCCTAATTAAGTTAATTTGCGTCTCAAACACTATTTATTATCGCGTTAAACACCTGTTAATCACGTAATTAAGAGCCGTAAATCACCGATTGTCACATTCTCCCCCTGTTACAGAAATTTCGTCCTCGAAATTTAGACTACGTTATCTCCCCAGAATTGTGTTGTTCGCAGGTAACTCTGAATAATAACAAAGTGAATGACCGCGTAATCGAAACAAGACTTATTCGAATCGTGTGAATTTAATGACATTCCTCAACAATAAGAACCCAACGGTTTAAAAGAAATGTGTTTCAGCAAATCGATGTCAAAGGAAACATGACGTATAGGTACAGTCACTAATGTGACTAAGTTAACAGGGGTCCAACAAAGAACAGGAAATTCGACCAATCGAATTCCATATGAACGTTCACAATATGTAAATGAGTTCTAGAAGCAATAACATCCACTGGATGAACTTAGAATCAACAATCTCAAATGTACTAGTTTGCATGAAATGCTCGATCGTGATCAGCACAAGCTGCAAGTTATACCGACGCCACAATGTGTCGCAATGAATGAAACAATTCAATAATAGGGGTAATCGAACAAGTATCACCTGTGTTTTGCATGAAACGCTCAATCATGATCAGCCCAAGCTGCAAGTTCTACCAACGCCACAGGGTGTCGTAGTGAATGGAACAATTCAATAATAGCGGTGATTAAACAAATTCACCGTGTTTGAAGTCAAGCGAAAGTACAATGAAGCAAATTTGAAAATTTGATTCAAACGACATCATAAGATTTTCAATTGAGGATGGAACATTAAGGAAATAATGTTTTCGATCGAAGACAAAGAGGCAATGAATATCGCAAAACATTCGATCGATGTTGAAAGAACCGTTAGTAGGTACACCGGAGTATGCAATGAATTTTGTGTACCATCGTCTTAACACACGATTGTGTTAAGACTGCTTTAATATGATAATTCAAAGCGGATTTAAAACAAATCAATAAATAAATATTTAAATCCGTGCATGAGATATGTAAACGAGTTTAGCGCAAGCTTCCAATAAGTGAAAACACTACCACAAGGTGTCGAAGTCAACAAACAATTTAATGGAGTCGAATACGAAACAAGTTTACCACGACTCGGAACAAATGAAGTGCTCGTTAAAATTGATTTGAATATGATGCTCCCAATACATCATATGGTGTCTTGAATCGAATATGTGTAATGAACAAGTTCAAACAATTGAACTTGGTTTTAGCGCAATCCGACAATAAATATATGTATCGACAAGAAAACTTTCAGCATGGTCACAACGAAAAACCATGTATGTAACTTGAAAAGAAATGATCGTGATACAATGACCCTTAAGAGGAGTAGAGATGTGAAAATCTACTCATTAGATGCATAAGTCGGAATTTCAATAAAAGAAATTTAAGGACTTTACCTGGGGTTTCATGTGATGACCGATTGTTAGGTGACATTACCATGGAATGTCGAACATAGCATATTCGTCGTTAATGAGAAAAGGGGAATACTGAGTCATGCATCTCCTCCTTGACGTGTTTCATGTCATCGCAGGACCGCGTGCCAAACCGCCGCTTCCTGATCATTAGTTTTCGTGCTGACAGGATTAGCATCATCGCTGAAATGCTCCACAGTGCCTTCTTGGTGACTTCACCTCGTAAGTCGTATGTGACGTACTTCAACCTCCGTTGATGTATAGCTTAAGTTTCTCGTATACCTGTGCACTAGCGTTTCGTTCCGCGTAGAATGTGATGTACTCCGACATCCGTTGACGTAAAATTTTAGTTTCATGTATTCTCGTGCACTAGCGTTTCGTTATGCGTAGGCTGCCTGCTCGGGAAGTTAAAATATCATAGACAATATGGATAATAGTGTATGCCCGAGTTAATATTCGTGGTTCCTACGTGATGACCTTTAATGAACTTCAACATAAGTTTTTGAAGGTCTTAAATGCATGTTTCCTAAACTCTCAGAGTTTTGTTTACTGTATGTAATTGTCTTATGTACCGTGTATGAAACACCACAATAGCGTATGTTTGAAAACAAAATTTTGACTGTTTGTTTTTCGGCAACGGTTGGAGCCCATATTCGAGTACTAGGCGTTTTGTATGTATTCAACGTCTTAATAGTCTAAGTCCCAGAGAAAAGTGAGGTTAGAGCCTAGGTATTCTTACAGAAAACCTTATTCGTTGTAACCTATAGCTCTGATACCAATCTGTCACACCCCGAAATTATCAGAGCTGGCGTGACTGGACTGGTATCTTCATTGCACAGCGGAAGCAAAATAAGCTAAGTCTTTTAGAAAATGAACGCCACTAAGTACTCGTATCTCTAATGGTCCTCCAATTCCAACCGTGCCATAAAGTTTGAAAGGTAACCTGAGAAAGAAATATGCAAAAAAATCAACATAAAGTTGAGCGAGTTCATAGTCTGTTTGTAAAAGATTTTAAATAAATCTTTTTGAATAACCAGTTTTTGAAGTATTATTGAGAAAACGAATTTAAAATCATTTTCTTGTCAAGTAAACTTTGTATTTGTAATGTTCGTATAACCGTTAATGCCCACCCTGACTTTGACTCCACGCCCGCATAAATCCTATGCTGTGAATTTGTATAAAACATGGTATTTAATTTGTATAAATCAAGTATTTCTGTAAATATGTATGTCCCTGGTATGTAGCAATTAAGGAAAAACTGATCACCAATGGGTTTCAAAGCCAATGGTATGTGTGAAAATGGTGCAGGAAGACTCAAACCTAGCAAATTTGTCTCCGATATGAAGACATAGTCACCACTATGGGCCGCCCCGGCCTCACGGGTGTGGGCTCGCTACACCCAAATAGATCTATCACTCAGGTCCCTTGGTCCGACAATGAGGATTAATGGCCTTAAGTGTCATGCCCACCACTCACATGATCGCGTAGTAAAAACCCTCCTTAAGCTAACCATACCATGTAAATAAATGTCTGTAATAATTGTAACATGTATTTTACCCCAGCCTCTAAGGCTGAACCTCCCCAGCCTCTAAGGCTGCTAATCATACCATGTATAAAAGCGTCTGTAATAATTGTAACATGTATTTTACCCCAGCCTCTAAGGCTGACCCTCCCCAGCCTCTAAGGCTGAACCTCCCCAGCCTCAAAGGCTAAACCTCCCCAGCCTCTAAGGCTAAACCTCCCCAGCCTCTAAGTCTAAACCTCCCCAACCTCTAAGGCTAAACTCCCTAGTCTCTATATATCATCACCAGACGACCCATCCCTAGTTATGAAAATCGTTCACATTTCGATAATACGCATTTATTTTGTAAAAACCGGTATGTTTAGTATAAACCTTTCGTAAATCATTTGAGTTCCTCGAAATCCATTCGTAATATGATTTAGAAATACGAGTTTTGCGTTCGTTCAAAACTTTGTATGTTCTTGCAAAACGTGCATGTCTTTCCACCCCGAAAACATTTATAAAAATGTAGAGCCGTAAAAAGTGTGGTTATGAACTCACCTGAATATTTCTGTGCAAAGCTAGCTATATACGACTTTGTGATGTCGTGATGTCGTTTCCAAGACTTGACTTGCTAGCGTGCATTCTACAATATTCCTAACACGGAATATCTTATAAGTTTCTAAATAAAAGCGGTAACTAGTCTACGTGTCACCGAGCTCTACCAAATCGTTAGCCGAACGATTCGACAGTAAGGTGTTAACTTGAAAGAAGCGGAGAAGTTATGCTTGCGTAGTTTGTTTATTCGTCGGTATTTAAGAAGTCTTGAAAAGACTTAGTTCTCGAGAGGTTTAAAATATATGAATACTTATATAAAAGTATATAAATATATTGATATAATCGCGTTAGTTGTCTCAAGAAATCGTACATGTATGTACAAAAGTTTGTATGAAAATAACGTATAACAAATTCGTATCATATATACGTCTCGTATGATATTTATCAAAGTATATGTCTATGCCATTTAGGCGTTTGACGTGAATATAAAAAGTCATATTCATGAAAGAATCGTCGGGTTGTTGTGTTTGAAAATAAATATATAACTATATTTATTTTTATTTTTATAAACGAATGTGTGTTCGGCGTTTGAAACAATATAAATAATTATATTGACTTTATAAAGGAGTTGTCGAATTTCCGAAGTTTATAATAAATATAATAATTATATTTATTTGTTGTAAATAATTTCTGACTCGTCGTGTCGTTTGATACTTGAAATAGCATATAAACTATATTTAAGTTTACGAAAAGATTTCGTATTGTTTGATACTTGAAAGGATTGTCAAAAGTAATAAAAGAATTGAAAATATTATTTCATGTTTTATTTTATAAAAGCATTGTCGAAATAATATCCAAATTGTCGTCTTTGTAAAAGATTATTCGAATTCGATAACTTTGTTTTATAATAAAACGCCTTTTGTGTTTGCGGATTTTCTCGAAAAACGGGCAGAGTTTCCTCTGTTTTTGGACGCCCCCGACAACCACGTGTCGATATATTTTGTCAAACTCAACAATATTCCCAATATCAATATGTATAATTTTCGTAAAAGCGACAAAATGTAAATTAAGCACTAATTTGTATCGGTTCGAGCTCGTTCACGAAATAAATAAGATTATAAGAATAATGAAATGTATTGTGCCGTAAAATCTTTACCATCTTCTTGTGTCGAAGGCCGAGCTGACCGAGTCAACTCGCTGAGTTGACTGAGTTTGACCGAGTCGACCAAACCGCTTCCTAATCTGACTCGAACCGACTGACCCAAACCAAACCGAGTGGACTCGTCTGTCCCGAGTCGACTCGCCGACTAAGCTGACTCACTGACTGGGTCAACCAAACCTCCGGCCCGAGCTGCCTGACCGAACCGAACCCGAATCTGTCCCGAACATCTCTGTTGACCAGTTGTTGACCCGAACCCATCTGTTGACTGAGTTGACTCGGTTGACCGAGTTGAGCCGAACACTAACCCGAACACTGAATCTGTTGAAACAGAACCCGAAACAAACACCTGCTTTGACTGAAGCACTTGAACCAAATCATCATCATTAACAACAGCAGCAACATCATCATCATCGATCTTCACGGAACAAAAGAAAATGGGGAGAGGGTTTACCGGAATTCTCGTCAGATCGAGACACAACCACCGCCACGCTGCCACTGCCGCCGCCGTGAGCGGCGCCGCCGCTCATCTCCGCCGCTCTCTCTCTCCTCTTCGTCTCTCTCTGGTCTCTCTCTCCTCTTTCGCTTGAAGCACCGACCGGCACCACCCACCACAGTGCCGCCGCCTGTGGTGGTGGTGTTGTTGCTGTAGTCCGCCGCCACCAAAAGATGGTGGTGGTTGGCCGATTAAACAGAGGGGGGGGGGGTAAAACAGGTGGGAATCGAAGGAGGGAAAAAGCCATAAGGCTCCTGTGTTGTCTGTATGATATCGAGTGAGAGAGGGAGAGAATAGAGAGGATAATGTGTTGTGTTCTTTGTATGTGTATAGATTGAGAAGGGAGGAGAAAGGCAGACTTTGAGTCTGTGTTTGTTTGTGTGGGTATAAAAATCGAGAGAGAGAGAGTGGTCTTATAGAAATATTGAGACTGTGAGGATCTTGTGAGATCCAAATTATGAGATAACAATCTTTTGTAGGATTTTGTCTAGATTTAGAGAGATTGTGTATGATTTTGTTGAGATTTTCAAGTCTTGTAGGGATTTTGATAATATTTTGTAGAGATTTATACAATCTAATATATCATGTGCAGGTTTAGGCTTGTGGGTTATGGGCTTGGGCCCAGGGCCTACAAGCCCTATCTCATGCGTAAGTGGGCCGTAATTCCTACGAGACCCGTTGTCACAACCAGAACTCCGTTTAATGTCAAAAATTAAAATACACAAAAATACGGTCGGTAGTCGTTGTTTGCACGCCCGTTCGTCGATTACGGTAATAATCTCGAAAAATTGTATCGTTGCCGTCTTTAATCCGTTTTTCGATCCGGTTTCGACTGTAGTCACAAAAATATAATTACGAAGCTAAAATATATCATAAAAATTTAATATTTTTCGGCGTTGTCAGTATCCTGTTCGGTTTCAATCCATTGCCGTTTCTGTAAACCACCGTTCGCGCCCTGTAAAGTCATATAGACGTTCCTAGGCACTCCAAAGGCCTAATTAAGTTAATTTGCGTCTCAAACACTATTTATTATCGCGTTAAATACCTGTTAATCACGTAATTAAGAGCCATAAATCACCGGTTGTCACAGGTTATTCCCTATACGACTATGGTTACCTAATGTATTTGGTCGGATCCTAAAGATCGACCAAATGGGTCGGGTTCGAAAGTATAAGCGATTGATTAGATCGCTTACCTTTACGACCCTAGACAAGCACAAAACTAAAAGTGACGAGCTAAGCATGTTAAAACATGCTTAACTAATTTAGAAAACAAGTTTGGTATAAAAACAAACGGTTTTGATACCTAAAAGTAGTTTGGTTACAAAATACGCAAGAATACGCATTTTGGCCGAAACTACAACTCGTCACTGAGCCTAGATAACGTGGTAATCAGCAGGTATAGTCACTAGGAACTATAACCATCGTGATTACGCTCACGTTATGAAGTTCAAACGAACTTCGTGTTGACCATAAACTGGTCAACGCAGAAAACGCTAAAAGAACGAAAGAGGACTTACAACGGGTCCAAGAACGGAAGTTTTGAATCCGAATATTCTCAGGTATGAAGTGATAAACACATCAACTTAGAGAACAATTCAGATTTCAAAGGTGTGGGTTTTGAGTTGTGATGTTGGTGGGTATTTATAGACGTGGTAGAACCGTTAGGATCGTTTATCGAAAACCGTGATTCAATCTCATCCATACATGTGTTGCAACACTAATGTACATCAAAATGGCCCCCCATCATCAGGGATCAACATGTGCAAAAGAGGTTATGAGTGCTTAACAGCTGTTAACAGCTGTTTAATCTGATTTTTCTGATCTGGGAGGTCCTTACGGACCGTATGGGTGTGGACCTTATGGTCCGTAAGCCCTGTGCAGGCCAGCAACTTTTGATTTTTGGCAGAACAGGCCCCTGTGCGCGTACCGTCGTGTTTTAGCACTTCTAACACCTGTCAAACCCATTTTTAAGCTTCACAAGGATGTTAAAGCATAGGGAACATGAAACATGCTCTAAAATAGGTCGGACGTTGGTTCGTTTGGTCGTATGATCGCGATGTTCGCTTAATTACGACGGAATGCGCATAAGCGCGAAAAACGATCCAAATTGCGTGACGAATGGATTTTACTCATACCAAACACTAAAATAAAATATTTTAGAGCTTACATAAATTTTTGGATGTCCGGATGTATTCAGAATGTAAGTTATGCGCGAAAATGCAAACTTGTGCACTTTTTGACGCTTTTAGTTCCTGAATGACCCAAAAGTTTATTTTAGCACACCGAACCCCTCAAAGATTATTTCTAAGTTATGTAAAGGTTATTTAAGGTATGTTAAGCCTATGTCACTATTCCGGAGTGTTTTTTGCATTAAACTGGTTATATTTACGCATCAGTGCGCGTATAACCTTCCAGAAAGCGATTTAGAGCCCGAAATCGAACAAGAATGGATATGTGCAAATGATACACATATTTGTACAAATCCCAAGTATGAAATACAATATTTCATTGGTTTGGTATTTGTTTGATGGTTGAAGTGACACAGGTGTCACATTCTCCCCTACTTTAGGAAATCCTCATCTTGATGAAGAATTTCCATTTCAAATTCTAGTGGACCCTCGTCAAAGTGTCGAAATTAAATTTGACCCGACGAGTACCAACCACAGTTAGGGTACGAAATCGTCAAGTTAGGGGCGAAACCCGCACCTTTTCAACTAGTTCCACCCCTTGATTTTCAAAAATCCCGCCAAGTCTCGAATTTCCGATTGATTTGGAACATGTAGTAACTGGAAGGGTGAATATCGTTAACTAAAATTTTGGCGAGAGTATTCCACCTATTAGGCCAAAGCATGTTTCTCATATTCAAAAGAATTTTCGACCACTTTGGTTTAGTCAAAGTTCCGTTATGGAACGATCCAAGTTTTAATTAAACCTTCATTTTACTATTATCAATCTTATACGATGCAATCCTCTCTTTTCAAATTCAAGTTATTTTCGGAATTTTTCTTTTCTTTTTACACGCACATAATACTAATCTTTTCATACATCTATACTTCATTCACATGCGTGATTTCAAAAACGTCACCCAATTAGATTTACATATCTTATAACTCCAAAATGGAGACATATCATCAAGATATGATTGATTTCCTTACCTTGACAATTAACTCCACTCCTTCTTTTCTTAAAACGACCTCACCAACGAGTTAGGGGTGATACCCTTACATAGGTGTGATCGTTACCAAAATTTTTCCTTCAAAAGGACTTTATTATGCAAACACAATCATGTTTTATATCCAAATCATTTATCATTCGTCAAAGTCCCTACCTTTATCAATTTAAAAAAAATGCATGGTTTTATTAGACGCATTTCTTACCCTACAACCTATTTCACATAAAACACATACACGAAATTCTTAATCATACCATAAACGTTTTGTTTCCCGATTTTCAAAATTTCACGAAATGCTACCCATCAACTTAATTGGTCTAACGAATCTCTTGCCCACAAATTTCATACTCAACGTAATCACTAAAGCACGTCCACGTTATATCATTATGCTAAAGACTTTTATTTTCAATCGGAAATAAAAGCCTTACCACAAATTTCATTTTAACTATCAGAGACAACCGCGGGTTAGGTCTTAGTGCGAACAACCAAGGTGTTTCTTAGTCAGGCTTACCACAAATTTACTGTTCGACTTCTAAGTCCAACTTTGAAGACCAAAACAGAAACATTTATAAGTATTTAAACAAACTTATTGTTTGGCTTCTAAGTCCAACTTTGAAGACCAAGACAGATAGTTTTATAAGTTTTAGGACAGAATCTGAAAGTAATCAGCACTGTTTTTAACCAAAGTTGCTCATTTGAAGATGAAACAGAAATAAAACATGTTTTTAAAACACAAACTGTGTGAAACAAAACTGGTTTGAATCACAAACAGAACGGTTTTGAATATACGAACTGTATTTTAGAAATTTGTTTTAAGATTGTAGGAGCCGTTCGCGTATTAAATAAAATAAAACAATTTTATTATTCAATCACAATACAGAAATAAAGAAAGCTGAAAAACAGTACAGTTACAACTAAAATAAGCAAATTACAAGAATGAAAGAAGAAACATAAATTCAGATTGGCTAAGGGTTGTGTTTATCATAGGGCCCTTAAAACAAATTCCGACTCCCAAGAGAACTCGTTTTGTTTCCCAGGGTACAACAACCGGAGCAGTAGTACTGCCGGAGCTGGCTCGAGGACCCGAAGAATACCTTAAAAGAAGCAAGAAAAAGATCAGAAGTATGTAGAGGGAAGTTTGCATAAGTTGTTGTTGTTGCTTGTGTCTTCTGCAATGGATGAGATACTTTATTTATACAACATCTGAGTTGAAACAGCCAAAACAAATTAAAGAAGAGAATTAAATTGCATTGAACGTCTTCAATGCACTTTAATTCGTCATTTAATTCTCAGTCAAAACCGTTGACTCGTCCGTTTCAAATGCTGAAATGAAACTGCTCTGTCATTAAAGTCTGGAAGCTTCTGTCGCGCACGCGTGTGCATGACAGACACTCCGGTGCGCGCATGCCACTTTGGCTCACTTTCATGCTCGAGTAGGTCTGCACCGCCCTTACGCGCGCGCTGTTTTGGCTCGCTTTCATGCGCGCGTGCGCCAGACACCAGTGAACCTATACGAGCACGCCACACAGTCGCGCCGTATTGGCTCACTTTGGTGCGCCCGCGCGCGTCACTTCACTGTCCATGCACCAGTGCGCGTAGACCAACCTGGTCATGCCCCGTATACTCATGCGCCTGCCTGCCACGTCATCCTCCAAGGTTTACCTGCCATCTGGTCCTTGCAGCCCATGTGCTTCACCACGCGCGCACGGTAAAAAATACAAAGGCGGCTCTCAAGCGGCTCACGGCGTTGCAAGCGAGCGAAGTGCAAAGTGCACCATCAAAGCGCCACATTGGGACCATCGCCCACGCCACGCTCACGCGCGTGTGCGGGTGTGAGTTAGGGTGCTCCACACCCTTCACGAGTACACTAGTGTTTGCTTCCATGAAAAATTAAGGATGGAGTGTTCTCACTTAAATACCTCTTTAAGTTTCATCTCTCCTTCTATGTGGGACAAGGTGCCGCTTTCCCATTATTTCAGTAGTCAATTTTTCAAACACCAAACTTTGAGCATCGATATCTCATTCATCTTAGCTCTGTTTTGGACGCGGTTTAGTTCGTTGCGAAGCTCTTCCAACATAGAACACAAACCCACAAATAAAAAATGAAATCCCCTTCATTTCTTATATTTATTTCTAGTCCAAAATTAGAAAAAATTGCATTTCCTATATTTGTTAAAATTGCTATTTTCACAAAATTTCCAACAGAAATCTCATAACCGGGCGGGCCATAATAATTGAAATGGAATGTAAATACATGTGGTTCATCATATGAAGATTTATGATGAACTAATCTTAACCTATGTGTTTTTTGTTCTAACATTAAACGTATTTGGACATTTCAGGTATATTTTATCCCATCGACAGAGCTCTCTCTCTACCAGGTTAGTTTTATCATTATTGTTTGGAAGCAGGTTACATTGGTGTTTATCGGAGTGGGTTAAAAGGTGTGTTCGAAAGTAACTATGCTTCCCTTTATACATTTTTTCTGTTGTAGATAAAAAATGTAAAAGGTTATATTTTGATGACTATGAACACACATGTAACTAATTGTATATATACTAGCACTATTTATGTTTGTAGAGTCAACGTTTGCACACACACACATATGTGTGTGATCCCGCAGCGTAGTCATTGTATAATTAAACAAATCACAATCGAGGTAGATTAACTTATTATATTTAGTATGTTTACATGTACAAGATGATATATAACAAGTTTACATATGATTAACTTATGTACGCTTATGAAAAGGGTTTAATGATTGGAGTGATTATCTTTACCTTCAAGGTATGGAACTCCACATGTTTTAACAATTAGAATGAAACCTTCATTATAAGTCAGCTTCAATTTTTGCCTCTACTTTTACTACTGTCCTGGTACATTTTCTAACACTTATTTCAATATCTCTAATCTCTTATTTGCTAATTTTAGTTATTTAATTTCTTATCCTCGTTTTGCTTATTTATATGGGTAGAGACAAAGTTTTTTACCTGTGAGAAAGATGGACCATGTGATTTAGAAGCTAAAATGGTTATTCATTGTAAGAACGAATGTTGTAATGATGAAGAAATATATGTAGATACGATGTATTAACGATTAAGAGGCAAGTAAGACTAATGGGTATGGGGGCCGGCTGAGGCCCGGCTAGGACCGGCGCCGGTCCCCCACACCACCCCCCTCATGTCTGGCCCGGCCAAATCGGCTCCCCACAGCCGGCGCAGCCGGGGCTCTTTCTTCTCTCTCTCTCATCTTTGTCTCTCCTCTCTCTCTATCTCTCTCTAAAGTTTTATATTTTTTTATTGTTGTGGGGCCTCATCCTCCACCCCCTTAGGTTCATCCCCTCCAAGCCATTCCTACGTGGCGCCTACGTGGCGGCTCATCCCCTCCAAGCCCATCCTCTCCATACCCTTTAGTCTAAAGGGATAGTAAAAAAGTTGTTGATGTGATCAGGGGTGTAGCTTATTAAGTGCCCGGGGGTGCACCCGCCCCCTCCAATGTTTCGATTAGAAGTGTATAATTTCCGATTTTTCGTCCGAAAATTTTAAAATTATATAGGATCGCCCCTCCAATTATTTTGCCTAAATATTTATACAATATATAAATCAAAGTAAAGTTTGTTACCACTTTAAATCTTAAAGGTCGTCGGCCTGATTTGTAATTTTCCGTCCAGGTTTCATTTATCTCGTACCATTATATATATATTGGTCTTTTGTATGTTAAACAATATTTAGTTTTTTATATGTAAGAACGGGTCCTTTGAATAAATGAATTTTTTTAGTTTTATTTGGAACTTTTATTATTTGACCCGACACGAATCGAATAGCCGGCCCGACCCAGAACATAACAATAGGAAAAAAAAATTTGGGTCCTTGACTTTACGCCCTCTCGAAACTTTTGTTCAAGTTCCGTCACTGGATGTGATTTATGGCAAAGAGTATATATGGGTTAATATTAGTGATGATTTATGTAAAAGTCTATTTCTTAATGTCAAATTGTATGTTACTTGCAATGAGGTCACTAACTATACTCACGCTCATGAGTAACAACTTGTGACATTACCCTGTATATTAAAAAGACAACTCTTTGAACAGTGTTATCTGCCACGTGGCAGTACACTATTAATAGGTGATGAGAAAATGGTATTTGGTACTGGATTGGAGCCACACGGAACCACACTGTCACTTGTTTTTTATTATTTAATTATTCCGTTTAACATTTAGTTTGATTTTCTTGAATAATTTGTACTCGTTAACCCTTATATATATATATATATATATATATATATATATATATATATATATATATATATATAGGGAAGGTTTATTTGAGAAGAAAATTTAATTGAGAAGAAAAAGAACAAAGGGTAAATTTGTAAAACATTAAATAGTTTTTCATTTATCTCATTTATTATTATTATCCTCCACACTAAGTTTTTTTGCCTACACACATCAAAATTTGCCTACAAACATCAAAAGTTATCCTACATATTTTGCAATTCATCCTACACGTTGAAATTTATCCTACACAATTTGTAATTTATCCCACACAACTCGTAATTTATCCTATACTTTAAATTATTTTATTTTTTTGAAAAAATATATATTTTGAAGATAAGTTACAAAAAAATTAATGTACTTAGCTATTAAAGAGGAAGACTACAAATTAATGACATATGTAGATTTACCAATGTACCCTTAAAGTAACAGTAAATACTTTTATTAAATGAAGTAAAATAAATTATTCTTATTGGTTGAAATTTCTTCTTTTTTCTTCTTACAAAAAAATTTCTTCTCATTTGAACTATCCACTATAATATAATATAATATAATATAATATAATATAATATAATATAATATAATATAATATAATATAATGCAATGCACTATTTTGTGAATGCATGAGTATTGTAACATAAATTTAACGAAAACCAAGTTATTTATAGAATAAAGTATTTTGGTCTCTTAAATGGTTTTCATAATTTTTTTGAACATTCAGATATAAAATATTTGTTTACTGTATTGAAATAGTTAGTTATTTAATGTATAGTTTTTCGTTTTTAGAAAATCACACACACGAGGTGTAGTACAACTTCGGAAAACGATCAAGCTTGAAACAATGGTAAGCGTATTCTAGCAGAGCTCGTATGACAGTAGTGTGTGATGGTGGTAAGTTGTTGTGTTGTGTATATTTCTGGTTAAGAGTTAATCGTTCCCTCTAATAAAAGAAAGATAACACAAATAACTAAGTATGCGATAAATATGCTAAGCCCATGTCCTCGTCCCATGACCGTTGTAGAATAAGCACGTGCAGCTTCTCAACCACCTCCAAGGAGATTATAGCTTAGACTCGGTTCACTACCAATTTACCTGCATATAAACACAATAAAATATCGAGAACAATTATTAGAAACCATAGCAGACATTAAGGATCCTTGGTCCTCTAAGGTCCCGTAATACACATCAAGGCTACTTGATCCAGAACATGCAGTAGAATATCGGATCCATAACAAATTAAAACTAGGCCCTAACAATTTGTACTCATTAACTCTTTTATCAATGCACTATTTTGTGAATGCATGAATATTCAAAAATAAATTTAAAGAGAACCAAGTTGTTTATAGAATAAAGTATTTGGGTCTCTTAAACGGTTTTCACAAATCTTTAACATTCTGGTATAAAATATTTAATATGTTAACTGTATTGAAACTAGGTGATGCCTCGCCCGCGTTGCGGGGCGATGGCCGAATAAATATCAACCAATTAAAAAAAACAGTCATATAGTTTTGCTAGAAAAAAAAACTAAAACGATGACAAGACCGTAATTTTGAGCTTAGGGCAAAAAGGTAATTTGTCAGAACTAATGAGCGAGTGTTAGGCAGCTACTTGACACGAAAAACAATTAAATCAAGTAAAGTAATGAAAACAAAACACTTTATAGTTTTGCTAAAATAAACCAAAACAATGGCAGTACCGTAATTTTTAACTGACGGCAAAGTTGTATTTTTTGACTGTTTTCCAAAAGCTAAAGTGATGGCAAAACCAAAATCGTAAATTTGCGCAGGGCCATATGCATAATTTTTAACTTGGGGTAATATCGTAATATGAATTTGAACTCATGGCACAATCTTAATTTTTAGCTGAAGGAAAACCTTATTTATTTGAACAGAGAGCAAAATTGTAATTTTGAGGTTGGGGCAAAAGCATAATTGTATTTTGAACTAGGGGCAAAATGATAATTTTTAACAGAGGGCAAAATCGTAATTTTTAGCTGGGAAAACATAAATTTATTTGAACCGGGGGGCGAAAACGTAAATTTGGGGTGCGGGAAAAATCGTAATTTTGAACCGAGGGCAAATTCGTAATTTTGAGAAGAGGGCAAAAGCATAATTTTATTTTGAGTTGGGGTCGAAAACGTAATTTTAAACTGGTGGCAAAAACGTAATTTTAAAGTTAGTATAAAATACTAAACTGGTTGGTCCAATGGGGGAGTGCCAGGCAGCTGCCTGACACAATTTCCCCGTTTGAAACTAATGACAAAACTGAAACTTTAAACGGGGCAAAACCGTAAATTTGAACCGAAGGCAAAATTAAGAATTTTAGCTGGGAGCAAAAACGTCATTTTATTTTGAACTGGGGGTAAATACGTAATTTTGAAGCGATGACAAAATCGTAATTTTAACGCGGAGATAAAATTATAAATTAATTAGGCCAATAGGGAGTGCCAGACAGCTGCCTGACACTATTCCCCATCCGCCCATGTCACCCAATAAAGGACAACAACTATTACCGCCGACACTGTTGTTTGCAGTTGTTGAAAATATTGAAATAGTTAGTCATTTAACGTAGAGTTTTTTTTAAAGAAAATCACACACACTCATGAGATGTAACACATTGTTAGGTATAACACAAGTTTTTATAGTTGTTACTTTAAACATAAACTAATTTCAAATAAAATGGTTAAACATATATTTGGGCATCTTAATGAGTAATTAACTTTCAACAAACTAAGACAACAAATGAGTAATGGTGCCTAAATGGCTTACACTCACTAGGTATAACACATGTTTTTATAGTTGTTACTTTAAACATAAACTAATTTCAAATAAAATAGTTAAACATGTATTCGGGCATCTTAATGAGTAATTAACTTTCAATAAACTAAGACAACAAATGAGTATTGGTGCCTAAATGGCTTACACTCACTAGGTATAACACATGTTTTATAGTTGTTACTTTAAACATAAACTAATTTCAAATAAAATGGTTAAACATGTATTCGGGCATCTTAATGAGTAATTAACTTTCAACAAACTAAGACAACAAATGAGTATTGGTGCCTAAATGGCTTACACTCACTAGGTATAACACATGTTTTATAGTTGTTACTTTAAACATAAACGAATTTCAAATAAAATGGTTAAGCATGTATTCGGGCATCTTAATGTGTAATTAATTAACTTTCAACAAATTAAGACAACAAATGAGTATTGGTGCCTAAACGGCTCACACTCACTAGGTATTACACATGTTTATATATTTGTTACTTTAAACATAAACTAATTTCAAATAAATTGATTAAACATGTATTCGAGCATCTTAACGAGTAACTTTCAACAAACTAACACAACAAATGTGTATAGCTGATGCCTGAGAGTTGATTTTCAAAACATTTTTTTTTGGCAAGTGAGTAAAGTCTAAATTAATACTAAAGTAATTAAAAAGAACGAGTACATTTTGCTTTAAATGTTCCCACTCTTTTATGTTGCTAGCTTTATAGATGTGTTTTGTCACTTTAATGTGCTTCATAATGTAAAGAAATATGGTCGAACTCTTTCTAGAATATGAAATGATTTATTTTACAATGGTTATATTTTTGTAGCATACGCTAACAAGTTAAAATTTAACTCCGTATATTTGTAATACCCATAAAACCCTTTTTATATTATACTTTGCTCTTTTATAACATTTCACAAAATAAGGTCTCAATATTTCAAATTTAAAACACTTGTGGAAGCATTTTTTGCGTATTATAGTATTTATAACTAGCTGTCGTAATTACAAAACATAATAACACTCAATAATTGGGTCAGGTATCTCTTGTGGTCAACATGAAGGTTTATCTAAAACCATCGTTCAATCCCAATCTCGAGACTCATATATAATCCTTTACATGTGTTTGAAGTAATTTACCAGAAATATATTTAACTCGACATCTTTATTTTTTGTTAAGTGACAACATATAGTTTTAAATTCAAAACATAATTAGAAAAACCTATTAGAGATTTATCTGAAAATCCTATTAGAGATTTATTTAAAATAACTAGGAGTTGGACCGTGCGATGCAGCAACTGTCACTAAGCCTCTTTTAAAGACCATAATCTAACCCGACAGACTTTAAACACCTATTATATTTAGGTATTAGTATTATGTAAATGTTTAGTAATGAGTTGATGTTAATCCGCACGTTACGGCGGGATATTAATTATGAATGTCTTTATGAATGAGAGTGAGAACATACAAGAATCGAAACATGGGATGGAAAAATGAAAACATATGACGCCAAATCAGGGACGAACCAAAGTCACACGACTATTGAAAATAGAGAAAAAAATGAAGGGGGTGAGAGAATCGGCGAGAGAAGAAATAAGAAAACGTTTGAATAAATGGCGTTCTTACCGTTACAGGTGCACATAAGATACCGTTACAGGTGCACATAAGAGGACGGTGGTGTAAATGGAGTTGGTGAATATGACATAGTTTATATTAGATTAGAAATTTTGTGTGCCATTAATGTGTCAAATTTTAAATTGAAAATTTTAAATGATTCAACTGTTTGTTTTACTCGGAGTTATCTTAAAAATAGTGTATTAGTTTAACATACGTGTTTTTAAATAATTTTTAATAGCAAAATTTCACTATTGTGAAAATGCATCTTAATAAATTAGAAACTTTTACAAATTACTACATATGTGTTAGTAAAAAAATGTTAAATTCATAAATTAGAAACATTTGCGAATTACCCATGAATTATTATAATATATTTTGATGAGTTAAGTTCACGTACAAAGTGCATTATCGTACAAAACGTACGAAAGGCATTAAAAAGCAAAAAAAAAAAAAACGCGGTAACATTTTCGTAATTATTTACTCGTAGAATAATTATCAAATGATCTTGTAGAGAAATTTTGATCTTGTAAGGTAATTTTGTAAAATATTCTTGTAGGGTAATTTTGATCTTGTAAAGTAATTTTGTAGAATATCATAATTACTCTACAAATGATCTTGTATGGTAATTTTGATCTTGTAAGGTAATTTTGTAGAGTATCATAATTACTCTACAAATGATTTTGTAGAGTAATTTTGAATTGTATGTTGTGTGATAAACTTGTAGAGTAATTTTGATACACTTGTAGAGTAAGTTTGATAATTACCATTAGGGCTGCAAATGAACCGAACGAACACGAACAAGACCTTGTTCGTGTTCGTTTGTTAAAAAATATATGTGTTCGCGAACCGTTCACGAACACTTATCGAACGAGATTTTATGTTCGTGTTCGTTTGTTAAGGAAATGAACTTGTCCGTGTTCGTTTGTGTTTGTTTGTTAATTTTAGGCAACGAACGTTGATGAACACAAATGAGTACACGCTAATGTTGATGAACACAAATGGAAACAAGCGAACACAAACAATCGTTCATGAACAGAATATATGTTACACTGACACTTATTAGATATTTAATTTGTCGGAATTTTTGAAGTATTTAAATAAATATAAAAACTAAAAACACTAATAAACTATCGAACACAAACGAACACGTTACTGAACGTTCACGAACATAAACGAACGAACGCGGCATTTGTTCACGTTTGTTCATTTAACTAAACGAACAAAATTTCTTGTTTGTGTTCGTTTGTTTACTAAACAAACAAACAAACACAAACGAACTTCCCGCCGAACGGTTCACGAACTGTTCGCCGAACGTTTGGTTCATTTGCAGCCCTAATTACCATACAAGATCAAAATTACTCTACAAGATACACTTGTAGTACAAATGATTTTATAGAGTAATTTTGAATTGTATGTTGTTTGATAAACTTGCAGAGTAATTTTGATACACTTGTAGATTAATTTTGATAATTACCATACAAGATCAAAGTTACTCTACAAGATACAATTGTAGAGTAATTTTGATAATTACCCTACAAGATCAAAATTACCCCACAAGATCATCTGTAGAGTAATTTTGACAATTACTCTACGAGTAAATAATTACGAAAATACCATCGTTTTTTTTTTTTTTATATTTTTACCCTATTCATACGTTTTGTACAAGGGTCCTAATAGTTCCACATGGTATCATCTTATTCTAACATGGTTGATACGGGTCGTATAAGGTTATACGGCCCGTATAACCTTATACGGCCCGTATCAACCATGTTAGAATAAGATTATAGTATGGTCGTATATATATTATACGACGATGTTGTACGGGTCGTATATAGTTATACGGCCCGTATACATTGAATTTCGTTTATTTTATTGTTTTATTACTATTTGACGCGACGTATTATTCCTCGATTCACGTGCGAGTAGACGTAAGATTCTCTGATTCGATGTTATATTCCTCGATTCTCGTGCGAGTTATGTGATTAGACGTTAGATTCCTCGATATTCGTGCGAGTTATTTGATTCGACGTTAGATTCCTCGATTCGCGTGTTAATCATTTGAAACGATGTAATATTTCGTAAAATTCTCTATATAAACGACACTAATTTCATTCATTTTCATTCAACTTCTATTCATTTCTTCTATTTTTCTCTGTATTCAAATTATTTACGTTATAATGTCGGGTTGGCGTGACTTTTTATATGTGTTTGATAACGAGGCGAATCAGGGGAGTTTTGATAACAATCAAGATAACAAAGCGGGCGTGTTTGATCTGAATGCTCCGTTCGATCCCAGTCTTGCGTCTGATGCAGGTCATGATACTTGGGGTTTGGATGCCTTTCAGCCTAATTATGCTGGTTATTATCCATCGCATCACCCGGTTAATTTTGAAGCCCCTCCTGTTAGTGTTGGACCGCCGACTGATAGTTCTCATTCTCCTCCCATAAGTGGTGGACCGCCCGAGGGTCCAAATGCTGACCAGGAACCTAGTGAGTTTAAAAACAAGCAGGTATAACATTTAATTATACGTTTATTTGTTGTACGTTAACTATTTTAGTGTTTTTACGTTTGATGTTGTTTTTATTAAAATCTTAGATTAGGGTTGCTCAACGGGTCGTGTTCGCGGGTTGGTGGGTTCAACCCGACCTGAACCTGAAAATTTTACACAAACCCGAACCCGACCCGAACCCGAAAATCGTATCATACATAAGAACCCGAACACGACCCGTTCAACCCGAATTTTTTTTTCTGAAATTAATATATTAAAGTTGAAATTTACTTAAAAAACACAAATATATATATAATAATATCATATTTAAATTATAAAATCTATGTTAATTTCTCTTTTTAAGTTATAATCATGGCATAAAAATACACACCCCATTTAATTTATGACGTAAAATATATTGTAAAAATATATAATATAGTATAAATGTATAACGGGTTAACCCGCCAACCCGACCATGTTGACCCGAACCCGACCCGTTAACCCAAACGGGTTCGCAGGTTCAACCTGAAACTGACCCGGACCCGTTTATACTAAAACTAAACCGATGGGTTAATCATTTGAGTTAATCATTTGAGTTAATCATTAATTGACACATATAAGTGTTTTCGTTAGAAATTTGCTAGCATGGATGAATTGGTAGAGTGGTGTAGAGACGTCGGACGCGAAAATGGCTACGCCCTCGTCACCAAACGCACCATCTACGATATACCCCAAGCGGTCAGCCGTTAAAAATTTGGCTTACGTGCGATTGTGCCGGCGAGCACAAATCAACAGCCACAGTCAGGCGCAGCGGGACCAGGAAAACCGGTTGCAAGTTCCAACTGATCGGGACATACAGAAAGAGGTTAGGTTATTGGGATCTAAGGGTTAAGGAAGCTAAACATAACCACGAACCATTTCTGTATCCAGAGGGTCATCCGTCCCTAATGAGGCTGACTCCATCGGAATAGAGGATGGTGGAGCAAATGACGCATCAGAACATAAAACCACGAGACATTCTTGCTGCCATTAAAGAACAGAACCCCCATAATGTCTCAATAAGAAACACCATATACAACGCTCGGGCCAAATTGGGTCGAATGGAACAAGTCGGCGAGATTCCAATGCAGATACTTTTCGACCGGTTAGAGAAGGTTGGGTTTGTTTTTTACCATAGAACATCTCAAAACGGCGAACGGGTCGAGGATGTTTTCTTCATCCATCCGGAGTCGAACATGTTGTGGCGCGCCTTCCCGCATGTGTTGCTTATAGACTCCACCTACAAGACAAATCGGTACAAAATGCCTCTAGTCCAGATTATCGGTGTTACATCCACGTTGATGTCGTTTTGCATTGCTCATGCGTTCGTAAGCAATGAGAAATAGGAAAACTTCACATGGGTTCTACAGAGGTTGAAACACTCATTAGAAAGTGTTATGAAACCCCGTGTAATAGTAACGGATAGAGATCGCGCCCTAATTAATGCATGTGCAACCGTGTTTCCCAGGGCTAGATATTCATTGTGTAGGTGGCACATACAGCAAAACATCCTCAAACATTGCAGGCCAAGCTTTAAAACAGAAGAAAGCTGGGAAAGGTTTCTTTACAAGTGGCGCAAGCTAATTAAATCAATGACTGATCTTGACTACAACTACTGGTACGAGCGAATACGATCAAAGTTGCCAAGCAAAAAAACCGACGGTAAGTTTTATATTATTTTTGTTTAATAATCGTATTTATTTGACTTGTCTTAACTGCATTTGACTTTGATTACAGAGATTATGGACTATTTGGATTCAATCTGGTTACAACCATATAGAGGCCGGTTTGTTTCGTTCTGGAGCGACCAACAACTGAACTTCGGTCAACGTACAACGAATAGGGCAGAGGGTCAACATGCCCTTTTGAAGCAGTACCTAGGCGACTCTAATTACACCCTGGATAAAGTGGTACCACTTATTGATAAGCTCATAAGAAACTAGGTGACATAAATCAAAAGCAACATTGAAACAAGCATGATCTGAACATTGGGTCCATATAACAAACCAATATTTGATATCCTACGAAAGAAGGTTTCACATGCCTGCCTAGACTTGATATCCGCCGAAGTAAATGAAATAGAAAACTTAAAGTTATCTAATGGTACATGCGCGTGCCATTTGTATACAAGCTGTGGGTTGTCGTGCGCTTGTCGGTTGGAACCGTATACAACGAATGGTAATACATTATTCGACCAACCACATTTTATAATCATAGCATTTCATAACGCAAAATGTTATTCACGTTTTATGTTGTTTGTTGATATGTTTCTTAGGTCAAATGATCCCGTTGGAGTTGATAGACCCTTTTTGGCAAAAGTTAAATTTGGACTCCATACTGAAACCGAGCGAGGTGGACTGTTTTGACTTAGACGACGAACTTGCGCTTCTCAAACAACATTTAATTGCCCAGCCGAGAGAAGTCAAGAAAAACCTGGTTCAAAAGATGAAGGATTTGGTACAACTCAATAAGACGAAGCTCAAACAGCTAGTTGTGCAAAAAAACACACGGGGTCGTCCAACTTTAAAAGCTCAGCAACAAAGGAAGGATGATTCGTTTACGGAGCCTTCAAGACACAGCCTTTTTACAACGCAGGACGCATATAGTGATTCACCCGTTGGGTTTGGCACACAAGAGTCAACCATCGAACCTACCAGGCACAGCTCGTTTGTCGAGTCACAAAGTTATTGTGCTGAAACACCTATGTTCTTCGGCGAGATTGCGAAAGGCGCTAAGAATTCAAAAACGAAAAAGAAGGTCGCAAAATCAAAGGAAGAGCAACCACACTTACCTTTGCTGCCTGTCGTACAAGTTAATATGTTCTTGCACTTCAAACAGTTCATTCCACCTTGCTACTATCCACACCTCAGTCACATACAAAATGTGCAGGGTGATGGTAATTGTGGGTTTCGATCTATAGCGGTCGGCTTATCGCTTAAAGAATGGGACTGGCCGTTAATACGACGGGACCTTCAGGCTGAGTGCAACCGGTACCACAACTTATGGAAAATGATAAATGAACCTGAGTATCAAAATGTTCTGGAGTCATTAGATTGGTCTGGTATAGACTCAACACCTAGACATAAGTGGCTACAAATTCCTTTCACGAGGCTTCTAATAGCAAACTGGTGGAATGTCGTTTGTCTCTTATTAAGTGACCTTGGTTGTGCTTCATTTTTTCCCATGTTCACAACAGCCGAAGACAATATTCCGCATCGAACAGTCGCGCTTGTACATGTACACAGGAACCATTTTATTCACGTCAGACTAGAAGGAGAATATCCAATGCCAACCCAATCAGGATACTGGCAACAACCGATACGGAATACGGCAGCAGAAAGCTGGTATCACTATTACAAGGAACGTATTGACCAATATAATACGATTGTTGATGAATACAGGACCAGGGAATACGTGGATTTAGGTGACCTATGAATATAAAATGTTATTTCATATTTTGACAATTTGTAATTATGAACATACACGTTATATAAATGTTTTGGCAACTTGTTGAAATTGAACTTGAAAAAACGTTTAAAATGTTATTTCATTTTTGACAATTTGTAATGATGAACATACACGTTATTTAAATGTTTTGGCAACTTGTTGAAATTGAACTTGAAAAAACGTTTAAAACGAATCAACGTTAACAAATACCGACTTATCTTCGTCCCTTCCGCATATAGTAATTTAAGAAAAATGAAAAATATTCAATTGTATACGGCTCGTATAAATGTATACGCCTCGTATACAGGGATCATATATGGAGTATAAGACTGAATTAAAAAACAATAAATGATTGTATACGGGTCGTATACATTTATACGGCCCGTATACATAGAACAAAAGGGCGTATAAGATTTATACTACCTCATTTCCACCATACGGTCTCAACATTCTCTAAAAATTCTCTCGGTTTTCTCTCGGATCGTTCTTGGATAGCGTTCTTCGGCGTTTATGGCGTTTTCTTCTCGTTCTTCCTATACGGTACGTTTTCGTATAGTATACTTTCAAATTCCGAAACATGTTAGATTATGGTCTTATATAGTAAAGGATCGAATAGCGTAGATAGGCGTAACGATTAAGATTGTATAATTAAATTTGAAAAAAAAAATTGAAACTGAAGATTGTAACTGATTATTCAAGTGTATACGGTCGTATACAATATATACGATCGTTTACAGGTTGAATATTCAAACTGTATACGATCGTATACACTATATATGCTCGTATAGCAGTTGAATATTCAAACTGTATACGACCGTATACACTATATACGCTCGTATAATGTTTGAATGTTCAAACTATATACGACCGTATACGATATATACGGTCGTATACAGATTGAATGTTCAAGCTGTATACGATCGTAAACATTGTATACGATCGTATGAACTTATATTTTATTCCCAATTTGTTATATTTTTAGCGTATCCGCGATGTATAATACGTGCATATAGGAAACGTATATCTGAGGTGTACGTAGCGTATACGTGCGTATAATACTTGCGCGTACGGTCGTATACTTTATGTTTACGGATCGTGTATGAGATGTATAACACGTGAGTATACGAGACCTATATTTGATGTGTACAGAGCGTATATGAGATGTACAATACATTCGTATACAAGAACAGTAGTCGTATAATACGTTAATGCTAATCGTATAGTGATTGCTAAGTTGTAATTGTTATTTTTATAGACAATATGGCTGAGTCATCAGCTGCTGCTGCGGCCCGTAGAGGTCGAGGTCAGGGTCGGGGTCGTGGACGTGGACGTGGACGCGGACGTGGACGTGGACAGGAGGAGGAGATTGTGCCCGATTTTACTGAGACGGGGCAGTTTATTAAAGATATCCCCCGAGGTACGGCTGCCTATAGGGTTTTGGGTAGATTTCGAGAGATGGTGCTGGATGCGCCTTGGACCATTGATATTCAGTTTTTGACCGATATTGGATCGATCGGTGTAACACCTCGTAAAATCACGTCCAATGAAGTATTGACACGTGTAATAAACCCTAATGAAGTCAAATGTTGAATTTAAAGGACTATTTTTCGAAAAATCAAAAACCTTGATTATGAAAGAACTGGAAGTGTTATCATACCAAAAATAAGTTTCTAAATAACCTTTTACGGTTTTATATTTACAAATGAGCCACTTGTTGATCAAGTGTAGCCGTTTGCGTAATTAATTGAAAGTTTGCGCAATAAAGAGTTAGAAGCGTCAACATGTAAATTCTTACCTCTGAGTGACCTTTTAACAAACCGAGAGCCTCATGATATTTGATTATACTCTCGGGAATGCCAATCACTGGCCGTCCAAGGCTTTTATGCCTAAAAGTGAAGTTACGCGTAACTTTGCAAGTATAAGGGACTAAAAGTGTCAATATGTTTAATTATACCTCTGAATGACCTTTTATCGAGTTTGGATGCACAGGGGCCTGTTCTGCCAAAAATCAAACTTTGCTGGTCTGCACAGGGCTTACGGACCGTAAGGCCCTTATCCATATGGTCCGTAAGGACCTCCCAGATCAGTAGAATCTGTTTTAACAGCTGTTATACCCACATAACCCCCTTACACATGGCATTTCCTGATACTAGGGACCATTTTGATGCACATGGTATTGTAAACACATGTATGGATGAGATTGAAGCACGGTTTTCGATAAACGATCTTAACGGTTCAAGGAAATCTATAAATACCCACCTTAACTTTCCCCTAACTCACACCTTGATCTTGAACTCTCTAAGTTGGAGACTTTGCTCTTCATAGCTGAGAATTTAGGATCAACCCTCCTTGCTTGGACCCTTTGTAAGTGTCCTTTCGTGCTTAGTTTAAATTTCTAGCGTTATAGCCGAAAAGTCAAGCGTTTTGATGAATGATTTGACTTTTAAGCGGTTGAGCCATTGTTCGTAATGAACATGGCTACGTGACCATAATTAGTAGGTGCTAAACCCTCAAAAGGGCACCTCCTAATTACCACGTTTACTTAGATTAATTGTCGGGTCAAATAAAAGTCAAACGGGTTTGTTTTAAATAAAATTCATAACTATTTCATAAAAATCAGTTTTCTCACTTTAATAACTTGTTAAATATTAGTTGAACATGTCTAAGCATGCTCAACCCGACAATTCTAAGTATAGGCGCGGTTTGGGACTGAAAGTCGCAAAAGTTGACTTTTGCTTTTACTTTCAGTTCTGACCCGATTTAGCTTAGTTTAGATATGCCTTAGGATTCCTTTAGGACCAGGTTATAGGTTAGTGTAACCCTCTGAGGTTATACAACTTGGATCCTTAGTTATCCTATTCATTGCATGTTTCCGTTATATGCTTAATTGTTGACCATTTTGCCCTTTTGACCCCAAACCTTTGGCAACTAATTTTATTTGGTAAATAAAATAATTTAAGCTTTCTGAAGATGATAAAAATACCAGCTTTTCTTTAAAAACCCGGAAATCACCTTTTCACGCGTTTTAAACGCATAGTATGTATAAAAACTATTTTAAATATGTAACACTTGATACCTACTGATATTTTTAGTAAATCTATATACTTTAACAGTAAGCAAAAGTTTTGAACTCAGGTTTCCAAATTTGACCTTTAAACCTTATGTGAAATTACCAAAATGCCCATTCGGTGCATAGTTTGGTTATAAATGATAAAATTCATATATGTGTAATACCCTACTGATATAACTTATTAAATTAAGTATTTTTACTGATTAAATCAGATCTGAAACTCAGATTCATATTAAACCTCTTTTATAACCTTTTAGATGACCAAAATACCCCTACGGGGCATAAATCGGTTTTAAATTCGTTTTGGGCATAACGGAAGGTATCCTACTGAGATCACAACATGTTTAAGGCATACTAGCTTAGGAAACATGTATATGACTCTTATGGTTACCCGTTACGCATATTTCGCGTTCGGATCAGTTTATGTAACTAATTTGCATAAATTGACCAAAACGGGTCAAACCTAATCATTTTTGCCTCAAAATCCAGAATGTGTTTAGTTTACCCTATATTATACAAGTCTCTAAACTTGTCGGGTCTAAATCACATTTTATTCCGGTCTTCGCTTAATCATGCGTTTTGAACCGTAAACCTTTCCTTAAAACTAACCGGTCTAAGTTACGACTTAAATAAGACCCGTTAGGAATCTAATAGGTTAATAAAACCTTCGTTCCAGATTAAGAGCCCCAGTAGAAGTACTTGTGCTTGCTGATTAGAATATACGGCTGAGTATAAATTGCATTGCTAGCCCAGGTAAATACTTTTAACTTATTTTCCCTATACGGGCTTGGGATACGGTATTATAATAATACCGCTTGGTCGGGTATTGAATGTTTAATCGTATTGTGATTAAATTATTGAGGTAACCCGTTTTAATCTGTATTGTTTAAAATAAAAGCCTTTAGGGGTTAATGACCATGTCCCGGATATCCTTGGCATCATTATAATAAAATGGTCACGTCTTAAGCACGGGGTGTAGGCATACACCTGACAGTTGCATAAGGGAAACGGTATCTCACTCTCTTGTGGGCCTACACTTGTGGCGTGTCTGTTAATCTTGACTCGGTTTCTAACATTGGGCCCTGAACGTATAACGAACATGTAAATCTGTATACAAGATTACTTTTATATAATTGTCCCAAGTTATAAAAGATATTTTTGTGCCTGGTGCATCTAAATCAATTTTCTTAAACTCTTTTTAAAATGAGTCGGTTAATTGTATTTACCAGTGTAAACTGACGTATTTTCCAAAAAGGTTAAGTGACAGGTACTGAACGTAATTGGCTGGAAGCTCAGGGCGTTAATAAGGAATCTTGCAAGTTCTAGGCGTCTAAAGTCTGTTGAACAATGTTTATGTTTTATTTGATCCGCCTGTGGATCCTTTACTTTCCGTTGTAATACTTTGATGTTACTTTATATCGGATCGTAATATATTTATCATTTGCTTCCGCTGTGCATTTATATATTGTGTTGTTTGACTATGATGATATCAACTACGTCACGATACTCCCCACCGGGCCCACCAGTAATACGTGGAAATATCGGGGTGTGACAGGTTGGTATCAGAGCCAACATTGAGCGAATTAAACACTAGCCTTTTTGTGTTTAATCTCAATGACACAGTAGCACATTCCTTGACCTTCTAAGTCTACACTTAACATAGGAATACTCTCAATCCTAATCTGGAAATTTTTGCTTCCAACTTTTATATATATTGGATACGTCGCCAAGCGAAGAAGCCGTAATAGGAATTCTCCACACCCGGAGCCTTGAAATGCTGAGCTTCGTACCGCGACTAGGATGAAACGTGCAACCAAGGAGAAAGCATTCGGAAATAAAGTAAAGGAGAAAACTCCTTTTGCTGAATATCGTTTCCTTAATAGTCCTTATAAGGACATATTTATCTTTCAGTCCCTTCGAGGACAACTTTATTCCTTTCAAGTCCCGTTTAGGGCAAACCTGAACTTTCTAATTTTATATTGGAATGATTAAATTTAAATTTTCATTCTAAAACATGAAATAAATGAAAAATAACATTCCTTTTATAAGATCTACCATTATGATAAAATGGCAAAATCTAAAAAGGACAAGACCTAGCCACGTGTCATTTTAAGACAGGGCCAAGATGGCAGTTCCTCAAATAGATTCAGATCCTTATTAATATCTCAATTCAGGATTGTTCTACGCGTAATATTAAAAAGAATCTTAAAGGTGAAACCTAGCCTACACGGCCAAGATGGTGAAACCTACTCAAGGGATTCAGATCCTTGTTAACACCTAAGAACGTGTTAGCACTCTCGACAAATGTGATTCGAGAAAATCACAACAGGCATTCTTATATTGGATTCTTCCAACCCCTTATTTAGCCTAGTGATTTAAAAATCATGGCTTAAATCATCAAATAAAGATGATCAAATTATGAACATCCATTAGTGATGAAGTGCCTACGAGCTAGACTTATTGTCCGATAAGACAACGACAGTGGTGGTTTTTGACCCCCTGTCTAAAGATGTTGGACTACGTCCAAACATAATAGTCTGTATGATCAATGCGATCTTGACTAATATCATCAGATAAGATGATCATATCATAAACATCCCTAAAGTGATGAAATGCCTACGGGCCATATCTATTGCTCTACAAAATAAAAGACAGTTGTAGTCCTTGACTCTCTGTCAAGAAAGGTAATGAACTCTGTTCAAACCTTAATACCTCGATTCCCTAAAAAAAAAATCGTGGCTTATAAATTTAAAAATTTTGTCCTTGTGATTAGGCCTGTTGTGCCACTTTAATATCCTTAATGTTTATATACTAGGATAAATTATAATGAAAATACTAATATAATTAACAAATTAACCCATATGGTATATACTACCATGGTTGATGAATCGTCAAAAATGATAATTCCATAATAACCTCTGAATGAATCATTGTCAATATGTATGTAGCAATCAAGCTACATGGCTGGATCAGATGAGGTTAACAGCCACCCGAGGGAGAATAATGATGCTCCCAGAGTTAATATAACTGGTGCGGAACTGCAGGCATTAATAGATAATGCCGTTACACGAGCTCTCGACAGACAGTATGATGAATCAAGAGATACACACTCTAAGACTCTATCTGTGGCTCGTAGTAAGCCCCCTTCTAAATCACACAAGTCAAGGGAGGACGATGTTCATAACTCGTCAAATCAGAGGAGTGTTCCGTCTAGACAGGTTGTGCTTAACCAAGAGCTACATGTTAAAACCTGTTCATATAAATATTTTGTCTCCTGCAAGCCCAGAAACTTCACAGGAGAAAAAGGAGCCATCGACTGCATGACATGGCTCGATGAGATGGACACCGTTGTTGATATTAGTGGATGTGCAGAGCAAGACATTGTGAAGTTTGTTTCACAATCTTTTAAAGGAGAAGCTCTAGCTTGGTGGAGATCACTAATCCAAGCTACTGGGAAGATCCCGTTATATAATCTGACATGGGATCAGTTTGCTGCTCTTATCAAAGAAAATTATTGTCCTCAACATGAAGTTGAGAAAATCGAGACTGATTTCTTGACATTGGTCATGAAGAACCTAGATTGTCAGGCATATCTTACCAGTTTCAATACCATGTCTCGATTGGTTCCTTACTTGATCACACCGGAACCAAAGCGTATAGCTCCCTTTATTGGAGGTCTAGCCCCAGAAATCAAGGCAAACGTGAAAGCATCGAGACTTACTACATTAAGGTCAGCAGCAGATCTGTCGCTATCTCTCACACTCGATGTAGTCAGAAACAAGGCTGCCAAAGCTTCTGATGAAGGAAAGCGAAAAAGGGAGGATGAGAATTCTTATCACTCCGATAAGAAGAAAAAGGGGAACTTTGATCATCAGAAGAGTTCCGGGTCTAAGAAAGGCAACCCGCAGTCGGGTGAAAAGACCAGGTGCAAAACCTGTAAGAAATACCACCTTGGGAAATGCAGATTTGAATCTCAGCCTCTACCCTGTGGAATCTGCAAGTCTAAAGAACATAAAACCTTGGATTGCAAGAAGTTGAAAGATGCAACCTGTTATGGTTGCAACGAGAAGGGGCATATCAAGACTAACTGCCCTAGGAATCAGAAGAAGCCTGAAGAGGCCAAGAAAACAAACGCGTGAGTCCTTCATATGAACGCCCTGGAGATGGTACAGAACGATGATGACATAACAGGTACCTTTCATTATCAATGAAGTTTATGCGGGAATTTGTTAATTCTGACGCAGATAAGTCAATGGTGGACAATAAATGTTGTAAACAGTTGTATCAGCCTGATTAGGACTCTAGATATATAATGCAAGGTAGAATTGGCCGATGATACTGTAGAGATTGCTTCAACAATCTTAGATGGATATTTTATATCCATTAGGAAACACTCTTCTCCAATATCCTTATGACAAGCTTTCAAGCTATCCAAATTATTAATATGATCAAGACATATGTGACATTTTGATCCTCTGTCAAAAAGGTGATGGACTAGGTCCAAACCCTAAAAGCCATTAACGGTCTTATATGGCCTAGGCTAAGTATAATTGATATATATTCTTCAATAACATTCATTAAGAATGTTAGTACTGTATTAGCCTGTATGGTTTAACGATACCATGGTAAGTATATATCAGGTCATCAGGATGATGAATAGCGGTTGTTGGATTGCAACTAAATAATTGTTTTATTTGGTGCTAGGAACCAAATATCGAGTATGACAAACTCGGATAAGACAGCCTTTGATCGTGTTATGGATAGTGCGACACATGCTAATGATGCCACAATTGTGAACCTTAGAATTTCCAAGGATGTTCTTCAAATTATGATAGACGCAACTGTTGGAAAAGCTGTGAAGAAGGCCGTGAAAAATTTCAAAGAGCCCCATGCTACTCGCTCCAAATTTTATCTAGGACCACATTTCCTTACTCATAAGGAGGATCTTGTTCATGCCTCAAATGCAAAGGATGAGCTAAAAAGGAAAAGGGAGGAAGATAACTCCCAGAGCTCTAAGAAGAAGAACAAACAAAGGTCCAACCAGAAACCAGTATGCAAGACCTGCAAGAAGCGCCATTATGGGAAATGCAGGTTCGAATCAAAATCCCAATCGCAGCCCAGGGCTTGTGGGATCTGCAAATCTAGTGAGCATAAAACATTGGAATGCCAGAAGATAGGAGATGCGACTTGTTACAACTGTAACGAGAAAGGGCATATCAAATCCAATTGCCCAAAGTATGCTAAGAAGCTTGAAGGAGATAAGAAGACTGACGCTAAGGCCTCTCAGATGGGTGCAAAAGAGGCCATACAAGATGACAATGTTATAACAGGTACGCCCTTATCCTTGATGTATATTCAAGGGTATTGTTTGATTCAGGTGCAGATAAGTCATTTGTGGAATAAATTTTGTAAGTTATTAAATCTGCCTGTTAGAACCTTAAGCATAAAATATGAAGTAGAATAAACGCTAAGAGTTCTGCTTTGTTACGGATACCAATCAATCCTTCATAGATGGTAAGTATAACAAACTCTTAAAGTCTTCCATGAGAACCCTAGATATTAAGTGTATGGTAAAACTTACAGGCGAAAATCATAGGAACCATTTCCTCTGTTCCTGTCAGAGATCTTCAGACATAAAAGTGCTAGTGTACCCTCTCTCCAGATGAGGTACGTCGGAATATGTAGTTGATATCTCTTGATCTCTATCGATTAAGAATACCAGATGGTATGACAAAAAGCGCCATATGAAGGCTGGTGTATCTTAATACGTTCCATAGATTGCTTCCATGCCTGATCAGTATGGAGGTTTAATGCATGGAACCACAAAGATATTCCAATAATCATATGGTACTAAAGTCAACTAATGGTATTCAAAGAAGATATCTAGAATGGAATTGTCTAGGTAAGTGTCTATGATTGAGAAATCTGTGGGCTCGTAACATAAATGTGTCCCTTATCTGACACAAGCAATGATGGATGAACTAGAGCCTGAGATTTGGAAAAATCTCTGTAACCTTCTTTCTGTCTAGGTTGTCTACTCCAAAGATTACCCTGTTTACCTCCTGAGGCTAGTAGAGTTAAGATTAACATCCCGCTGTGGGCTGGAGTATTGTGAAAACTCCATGTTGATTATGGAAAAATCGAAACCATGATTAAGTAAGTTTTAAGATATAGGTTCATATAGCCTGACTCAATATTCTGAGGGTTTGATATTGTTAAATAAGAAAGACGGTTCATTTTGCTTATGCATCGATTACCGCAACCCTATCTAGGCAACAATAAAGAATCACCATTAGCTGCCCAGGATCGTCGATCTGTTCGACAAGCTGTGAGGATTAGCTATTCCTAAAGATTAGCTGTAAGCGGTGATGGGAATAGCCATCTCACCTTAAGATAAGCTTTTCTATAATAGTTGTTATATAAGTATTAAGGCTCCTTGGGAGACCTTGTATGGATGGAATGTTAAGCATCTATTGTTAGACAGAAGATTGGTAAGTCCAATTAGCAAGATCTGAAAGTTGCCTTGGAAACAACGAATAAGATCAAAAAAATCCATAATCATCTGTAAGTTGCCATTATTCGGCAGAAAATTTAGGATTTATAAAAGTCGCAACCTTCTTAAGTCCTTAATAAGGAATAAGGTTCAATCAAAGGTATCACCCTAAGAAGGGTGTGCTAAAATTTAATTTCTCAGGGTAAGTTAAGCTCTGGATATATACATAGGAACATTTGGAAAAATCAAATGCAACAAAGGTCAATAGCCTATAAGCTAAAACCTATATAAGGAGCTTGGCGGAGCTCGCAATGCATTATATACTAATAATTTAAGGATGTGTTTCGCCAATAAGTCAAGAAGCATTTTCACATAGCGATATGCAGATTTATGATTGGACGAGAAACCCGCATCAATTTAGGATCGGCAGGTTAAGAAACTCCAAAAGGATACATGACCTATTATAGAGGTCAACTGGGGTGCCTTAGAGGCCCAAATGTACTGAGGAAGGCTAAGTTCAATATAAAGACAGAAAGTACTTCCTTTAATTTAAGCAAATCTTGAGGTCGAGATTTCTTTTAAGGGGGTGAGGATGTAACACCTCGTAAAATCACGTCCAATGAAGTATTGACACGTGTAATAAACCCTAATGAAGTCAAATGTTGAATTTAAAGGACTAATTTTTCGAAAAATCAAAAACCTTGATTATGAAAGAACTGGAAGTGTTATCATACCAAAAATAAGTTTCTAAATAACCTTTTACGGTTTTATATTCACAAATGAGCCACTTGTTGATCAAGTGTAGCCGTTTGCGTAATTAATTGAAAGTTTGCGCAATAAAGGGTTAGAAGCGTCAACATGTAAATTCTTACCTCTGAGTGACCTTTTAACAAACCGAGAGCCTCATGATATTTGATTATACTCTCGGGAATGCCAATCATTGGCCGTCCAAGGCTTTTATGCCTAAAAGTGAAGTTACGCGCAACTTTGCAAGTATAAGGGACTAAAAGTGTCAATATGTTTAATTATACCTCTGAATGACCTTTTATCGAGACCAAAGCATTATGGTGTTTAATAATACTTTCAGGAATGCCTAACATGGGTTAGATGAGGCTTCAATGCTATTAAATGATGATATACGCAAGTTTGCGCATTAGAGGGACTTAAAGCGACAAACTGCTAAAGTATGCCGATTCGTATGATATCGGACCTTCCGGAATATGACCATGAGATAAACATACCCTATTTATCCTTAATATAGCTTATATATAGGCTTAGAGGTGTTTGGTGCGCAAAAATAAACTTTTAAGTCATACAGGGACTAAAAGTGTCAAAAAGTGCACAAGTTTGCACTTTCGCGCATATCTCACATTCTGAATATACCCGGGCACCCAAAAAATTTATGTAAGCACTAAAATATTTTATTTTAGTGTTTGCTTTGATAAAATTCCATTCGTCGCGTCGTTTGGATCGTTTTCGCGTCCGTTACGACTTCCGTCGTAATTAACCGAACAACGCAACCGTACGGCCAAACGAACCGACATCCGAGATATTATTGAGCACATTATAAGTTCCCTATACTTTAACTTCTTTTAGATCTTTGAAATGGGGTTAACGGGGCTTAAACGTGTAAAAAATACATCAAATAGCAAGTTTGGATGCACAGGGGCCTGTTCTGCCAAAAATCAAACTTTGCTGGTCTGCACAGGGCTTACGGACCGTAAGGCCCTTATCCATACGGTCCGTAAGGACCTCCCAGATCAGTAGAATCTGTTTTAACAGCTGTTTACAGCTGTTATTTCCACATAACCCCCTTACACATGGCATTTCCTGATACTAGGGACCATTTTGATGCACATGGTATTGTAAACACATGTATGGATGAGATTGAAGCACCGTTTTCGATAAACGATCTTAACGGTTCAAGGAAATCTATAAATACCCACCTTAACTTTCCCCAAACTCACACCTTGATCTTGAACTCTCTAAGTTGGAGACTTTGCTCTTCATACCTAAGAATTTAGGATCAACCCTCCTTGCTTGGACCCTTTGTAAGTGTCCTTTCGTGCTTAGTTTAAATTTCTAGCGTTATAGCCGAAAAGTCAAGTGTTTTGATGAATGCTTTGACTTTTAAGCGGTTGAGCCATTGTTCGTAATGAACATGGCTACGTGACCGTAATTAGTAGGTGTTAAACCCTCAAAAGGGCACCTCCTAATTACCACGTTTACTTAGATTAATTGTTGGGTCAAATAAAAGTCAAACGGGTTTGTTTTAAACAAAATTCATAACAATTTCATAAAAATCAGTTTTCTCACTTTAATAACTTGTTAAATATTAGTTGAACATGTCTAAGCATGTTCAACCCGACAATTCTAAGTATAGGCGCAGTTTGGGACCGAAAGTCGCAAAAGTTGACTTTTGCTTTGACTTTCAGTTCTGACCTGATTTAGCTTAGTTTAGATATGCCTTAGGATTCCTTTAGGACCAGGTTATAGGTTAGTGTAACCCTCTGAGGTTATACAACTTGGATCCTTAGTTATCCTATTCATTGCATGTTTCCGTTATATGCTTAATTGTTGACCATTATGCCCTTTTGACCCCAAACCTTTGGCAACTGATTTTATATGGTAAATAAAATAATTTAAGCTTACTGAAGATGATAAAAATACCAGCTTTTCTTTAAAAACCCGGAAATCACCTTTTCACGCGTTTTAAACGCATAGTATGTATAAAAACTATTTTAAATATATAACACTTGATACCTACTTATATTTTTAGTAAATCTATATACTTTAACAGTAAGCAAAAGTTTTGAACTCAGGTTTCCAAATTTGACCTTTAAACCTTATGTGAAATTATCAAAATGCCCCTTCGGTGCTTAGTTTGGTTATAAATGATAAAATTCACATATGTGTAATACCCTACTGATATAACTTATTAAATTAAGTATTTTTACTGATTAAATCAGATCTGAAACTCAGATTCATAAATCGGTTTTAAATTCGTTTTGGGCATAACGGAAGGTATCTTACTGATATCACAACATGTTTAAGGTATACTAGCTTAGGAAACATGTATATGACTCTTATGGTTACCTGTTACGTATATTTCGCGTTCGGATCAGTTTATGTAACTAATTTGCATAAATTGACCAAAACGGGTCAAAACTAATCATTTTTGCCTCAAAATCCAGAATGTGTTTAGTTTACTCATATTATACAAGTCTCTAAACTTGTCGGGTCTAAATCACATTCTATTCCGGTCTTCGCTTAATCATGCGTTTTGAACCGTAAACCTTTCCTTAAAACTAACCGGTCTAAGTTACGACTTAAATAAGACCCGTTAGGAATCTAATAGGTTAATAAAACCTTCGTTCCAGATTAAGAGCCCCAGTAGAAGTACTTGTGCTTGCTGATTAGAATATACGGCTGAATATAAATTGCATTGCTAGCTCAGGTAAATACTTTTAACTTATTTTCCCTATACGGGCTTGGGATACGGTATTATAATAATACCGCTTAGTCGGGTATTGAATGTTTAATCGTATTGTGATTAAATTATTGAGGTAACCCGTTTTAATCTGTATTGTTTGAAATAAAAGCCTTTAGGGGTTAATGGCCATGTCCCGGATATCCTTGGCATCATTATAATAAAATGGTCACGTCTTAAGCACGGGGTGTAGGCATACACCTGACAGTTGCATAAGGGAAACGGTATCTCACTCTCTTGTGGGCCTATACTTGTGGCGTGTCTGTTAATCTTGACTCGGTTTCTAACATCGGGCCCTGAACGTATAAGGAACATGTAAATCTGTATACAAGATTACTTTTATATAATTGTCCCAAGTTATAAAAGATATTTTTGTGCCTGGTGCATCTAAATCAATTTTCTTAAACTCTTTTTAAAATGAGTCGGTTAATTGTATTTACCAGTGTAAACTGACGTATTTTCCAAAAAGGTTAAGTGACAGGTACTGAACGTAATTGGCTGGAAGCTCAGGGCGTTAATAAGGAATCTTGCAAGTTCTAGGCGTCTAAAGTCTGTTGAACAATGTTTATGTTTTATTTGATCCGCCTGTGGATCCTTTACTTTCCGTTGTAATACTTTGATGTTACTTTATATCGGATCGTAATATATTTATCATTTGCTTCCGCTGTGCATTTATAAATTGTGTTGTTTGACTATGATGATATCAACTACGTCACGATACTCCCCATCGGGCCCACCAGTAATACGTGGAAATATCGGGGTGTGACAATCGGTCAGGTCCGGGAGCTCATGCCAGCTAACTCCGCGTGGGACCGCTTATTTGATGCCGCCGCAGAGCGGGCCCACAGGGAGATTACTTTAGAGTTTTTATCTACTTTTTCATTTACGGACACCCGGGGTGGGGGTTTATAGCATTTTTTGACGACACACGCCGTAGCTTTTACTATTTGCGGCAAGACTCAGAGGATGACACTTCCTGAGTTCGCCGTTGCCTTGGGTCTGTACTCACAGGAGTACTCAGTGTCCCAGACATTTTTTTATGCGTGCATCAGCACGTCCAGTGAGGTGTTGTGGCCTTGGTGGCGCACTATTGGGTACAGGGAGTTCGTGAAACCGACTTTGCGATCCCCGAAGGCACGGGCGACTGATCTTTACGACCCGTTACACCGATACCTACATCGGTGTATCACCGTGACGATCGCCGGTCGTCATGATAGCAGGGAATGGGTCACCCAAAATGACCTATTCTACTTGCACGACTTACTGCGCGGGGGGGGGGGACTTGGCGTACAGGTTGGCCGCATATCTCGCCGAGTACGCTTTTAAGCGTACCTCTTCCCACATCAGTTGTGGGGGCTTCGTCACCAGTCTGGCGAAGCATTTCACTCGCCTCTTGTCCCCGCAGGTGGCAATGGGTATGACCCTGACACTCCAGCTTGATAGGGTTGGGAGGGACACAGCCCAATCGATGGTTTTGGCTCACGAGGTTGAGGGAGGGCGGCTGGTTTGGGCGTATGGTGTGGGTGAGGGACCCCAGGGAGAGGGAGGCGAGGAGGAGGGAGGCGATGGAGAGGGAGGCGAGGGCAAGGGAGAGGGAGGCGAGGGCAAGGGAGAGGGAGGCGGGGTACATGAGGTGGTCGATCATATTGTCGATCGATCACAGGTAGCTGCGGAGGATTTACAGGGTGATCGCTCGTACGTTCGACGGAGCGTGAGACAGCGTGTGATGCCTCCACCGGGGGTGGAGGAGAGACTCGTTCAGGTGGAGGAGAGACTCGTTCAGGTCGAGTCGAGACTCGGTCAGGTCGAGCCGGATGTAGCTGCAGTCAGAGGGGATGTACAGTGGATGGTCGAGGCGATTGTGGTTATGCATTCTGGCGCGCCCCTACCTCCACGATTTGGCGTTGCACCACCACCACCACCACCGCCGTAGCTGCTTATTGTATTTTTTTTTTGTTATTTTACGTTTGAAACATTGTAAAAATTTAACCTTTTGTTTGTTTTAGATGTAAAACATTCTAAATATTAATCTTATGTTTAGATGTTAAGTTGTTTGTTTAATAATTGTTGTCGTAGTTTATCATAATCATATCACATATTTATCGTTTTACAAAGTGGAAACTTATTAAACATTATAAACTAGGTTGTTACCCGTGCCGCGCGTTGCGGCGGCAACATCAGTTTGTGATTTCGTTACGGTTTTACCCATAAGATATTTTTGTTAAGAAAAATTAGGGTTGAAGACTATCTTGTCCGTGCAGGACATGAATTCTAACTAAAGCAACAAACTTACTACTTGCAGAAAGAATTACTTAGTTGAAAAAACTCACCGTTGACTCCAAGAGTATAGGATAGCCGCTTGTTGTGCGATCTAATCGTCTCCAAACTTTCAGCGAAAATCGAGTACCGGTGCTTCATTTCCTCACTACTTTGGTACTTCCTCCCGTACCTATTCGTTCCATAATTCAAGAAGAAAAAGTCAAACATCAATCCATCCATTTTTAAGTGCTAATTAATGAAAAACAGTGCAGATTCATGATTAACAGTAACTAACCTGTTAGCAAATCGAGCAAAGGTGAGATCATGAGGAGTTTCGCCAATAACTTGAAGAACAGCGGTCCCAACTTCCCGTAGACCATCAGACACCACTTGTCTGATTGGATTTTCATCGGCAAAGATGGATCCGATCCCTCTCGAAGATTCGCCGACGGCACAGGCCACGACGACTGCTCGATTTGAAGAACAATTGGTGACAAATTAATTAATTGATGAAATTGGAGGTGGATTTACCTGCGTTTGGATTACGCGCGCACAGTTGCGAGCCGATTGAAGGATTTGAGAACACTTTGTGAGAGGATTTGAAGGAAATTGAGAGTTGAAATTTGGGGGTTTTAGAGATTTTTATCTGCTTAAATTCGAAACCCTAGATAAGAAAAGAAGTGGAATACTGGAACGTATATTAAAAGAGAATGGGTTGGTGGCAAAGCCACCGACCTTTCTCTTTAATATTATATAAATACGTTTAACTACAAACTCGTAACATAATCCGATATATACAACACTATTTTAAAATTTACAAAACTTATTAAACGGTTTCCCGATTGCAACAAAAAATTAACTTTTCAAGCTGTATTTATCGTTTTACAAAGTGGAAACTTATTAAAAATAATAAATACGTTTAACTACAGACTCGTAACATAATCCGATATATACAACACTATTTTAAAATTTACAAAACTTATTAAACGGTTTCCCGATTGCAACAAAAAATTAACTTTTCTATACATATTTATTGTTTTACAAAGTGGAAACTTATTAAACATAATAAATACGTTTAACTACAAACTCGTAACATAATCCGATATATACAACACTATTTTAAAATTTACAAAATTTATTAAACGGTTTCTCGATTGCAACAAAAAATTAACTTTTCTATACGGGATATATGAGCCGTATAACATTATACGGCCCGTATACAGATTTCAAAACTAAAAACACTTGTTAAACCTTCGAAACAAAATTATGCAAATATGTATACGGCCCGTATATAACTATACGTCCCATATACATATAAAAACAAAAAAAACATTCCACCGCATTAAATTCTGCGCATAAACATTCTATACGGCCCGTATACAAATAGGGATGTGAAAATAAGATTACAGGGGTGTGGAAATAGAACAACCCTTGTACAATAAAGGTATTTATATTTTCTCTTTTTTGTTATATTTTGATAAAGCTATAGTTGAAATAAAAACTACACACCTTCAATTTAGAAAGGCGGTGTTAAGAGAAATCATGTGGATAAAAATAATATACCACACCGTTTCATTTTAGAAAATGCCTGATTTTCAACCGATACGATCACTGTTTGCGATTGTTAATTTTTAGTTTCATTAAAATCAAACTCACACCGTTTCATATTATTTGGCAATTATAATTCTGTAAATAACTTTGTTAACGGACATGTCTTTCAGACAAAGGGTTAATATAATTTACAATATATAATTTATATATTTTTTCATAGGGAAGTTGCTATACCTTCTTATTTTTTCTAAGGATATAGGGTGTAGGGGGCATGAATTGGATCATTAATTGCCACATAGGAACATGATTCACACCTACACCATTCCATTGGAGCTTCATGTCGTGGTGTGCGTGAATTAAACCACGAAACCCACAACCCACTTTTTCTATTTTCTAGGGTTGGCAACAATAAATATATAAACATTTTTTTCCCTTTTTTCTATTCTTACATCATCCCCACCTGTCAACATGAACCCTAAACCAGACGACCACAAGAACATCAGCAATACTAGCAAACCTTAACCCTCTTTTCTATTCCTCCAACAAGACGACAAGCAGCAGGAGCAATGACAAAAAGATCAAGACGACAAGTATACCAGGTTTGTTGTTTATTCTCTTCTGTTGAAAGTTTTCAATCATAGTTATAATTGATTAATCGTTGATTTCTGTTTATGATTGATCAGATCAATAGTTGATTTTAGACTTTTAGTTAAGTTATTTGCTCACGTTTGTTTGTTTTAGATTTATGACTACACTGAACTCTTAATTTGTATCGAAGATACAACTGAATTTACAAAAGTGAATGTCAAGGTCATGAGTGGAATACTATTTGAAACTTTTGTATATAGTAGAGGTTGGAAATTATAAGCTGATACTTGGTTCATTGATTTTGCTCCTTAAGTTGCTACTCGTTTTTTATGGAAGTAAAGGTATCGAACCGGTACCGAACTATACCAGGTATATTCGGTACAGGTACCGAAACCCTTTTTCCCCGTTTGTCGGTAACGGTATTTACGGGTAAAACACCGGTAAATACTGAACCCGCACCGGTTGAAATTCAAAACCGAACCAAACTGAACTGCTACTAACAGTTTGGTTTACGCTTTGGTATACCCATTTGCCTACTTCTGTGATTCAGCTCAACTTTGCAAAGAAAATGAATCATTTAGTTGATTTGATTCAGAAGTTTGGGGAGTATGTAAAGGAGATAGTAACTACAAACCAAAAGCTTAAAGGTAGCTTTCAACATAAGAGTAAAAGGCTCTCTCTCTATGAACGAGTATAAACGTAAAGACTTTTGTCTGAGAAATGCTTGTTTGATCTTCTGTACATTATAGTGAGAACATTATAGGAATTTAACTAACCAGTACATTCAAAAACCCGTGCTTAAAAACCTGGTCATTTAAGTGAGAACATTATAGGAATTTAAGTGTGTGATATTATGTTTTCTAACCAACCCAATACATTCACCACTCACTAGAGATGTACCAATCAATGTTTGTATTAGAAACCGGTCGGAAAAAACCGGACCGAACCGTAGGAGCTTGAGCTTATAATTTTTTTTTTGTATGGGATTTCAATTTTTTATATTTTAATTTGTTATACTACTTGTTCCTACAATAGCAAAGAATAGTAAATACTACCATGGATCCAAGCAACCTGAACAACTCACTCCAACAAAGCCAAAGTCGGCCTATTCATATGAAAGTCCAATCGCAATCGACACCCGATACCCCTTCGTTAGATGATTTGGATGATATTGACGTTGTACCCGAAACCCAACCTCAAAGTTCTAAGAAAACACCTAAAAAAGCGTTCAAAAAGGCCGGAACAAGATAATTTAACCACCAGTAGAGGTCAAACTTGGACATCTATCGAAGAGATGGCGTTGGCAAGGGCGTGGACCAATACGTCTACGTGTCCGATCGTAGGTATGTTATACTTTTTTATTTATACTAAAATAATATTTTATTCAAGATAAAACAACATTTATTTACACCTTGATATTGTAGGTAATAATCAAAAGTCTGATAGTTTTTGGAAGATGCTTATCGAAGACGAAGGTAACGACATATGTGAATATGATCCTAACGACATTCATGAGAATGTTGTACCAGTTGATGAAGGGCAACAAGAATCTAATATGTGGGCGTTATACAACGAGACTACGCATAACCATCTTCGTTCGGATTTGATTGAACATGTTTGGCAATTTGGTCGGGTTAACAACAACGAGTAGTTTTTTTTTTTTTTTCTTAATTTATAATATGTAGTTTAAATTTGGATGTTATTTTTTTATTAATTTGAATGTTATGTAATTTTATTACTAAAATTTATTTAATTTCATTTGTTGTTTATTTAAAATAAATAAAATATACTTCACACAAAAAAAGGGGTGGATAGTAGTTTGGGTCATGACCACACCCTTAGGATAGTGATTTTGGTGGTGAATTAGAGGGCGATGACATGGCGCTGACGTGGAGGATCATGGTGGTCATGAGGGTCATGACCACACCCTATAGCCTAAAAAAAGAATAGGTGGCAAACCTTCATTCAAACTTATGTTTATTCAAACCGTTGTGTCTTAAATTACATTTTAAAAAGAATTGGTGGTAACCCTTCATCAAAACTAGGGGTGTTCAAGATCAGATTATCCGGTTTTCGGATATCTGAAATTTTCGGATAGTGATTCTTAATATCCGAATCCGTATCCGAAATTTTGGATATCCGAAATTTCGGTTACGGATTCGGATATTCAAATGGATATCCGAATTAAAAAAAAAAACTATTTGCTTCTTCTTTAAAACCACCCCACTTTCAGAAATTAGCTCACAATCTGAGTTGATTTCATCATGAATTTACAATAGACCAATTAACTCTATAATAAAACAATCACAATCTATACTCATCAAACATGATTAACAATTAACAAAGTTTTTACACTTTACTTGTCTATCTAAATGTTACTTTATAAAGAACAGCCAAATATTAACAATCAATTTATATGCAGAGCAGAGGAGAAACCACGAAATCAACAAAATCGAGCCGGCGATGAAAAAGTGAATGTTGCAGTCTGCGACGGGCAACGGGAGCGATGGTGAATAGGAGAAACAGGACGGTGATAGGGAAGGAGATCGATGGCGGCAACAACCGGGAAGGTGGAGACCGGCGACGGAGGTAGGAGTGGGAAGGTTGTGATTGCGATGGTGTGAGGTGAGGGTATAAGACGTGAAAGCAGAGGGTGGGTGCAAACCCTAATTTGAATTGGTGTTATGTGTGACAAGTAACCTTATGTATATATATATTTATTTATTAATTTATTTTTTATGTTTCGGATATTGGAAAATCCGATTATCCGAAAATTTTAAAAATCAATATCCGAATCTGAATCCGAAAATTCGGATTATCCGATTTTCAGATATCCGAAAATTCGGATTATCCGATTTTCAGATATCCGAATTTTCGAATATCCGAAATTTCGGATAATGCGGATACGGATTTTTAGATATTTCGGTTTCGGATTCGGATTTTTTTGAACACCCCTAATCAAAACCATTATGTTTTTATCCAAACCATTGTGTCCAAGTTAGTTTTTATATGTATATAAAATTAAATACTTAAATATTTAACTAAGATAAATCTTAATTTAAGTTAAATAATTAAATAAGATAAATCTTAATATAAATATTATTTAGTTATAAAATTACAAATAATAAATGTAAATTCAAATGCTAATTTAAAGTTTTGTAAATTTAAATATTAGTTTAAAGTTTTTTTTAATAAGATAATATTTAATGTAGTGAACTAAATAATTATGTATTAAATAATGTATTAATTAAGAGAAGTTTATTAGATATGGGAAAATTAGAAATTATTGCATAAAGAACTTGTACCCTATGCTTCAAACGTTGTAACAAGGTCTTAAAATATTATGAAATTACATCTCCATCTCTAAAAAAAAAAAAAGGGTAGTTGCACGGTACCCCTGACCGCGGAAGGGATCTCCCTTCCCAGTTCACCACCCGACAAGGATCCCTGGCGGCAAATACCCATAGCCATCAAAGAGGGGTAAGAAACATGTTTCAAACCCGAGACCTCGAGTGTCCTCGGTCCGGCTTTAAGCGGGTGTCGGTGGCCACCAAAGTGGCACTAATGGGAATTGAACTTGGGTCTCCATTGGAGAACCCAAGTCACTCCACCACTAGGCCACTTGTGGTGGTTATCTAGGAGATGCTTTATATGGATAAAAAACTCTTGACTGGCTTACGCTTACTAATGATGGACATGCATATACTCTAGCTATCATGGGCGCAGTATAGTGGGGGCGGGAGGGGGCGGTCGACCTCTTGAACTTTTCGCTCAGTAGTGGAGAGTATGTAGTTTTCGTGTAGAATTTTTTTGGTATATACGTTTTCGATCCACGGGTTGGAAATCTCAAGCTTCGCCACTGCTAACTATGTAATATAACTTGGACATATTCTTGATATATAACCATCATACATCGTGTAGACCTCAATACAAAGCGTACGTGTACTATAGTTACAAGTACACACGTACTCTACCCCTAACCAACTACATTTTAACACATTATCTTCCTGCTTTTCAACCCTATCCTCATATGGTATTCTTATATTGTACATATTAGCTTATCTGACTTAAGCCATATGAAGCTTAAAGACTTCAATTTGAAGGCATTAACCTTCAATACGCATTTGAGACTCGTTGACGTTACATTGATTTTTTGCAATACTCAAGTTAAGTCATATAAAGTTCAACGACTTCAAGTCTCAAAGTTTCTACATTTAATATCCAATTGGAGATCATTGACCTAAAACTTGAAGTTTTTATTCTCGATACGCAATTGAGACTTATTTTCATAAAAGATCATTGTCTTCAAGAAATATGAAGCTTATTAGAATATCTGGTAATTATGATCTATTATGAATTTATTACCCTCAATATGCTTTTGAGAATCGTTGATCTGATTGTTGAATTCATTGTTTAGGGAACGCATAATATGTTTCTTAGTTCCAATTTTAAAGTCTTAGCTTTCAGCTCGATTTTATGTCTTTGGAATTTTCATGAAAAACATCTAGCCAATCCATATAATTCACACGCTACATAGCAAGGTTTAACACAACAAACTTAAAAAAAACCATTATCCTTTACGTGGACAATGCTACCCTTTACGTGGACAATGCTACGTATACTCTTAGTTTAGGGTAGTGTCTATCTTGTAAGCCTTCTGTAGGAACCTATTAGGATCTGAGTTATAACTTGTGTGTTTTAGGTGAAATAATTATGCATGAATGATAGTATAAGATGAAAGTGCAGCGGAATTATATGAACACACAAATTTGGAAAGATATCAAACTTTTATTAATGAGTATAATCAAAAGATTACAAGAATGATTTTACACTTCCCCTCAGCCTAATCACTCACTTCTGTTCGTTCGATAAGGATGTCAAGTAATGAAATAGATATCTAACAGGTGAGATCTATTTATACTAAGTACAATCTGTTCACAATCAGTGCTGACATCACCCTGATAGCGACGTCTAACATTCCTAACAGAAAAGCATCCACAGATGTTAGAACATCTGATGGAATTAACAACTGATTAAATACACTAAACATTTGTTTTAACTAACATTGTTACATTAATAAAGTATGTTCTTTAAACCTTTGTTGACTAGTTTTAAACATCTGTTTAGGCCTAACAGATGTTTGGTCTTCACCATCACTGTTTTGTCTTTAACATGGGTTTGGCTATGAACATATGTTTCTTCTTCTCCATCAATGCTTTCCAGTCTTCAATTGAGTTTTGTAATCTTCAATAAGATGTTATGTTAGTGTTCAAGATTCACTATCTTTAGAGAGAGTTGTAGATACTTGTTTATTTCTTGATCAGAAAAGTATGTTTTGGCTTTTGATATCATATGTTCTTTTGTAAGTCCAACAATCTCCCTCTAGAATAGATGATGTCAGCTTTATTTGATCGTCTCTTATTTCTCATTAGCTTCTCTCTAATCTCACCTTGAACTCCCCTTCTTCCTTATTGGGTTGCAAGTCACAACCTTCTTTGAAGGGGGAGTCGTGGCAGCTGTCTCCGCACGGAATCTTTTCCTGATGAGCTTTTCACCCTCAGGCTCTTCAGTCTCCGCTTCTTCATGCATTGAGGAGTGGGTCGCGCCAGAGTCAGGACCTTTCAATCCTGCACTCCCAGAACTCCTACCAGCAGCCACCGCGCTGCTTTGAGGCTTTTCACCTATATCATGCAGCCCTTCTAGCGAGTCAGTGGCAATGACAAAATCTTCAAGGTTACTCTGACGAAAGCGGAGAGTACCTTTTTTGGAAGCAACATCAGGCGCCGCGCGGGTGGCTCAAGCATTTTTACTCGTCGCTCCTCCGGCGACAGTAACCTTCTTTTTCGCAGCAACCTTCTTGGTTTTCTTCTCTTCAGTATCAATCCCGAGATCGCGCAACACACCTGCAAATACATCATCCCAGGAACTTAACTCATTATTTGATGAAGCTACAGACTCCTTGCTGGAAAGATGGACAATCTCTTTCCCAACAGAAGTCACGGCACGACATGGCCTTGGGTTGGGAATGCGAACACCTTTGGTTGCTACAGGAGGATTGGCAAACAGCTCCACTAGAGCAAACATGAAGTTCAGTTTAATCTGCTCATACCAATACTCCTTGCCGTCCCGAAGGGGCCTCACGCGCATAGTTTCAGAGAAAGTCTGGAATGCACTCTGATAAAGCGCAGCCTTTGCGTTTGGAAAAAAAAAGTTAAAAACAACCTAAGTCTTCTTAAAAGAAGAGCAACAAAATAAAAGAACTTACCTTCGCCATTGAACAGTAACATAGGAACATCCTTGCTTTGCTCTGGCCACTTGTCGCTCATACCGGCCGCGGCCAATACCTGCTCGCCGAATACCCTGTTTGGAGTCACCAGCAACTTATCATACCAGGCCACCTTCTTCGGAGTCGGGGTATCCTCCTTGGGGATTGCGCCAGGTTGACGAAACTCCATGGCGATAGGAATAACTTCTTCACGAATGAAGAAGAACTACATCTTCCAATAATGGAAGCTCTTCAGTGGGTTAATCAATATTTTCTTCACATTGCGAAGGGCGAAGGAGAAAAACCCTAAAGTGCTGATCAACCGGTAGAAAACCCTAAATTTTTCAACTGTCGGCTCTAGTCCTTGCGATCTGCAGACGAATTTCAAAGTGACGAATTTTAACCATGCACATGGGGCTAAGCTGAAAGATATGAAAGGCATAATGGTGCAATATCACCGCCATGAAGTGGGTCGCCGGCAACCGGAGGTTGCCTTCTCCGAAGAAATCGACATATAACGTAATATAGCCCTGTGGAGCATTGGCTGCCGTTTGCCCCTGAGAGGGATACCTGGCATCCCATTCCACCGAAAATTGCTGATACCGGGTTACTTGTTCGAACAGCCCTTGGTCCCATTTTAACACCGGCAACGGACCACCGGTCTCCTCTACCACAGTTACGTCTTCAGTAGACATCATCTTATAGGGGGTCGAAATACTCAAAGGTTTCAAGAACTGGATGAAGATTCAAGGTAAGTCTGGGAAAACCTTGAAGATCAGAAGAAAGCTTTGAAGATTTGAAGATTCAAATGAGAGAATCAGAGAAAGAAGGAGAGAATTCAAAGAAACAGTGATGTTTATCACTCCCTCTTCGACTATATATACCCATCGCATTTAATGCGATGGGTAATCGTGCCAGACGCACCGCGCGTGTGTTACGGGTGAAACTCTGAGTCCATATCCTGACACTATATCTTGATTTTATGATAGCTGATTACGATCAGGATACCAGACCAGGATATTGGTAACATCATGAGGCAGTATCTTGACTATTACTAACAAGTTGCTTGTAAAAGTTGGTTACAAGGGACTAACGTTCATGCGGACCAAGTCACCCTGAAGACTCGCTCAAATTGGTTAGGATAATGACGTTGATGGCGGAAGAATGGGTCTTGTAACGGTCAGCATTGAAAAAAGGCATATTTTACAGGAGTTACGGATGCTGATTAATGCTATTAATGTTGTAACGGTTATGGGAGCTGAAGACCCTGATTTATAGTTAATATGCACGTGGAAAACGAGTTGAAACAGTCCCTAACGTTCAGAAGGGAATATTCCAAGTATCCCAGATTTTTAGCATAGTTAGTTAATTCTTGTAACTATAAATAAGGATGGCTGGATCATAGGAAACAGACACTTTCGAGTTCTCCTACTCATTCACTCTCTTTTCTAGCAGCAATCACTCACTAACACTCATCACTTACAATCATTGTACCACTTAGTAGCGATCTGAGCATTATCCTGCACTGTATCCTGGTTATTCAAGCAATTAGAAGAACAAGGCAGCCGATGATTGTCAGCTCCCAATGTTTTATGCCGGAGATCTAGATTGATTAAGGGCTTTCCTCATACATCTCGTGTTAACCTTTACATTTTTTTGCTCATTGTTTGATTATTAATATAGCTGGGTATCCTGAGCTATATCCTGAAAACTGTTTTAGCAAACAATTGAATCAACATATTTTCTACAAACATTGCTAGCACACTACCTCACAAAACTAATTTGATCACTAAATTGCTTAGGTAATTTTTGACCAAAACAGCGCGTATCCAATCAGAATTTGACACATAAGGCGGGATTTACGGGGTGACGGTTACCATGAGCGCGTGGACCTCACTCGCCTGACAAAAGACGAAAAGGCGTGACTGACACAGTGACAACATGATCGTCACTGTGTCAGCAGTCAACTCAACCATCGCCATCAGCGACAAAATGCACCAACCTGTTAGATTTCGAATTTCAAGATATTTCCCCCGCAAATTCAAGTTACTTTAACGACAAGATATGAGAGTCGCGCCGTGTGCTCCTGTTTTCTTACACACATGCGCTACCTTCTCTGTCATAGAAGATAATCACCAAAGGATTTGTTCAAGCGCAGGGCAGCATAACTCTTCAACAGCAACCCTTGCAACTGCGTCGTAGTAATTACAACACATTACACGCGCCATCTCCCAGGGCCTAGAAGATGCTTACAAGAGACCCAAACAAGACCAAACTTAACTTCTTCTTTTTTTCTAGTCCATTGCCTCGCGCATGGAAGCATCACTGGACTGGGTGGACTTGAAGGGGTATGGTCCCAAAAACCTGCGCTGACCAATCAGGTCGCGCGCGAGACCATACTCTTATCATACTAATCTAGCATCTTTCTCAACCCCGCTCCGACCAATCATGTGAAACCTAGGTCGCGCGCGAGGCCCAAGCAAAGACAAGACCAGATTTCACACTTAGCTTCCTGGATAAAGGCCATCACTTCCTGGACCTTGCACCGGCTACTTGGGTCTCCCCCATGGGTCGCGCGGAGGACAGAAGCGCAGGTCATCTTAGGACAAGTACCAAAGGTACGAGTGGCAGAGCAATGGACCAATGAGCGTCCAACAGGTTGTATTCGATTGTGCTCCACGATTAACAATCGTACAAGAGACAGGAGAGTACACAAGGACGCATACGTGGCACCAATCAGCGTGCGCCGACATCTGCTCCACGATCTCCATTCTGCCGCTGATGTCGGAGAGACAACAAGGACAACAGTCAGGACACGTAGATCCATTCAATGTGCGCCAATTCCATCCTCACCCAGAAGCACTAACGGTTGCTGCAGAGGGGACAAGAAGGATATTCCTTGTTGTCGACTCCAGGCCCAATGCCCATCAGCCCATCTCTTTCCTCACTACTCTGGCTATAAATAGGTGCCTTCACCTACAGGTTTATTCATTCTATCACTTGCTTTCTCACTATTAATCACACACTTATTTCCTCAAAACACTTACTTATTCTCACGCCGGAGAATGGTTAAGAGGAGAACCCCCCTATTCTCCTCCTCTTAACGAGCTTAACGGGGTGTTTAGTGTTTTGCAGGAAGATCCCGATCACAGCTTGGAAAAGATTAAGAAGATTAACCTTGTTTATTGAGGCACATACCACAAACTAACCAATTCTAAAAGTAATTAACATGTAAATAAACCTAAACTAAAATTAATTAACATGTAATTTTGTTCTAGTGTTAATATTAATAGAAGATAGAGCTGGACGAGAAGAAGAAGGGCACACTTTTTTTTAAAGGCGTATTTTTTTAATCATTTCGTACAACTTAAATTTAAAACCTTCAAATCTCAATGCATTTAAATTTTTTACATTTGTCAATGAACCATCAATGCATAACCATTGATACGAAAGTTCACACTTTTAGGCCATGCGTAATAGATATTATAGGGGCGTGAAAAACTTTGATAATGCTCCCAGCACCATCCCCTTGAGCGTTAAAGAGGCTTGAAGAGAGTGGGACATTTCTAGAATAATGCCCAAGGAGAAGAAAAGAAAATTAAACGTATTGAATGAAATGAGAATTAATGGACATTTACCGTTATATATTTTTTAAAGAGACGTTATGATAATGATGTGACGAAAGATACGTCTTAAAAAACGTCAATCATTACGCATTATCTAAATGGGGGTGGAGGTATAAAACTGAGAAAAACAATCTATGGAAAAGAGTGATTGCCGCTCTTCATTCAAGTAGGGTGGGTTGGGAGTGCATCCCGTTCAAGAAAGCTCTTAATGGTGTTTGGAACAACATCGCTAAAATCTTCATTAATACGAAAATCGGAGGGCTTCCGTTAAGGAATTACTTGAAAGGTGAAATAGGAAACGGTGAAGACATCGCCTTTTGGTTAGATCCTTGGATCGTCAACGAGCCCCTCAAGCTTAAATTCCCTGACTTGTTCAGTATGGAAATGGAGAAAAAATGCTCGGTGGCCGAAAGAATTAAGAGGCAAGGAGGAGATCGGATCTTCAGTTGGAGCTGGAAATCGGCTCTGGTCAATTCAGAGTTGCTGTCAAGTTTCGATCAGCTGGTTTCCTTACTTTCTGAAGTCAATATTACGGATTCGATGGACAGATGGAGCTGGAGTTCGGAGTCAGGCGGAACTTTCTCCGTCAAAGCTGTTAAAGCTCTTCTTTTTTCGGATAATTCGAGTGTCAACGGTTTTGTTTTAGACTGGTGTAAGTGGATTCCTGAAAAAGTTAATATACATGCTTGGAGAATGGAACTGGATAAAATTCCGACGGCCGAAGCTCTCAAGAAAAGAAACATCAACATCGGAGATTCGTTGTGCCTTTTGTGTCACTCGGAAGAAGAGACCTCGGATCATCTTTTCATTGCGTGTCAAGTCGCTTCAACCGTTTGGAATGGTATTAGTTCTTGGTGTAAGATACCTAACATTTATGCTTTCGCGCTCAAAGACCTCCTTGTCATTTTCAAAGAATTAAGAGTGTCGGAAAGAAAAAGGGTTGCGGTTCAAGGTATTATTATGATAGTTTGCTGGAGTATATGGCGAGCAAGAAACAACGCAAAATTTTCCAACACCGAGGTTAGAATAGAAAATATTATTAGTGAGGTTAAAGCTTTAAGCTTTCTTTGGTTTTCTAATAGATCGAAACACAAAGGTATAGAATGGGGGGAGTGGATTTCTTTTGTAAATATGTAATCGTTTAGTTGTTTCTCGGTCGGCCCGGCTTGGGTCGGCTTTCGTGGTTTAATGAAATTTACAGTTCAAAAAAAAATTACGCATTATCTTATCATTGAAATTTTAAAAGTTGATCATATTAAATACGCTTACCCAACATAATATCACAAACCAAACACTTTGTAGTATTTATGGTATCAAATATTTAATTCTCAATCTGTCAATCATTCTTAGAGGTACAAGTCTACCGACAATTGCAAATCCGTGTAACAACAAACTTTCTAAAATATTAAAACGACATAATTGCAAACTGTTTGTTTTCCAAAGGCATTTCATGATTGACAGATTGAGAATTAATATTTTAGAAAGTTTGTTGTTACACGGATACGTTACAATTTGCAGACTGTTTGTAATGAAATGCCTTTAGAAAGTTTACAACAAACTGTATGTTTGCAGACTGTATGTTTGCAATTGTCGGTAGACTTGTAAAATATTAATTTGTAACGTATTTGCAATTGTCGGTAGACTTGTAAAATATTAATTTGTAACGTATTTGCAAACATACGTCGCGCATACGTTACAATTTGCAGACTGTTTGTTTTCCAAAGGCATTTCATTAAAAAACGTCTGCACGAGCTCTTTTTGGTGCAGACTTGTTCCAACAACTTTTAAGATCTTCTAAGGTCTATTGAGGGTTAAACATGTAGGAATCCGTTCGTGTAAAAATAAATAAAATTCTTTTATTAACTTGAATTACAAAGTAGAACAGAATGATACTGAAAATAAATTACAATTACAACTGAAAACAGGAAAAACAAGAACAGAAACTCGAACAGAAAAACTGTTCTTGGCTGAGGATCGTGTTAGACACGGGTCCCTTAAAACAAATTTCGTGTCTCCCAGGAGAACACGTTTGTTTCCAGGATACAACAGCCGCAAGCAGTTGCACTGCCGGTTTTGACTTCAACCCGAAGGTGTACCTTGCTGCTTGAAGAAGATGAAGATTCAGTAGAGAGAAAGATTGTATTGCTATGTTTCGGTGTATCTTTGCTGCAGTAGGCTCCTCCTATTTATACTGCAGGTCCAAGTCGAAACTGAAAAAAACGAAAGTAATGGGAGAATTAAACTGCATTAAACGTCTTTAATGCACTTTAATTCGTCATTAAATTCGCAGTCAAAAGCATTGACTTTGTCAGTTTCGAATGCTTAATGTAACTGCACTGACATTAACTGCAGCTGTAAGCTTCTGCGCGCGCGCGCGCAAGAGACACTAGTGCGCACGCAGGTCTGGACCCTCATGCGCGCTGCGTCCATTTGGCTCACTGTCATGCGCGCGTGCGCCCCACTGGCTCAATCCCATGCGCACCTATGCGCGTGCGCCACGTCACCTGTAAGCCTCTACGAGCACGCCACACAGTCGCGCCGTTTTGACTCACTTTGGTGCGCCGCGCACGACACCTCAGTTCCCATGCTCCATGCGCGAGAGCGCGCCACCATGCCACGTGTACTCGCGCGCGGACTGCCACGTCACGCGCCTCGAACCTGCACGCCACTTCACCACTTGGTCCTTGCAGCCTCTGTGATCCACCACACGCACATGGTCAAAAATACAAAGGCGGCTCTCACGCGGCGATGCGAAGTGCAAAGTGCGCCATCAAAGCGCCACATTGCGCCTCATCGCCCACGCCATGCGCGCGCGCGCGCGTGTGCGAGTGCGAGTTAGGGTGCTCCGCACCCTTCGCGAGTACACTTAGTGAGTGCTTCCATGAAACAATAAGGATGGAGAGTTCCCACTTAAATACCCCTTTAAGTTTCATCTCTCCTCCCTATGTGGGACAAGGTGCTACTTTCCCAATTTTTTCAGCATTCAAGTTTCAAACACCAAACTTTGAGCATCGATATCTCATTTATCTTAGCTCCGTTTTGGACGTGGTTTAGTTCGTTGCGAAGCTCTTCCAACATAGAACATAAACCCACAAATAAATATATAAAACCCGCTCATTTTATTATATTTATTTCTAGTCCAAAATAGGAAAAAATCATTTTCCTATATTTGTGAAAAATGCTATTTTCACAAATTTCCAACAATCCCCCACATGAATAGAAATCGATCTATCAAGTTTCAACGATACACTTTCAACAGTTGAGTATTGCAAGATAGGTAGGTGTAACCTTTGAACATTCTTTTGTGAAGCATACTTAGCCTCCTAGGGTCTTGTAGACGCGGTGTCTTTGAACAATCCCCCATTTATGTAGGCGACAATATACATTCACACAATACTCTCCCTAGTCGAGTCAAGTCCTCATGGTTGTGTCCGTTCATGGTCATGGAACACGTTCCTGGTTCTGCGAGAGCTCTAGGATTTGCGCCTCCCCCACAAATCCATTCGAAGCGACCCCACTTCTCTCTAACATAGGTGATTCCGCTGAATCATTAAAAGCATTATGGTTAAATTGGATTTACTCAAAATCCTTAACCTCAATATGCTTAACCTTTCCTTCATGTCACTGATTGGAATGGACTAGGAAGTATACAACTCCCTTTATTGATTTTTGGGGCACCCCCCACAGTGACTCCCTTTGGGTTTATGATTAAGTTTGCCTATTGAACCTAGATCTTGGGATCTCCAGTCAACTAGGTTAGGTTTCCCTCATATTCCCTTCTTCTATGGGCTTTAGTCCCATTCCTCTTGATGACTTATACACCTTATCTTTGCTTAAGCCTTTTGTTAACGGGTCTGCAATGTTCTCTTTTGACCTCACATAGTCAACTGAGATAACACCCGTTGAGATAAGTTGTCGTACCGTGTTGTGTCTACGTCTAATGTGCCTTGATCTGCCATTGTACATCACGCTGTGTGCTCTAGCAAGAGCAGACTGATTGTCACAATGTATGCAGATCCCCGTCAACGGCTTTGGCCATCTTGGAATATCTTCCACAAATTGACGTAGCCACTCCGCCTCTTCCCTGCTTTTATCTAAAGCGACGAATTCGGATTCCATCGTGGATCTAGCTATAACCGTTTGCTTGGAAGACTTCCAAGCTATAGCTGCGCCAGCAAGTGTAAACACGTAACCACTTGTGGATCGGTGATCCTTTATATTTGATATCCAGTTCGCATCAGTGTATCCTTCGATCACTGCTGGATCACGGGTATAATGCAATCCATAGTCACTTGTGTATCTTATGTATCTAACCACCCTCGTGATAGCTTTCCAATGTTCCGCGCACGGATTACTGGTGTATCTACTTAGCCTGCTCACAGCATACGGTAAGTCGGGTCTAGTACATGTCATTAGATACATGAGACTACCGATGATCCTTGAGTACTCGACCTGAGCAACACTTTCGCCTCTATTCTTTCTTAGGCGTTGGGTATTATCAATTGGAGTTCGAGCTATACTCGTATCGTCCAAATTGAATTTCCAAAGGATCTTATCCACGTAGTGAGATTGACTCAACACAAGACCATTTTGGGTTCTAGTGATTTTTACACCAAGAATCACATTCGCGAGACCCATGTCTTTCATGTCAAACCTCGCTTTCAACATGTCTTTGGTTGAGTTGATCATGTTATCATCACTCCCAATGATAAGCATATCATCTACATAAAGACATAAAATCACATAACCTCTTGGGGTGTCTTTAAAATAAACACACTTGTCGCACTCATTTATTTTGAAACCATTGTCAATCATGACATGATCAAACTTTTGGTGCCATTGTTTTGGAGCTTGCTTCAAGCCATACAAAGACTTTACCAATTTACACACTTTGCCCTCGTTTCCTGGGGCGGAAAAACCCTCGGGTTGTTCCATGTAAATTTCTTCTTCTAAATCGCCATTTAGAAATGCGGTCTTTACATCCATTTGGTGAACTTCCAAATTTCTAAGAGCCGCAATTGCAAAAACCAATCGTATAGAGGTTATTCGCGTCACAGGCGAGTAAGTATCAAAGTAGTCTAGACCCTCCTTTTGTCTAAATCCTTTGATCACTAACCTTGCCTTGTATTTATCAATACTTCCGTCAGCTTTCATCTTCCTTTTGAATATCAAACGATATCCAAGTGGTTTACAACCAGGTGGAAGATCTACTAACTCCCAAGTATGATTTTGCAATATAGAATCAATTTCATTCTTAATTGCTTCTTGCCATTGAGGTCCTTCTGCGGAGGTGACCGCTTCACGGTAGGTATTGGGCTCACCCTCAACCATATAGCTCATGAAGTCTGGACCAAAGGATTTTTCAACCCTTTGTCGTTTACTTCGTCTAAGCTCACCCTCCTCGACCTCAGGTCGTTCATGAGTTTCATCTAACCTCGTAGATGTACTCGGTCCTGCTTCATCTAACAACGTAGATGAACTTGGACCTGCTTCATCAACCGCTCTTGATGAAGGCGCATGTGTTTGTCCTAACATAGGAAACACATTCTCAAAATATGAGACGATGTTAGAATTTGCCTCTATGATAGTGTGTTTGTGTACATCGGGATTCTTGGACTCATGTACAAGAAAACGATGTGCACTACTTTGATGTGCATATCCTATGAAAATGCAATCAACTGTTTTGGGTCCTATCCTAAGAGCCTTAGGAGGTGGTACAATCACCTTTGCTAGGCACCCCCACACTTTCAAGTATTTGTATGGAGGCTTCCTTTTTCTCCATAACTCATATGGAGTTTCGTCCCTATTTTTCAAGGGTATCTTGTTCAAAAGATAGTTTGCTGAGAGAATGGCGTCCCCCCACATTTCTTGGTTCACTCCCGAACTGATCAACATGGTGTTCATCATTTCTTTCAATGTGCGGTTCTTTCATTCCATAACGCCATTTGATTGTTGAGAATAAGGAGGTGTACACTCATGTACAATGCCACTTTTTGCGCATAAATCCGCAAAAGGTGCAACATATTCACCTCCTCGATCGCTTCTCAAAGCTTTTATATTCTTTTTAAGTTGATTCTCAACTTCATTTTTGTACAAGATAAACTTTTCTATTGCTTCGTCTTTACTCTTTAGTAAATACACATAGCAATATTTCGTACAATCATCAATAAACGTGATGAAGTACTTAATTCCTCCACGCGTGGGAACCGCTTTTAAGTCACACACATCGGTATGAATTAAATCAAGGGGTTCGGTTATTCGTTCAACCGATTTAAACGATGACCTCGTTAGTTTGGATTCAACACATGTCTCGCATTTGTGATCGGACTCGATATGGAATGTTGGTATCAAAATTAATTTAATTAAACGTCGTAATGAATTAAAATATACATGCCCTAGTCTACCATGCCAAACATTAGAAGACTCAATCATGTAAGTAGAAGTAGAAATTTCATTCATTTTCTTGTTTTGGTTCACAACCATTACATTCATTTTAAACATTCCATTTAGGGCATAGCCCTTTCCGATAAAAGTACCACGTCTAGACAAGACAAAATTGTCCGATTCAAACGCTAGACGAAATCCAAACTTGTTGAGCATCCATCCCGACACGAGATTCTTCCGTATCTCTGGGACATACAGCACATTTGTCAAGGTAAGCTCCTTGCCCGAAGTCATCTTCAAGACGATCGTGCCTTCCCCCTTGATGCTTGCGGTAGCTTTATTTCCCATATAAAGCTTTTCTTCACCCGAAGCTTCCTTGAATGTAGAGAAAAGAGCCTTATCTCCACAAACATGGTGGGTTGCACCCGTGTCAACGAACCATCCTTTTGGGTTTTCACCCATTGCGTTGACTTCTTCAATCATAGCCGCTTCTCGGTTATCATTGCAATCAAAGGCATACCATCCTCATCAACCATGTGCGCACGCTCACGCTTAGGTTTCTTGCATTGGTTAGCACGGTGCCCCGTCTCGTTACAATTGTAACAAGTACCTTGGAAAGGCGCAAGCTTCTTTTTCACAACCCCCTTTTTAGGTCCAAGGTTGTTAACCTTTGCTTTCCCTTTGTTGTTGCTTTTACCCTTGCCCTTATTACCCTTTGAGGATTCCCCAATTTCCACCATGTTTGCCTTAGCCGAAGCTTGCAAAATGGTGCCTTTTTGGGCCACCCTGTTGTCCTCTTCTATACGTAGACGAACAACAAGATCCTCCACAGACATTTCCTTTCGCTTGTGTTTAAGATAATTCTTAAAATCCAACCAAGCAGGAGGTAATTTTTCGATTATGGCTGCCACTTGAAACGTCTCGCTGAGTACCATACCCTCAGCGTGGATGTCATGAAGTATAATCTGTAACTCTTGGACTTGGTTCATAACAGTCTTATTATCAACCATTTTGTAGTCCAAGAAACGGGCGACAACAAATTTCCTTGTTCTCGCATCCTTCGTTTTGTACTTTTTCTCCAAAGACTCCCATAATTCTTTGGAAGTCTTGATACTATAGTACACATTATACAACGCATCCGAAAGACCGTTGAGTACATAGCCTCGACATATGAAGTCCGAGTGCTTCCAAGCCTCAACCGCGCTCAGAGCCTAAGCGTTAGTCTCCCCTTCCGCAGGTTGGGGAGCGGTTTCCGTCAAGAACCTCGCAAGGTTCATGGTGGTCAAGTAGAAGAACATCTTCTGTTGCCACCTTTTGAAGTGGAGACCCGAGAACTTCTCGGGTCGTTCAACATGGTTTGCCACTGTGGACGCTCCCACGGTGTTGGCAGGGGTTCCAACAACAACATTAGTGTTGCTCGTATTGGTCGTATTTTCAGTCGACATTCTGAAAAATTCCAAGAAAACAAGTTAATTTCTGTTTAGAAATAATAAATGTGCTAATTTATTATTGGTTCCACTAAACAGAAGCAAAGAGTTTTGAAACCACTGCGCAGCTTCTAAGTCCAACTTTGAAGAATACAACAGTAGGTTTTTAGAACTCAATAAAGAAAAGGGTAGAAGCAGAGTTCTGTTTTGACAAAGTCGCTCCTTTGAATCAAAACAGAGAAAAACTTTTTAAAACACAACCTGCTGTGAGAAAAAAAAAATAGAATCACAGCAGAATTGTTAGTGTCTTTACACGAACGGTGTTTTAAAAATTTGTTTTAAGATTGTAGGAATCCGTTCGTGTAAAAATAAATAAAATTCTTTTATTAACTTGAATTACAAAGTAGAACAGAATGATACTGAAAATAAATTACAATTACAACTGAAAACAGGAAAAACAAGAACAGAAACTCGAACAGAAAAATTGTTCTTGGCTGAGGATCGTGTTAGACACGGGTCCCTTAAAACAAATTTTGTGTCTCCCAGGAGAACACATTTGTTTCCAGGATACAACAGCCGCAAGCAGTTGCACTGCCGGTCTTGACTTCAACCCGAAGGTGTACCTTGCTGCTTGAAGAAGATGAAGATTCAGTAGAGAGAAAGATTGTATTGCTGTGTTTCGGTGTATCTTTGCTGCAGTAGGCTCCTCCTATTTATACTGCAGGTCCAAGTCGAAACTGAAAAAAACGAAATAAATGGGAGAATTAAACTGCATTAAACGTCTTTAATGCACTTTAATTCGTCATTAAATTCGCAGTCCAAAGCATTGACTTCGTCAGTTTCGAATGCTGAATGTAACTGCACTGACATTAATTGCAGCTGGAAGCTTCTGCGCGCGCGCGCGCAGGTCTGCACCCTCATGCGCGCTGCGTCCATTTGGCTCACTGCCATGCGCGCGTGCGCCCCACTGGCTCAATCCCATGCGCACCTATGCGCGTGCGCCACGTCACCTGTAAGCCTCTACGAGCACGCCACACAGTCGCGCCATTTTGGCTCACTTTGGTGCGCCGCGCACGACACCTCAGTGCCCATGCTCCATGCGCGAGAGCGCGCCACCATGCCACGTGTACTCGCGCGCGGACTGCCACGTCACGCGCCTCGAACCTGCACGCCACTTCACCACTTGGTCCTTGCAGCCTCTGTGATCCACCACACGCACATGGTCAAAAATACAAAGGCGGCTCTCACGCGGCGATGCGAAGTGCAAAGTGCGCCATCAAAGCGCCACATTGCGCCTCATCGCCCACGCCACGCGCGCGCGCGTGTGTGAGTGCGAGTGCGAGTTAGGGTGCTCCGCACCCTTCGCGAGTACACTTAGTGAGTGCTTCCATGAAACAATAAGGATGGAGAGTTCCCACTTAAATACCCCTTTAAGTTTCATCTCTCCTCCCTATGTGGGACAATGTGCTACTTTCCCAATTTTTTCAGCATTCAAGTTTCAAACACCAAACTTTGAGCATCGATATCTCATTCATCTTAGCTCCGTTTTGGACGTAGTTTTGTTCGTTGCGAAGCTCTTCCAACATAGAACATAAACCCACAAATAAATATATAAAACCCGCTCATTTTATTATATTTATTTCTAGTCCAAAATAGAAAAAAAAACATTTTCCTATATTTGTGAAAAATGCTATTTTCACAAATTACCAACAAACACCCCCACCCACCACCACCGTCCACCACCCATCACCGTACACCACCGACCACCGTCTACCACAACCGTCCACCACCACCACCCACCGTCCACGTCCACCACCCACCACCGTCCACCACCACTGTCTGTACACCACCACCAGTTTATTTTATAAGTTTACATACGTTAAAAAACAAACAGTCTTCTTTTTGAAGACTGCAGAGGTTTGGTCCACCTCTTCTATAAATGTCTACAGATGTGGTATGCAAACTACAGATATTTTACCTCTTAAAAAACAAACTGCACCTAAGGGTGTGGTCATGACACAAACCACTATCCCCTTTTAATTATTTAATAAAAACACAAAACATTCAAATCTTGGAAAAGGGAAAAGGGGATCGTGGTTGTCGTGGTTTAATCCACGTGAACCTTGGTGGATGAATGAGGGGGATGGTGTAGCAATCCATTAATGGTCCTATGTGGCAATTGATGATCCAACCCATGAGCCCCACAGCCTTCAGCCTTAGGACCATTGGGTCCTGTGTTCGATTCCCACAAAAGAATTTTCCCATATTTATTGTCTTTTCTCCTGAATTTGCGTATATTCATTATTGCCTAGTGGAGATGGATATGATTGGGTGGCCCGCTGGTGACATGATGATACTATAGTGGTCTGTTAGTGATCTAAATTTTTTGTTCAATATATATATAATTTCTAAATATTAAACTAGGATAAGGAAATGAAACCAAAATAAAAGTTAGAAATTTTATTTTATTAATAATTATTTCAAAAGTTAAATAATGAAAACAGTTTGTTTGCATATTATAATAAGACAAGTAAATATACTTCACAAAGTTTAACATCTCTTGCTAAGAATAATCAGCACCTAACACACAAAGTTCCTATCGCAGTCATCAATCCCTTAGGAAGCTTATTAATTATTTTTCATCGTTATATTATAAAGTAATGAAATAACTTTCAAATTATTATTATTGTCACTACAAATAATTTTTATGGTAAGGTTAATTCAAAAATATCATTATCAATATAAATTACAAATTTAAAATATTTTGGAAGTAATGACGGATTTTGTGGAAAGAGTTAGTAGATGTAATTAGGGCTGTAAACGAACCAAACATTTAGCAAACTTACGTCGTTTTCCTGGGTTTCATTTAACGAATGAAAAGAAAAAAATTGAGAGAATATAAAAAAATCATGTTCTAGAGTTCTTTCAAGAGAGGAAATGAAGTGAAAGTTACTTTCATATATTTCGATCTAAAAGAAAAAAGAAAAGCAATGATATAACAAACTGGGGTACAAATCTAGAACAAACAAAGACGTTCTCGAAATTACTAAGATTATAATACTTAAACGAAAAACCTTTTTATAAAGAAACTAGTTTAAGTTTCCGTGTGTTACATGTGTTCTAAAGAAGGGGTTCGTTAATATAAAGCACAATGCCTATTTTCTAGAAATAAACCATATTCTCATCATCCGGTTGCCTCAAGCATGTTTGTGTTAGGAGATATACTTGATTAAGAGTTAAAACTTATTATAATCTTTCATCGTTATATGTATTTTGAATTTTTTTAATTAAGTATTTGAGTGATTGATATGTATAAGATCAAAATATAGGTTAACTTAAAAGTATAGTTGAAGTAAAAGCGTATAACAATTTTAAAAATTAGCAATTTTACTATTCTATGATACTAACACGATTTAAATTAAACGATAATAAAAAATCAATTTTAATTTAATATTTTAGAGATGATATGGTATTGTTACGTGACATTTTTTTGTTATTGCTTATTATAAGTGGGGTTTCTTTAGCTTTAAATAAAAGTAATAAATAATTGTAAAGTATTAAATGGTATTTAAAGTAATAGTAGAGTTAATTACATGGATTATTCATGTGTATGCTAATTGTTGGGATCCGGTTTTAGAAAAATCTTTTCAAAAAAAAAAAAATGTGTATGATAATTGTAACTGTAGGTATTAATTTATTTTAGACTAAACTGCCATTTTGGTCCCTGTGGTTTGGCCAGTTTTGTCATTTTAGTCCAAATCTCAAACTTTTTACATCTGGGTCCCTGTGGTTTGCATTTTGTTGCCATTTTAGTCCAAAATCCAAAAACCTAATTTTTTGACTGTTGCAACCTTCTATTTTGTCTTTTAGTTCAGGGGCATTTTGGTCATTTTGCTTTTCATTTAACATTTTCTTAATTAACATTTTGGTCATCTTCCCCAAATAAATCATCATCATCCCCAAATAAAACCCTAACTGGCTCTCTCTCTTCTCTCTCTATAAACAACATAAAACCCCAAATAAATCAGCAGCAGACTGTGACCCATCGCTGCAACCCAACATCATCTCTCTCTCTCTGTAACAAACACCACCACAACCATGGCTACCACCGCCATCATCTCTCGCCGCCGAATAACCACCAAATCCGACCCACCCCACCTTTATCTCCTCTCTCTGGCCACCACTCCCACCCTCTTCCACCACCAAATCCGACCCCACCTTCATCTCCTCTCTTTGGCCACCACTCCCACCCTCTTCCACCACCAAACCCCCACTTTCTCTCTCTACATTCACCCCATCCTTCACCACCACCAAAACTCTCACCCACAACTGAAACGACGGTGGATAGTGCTCTTAATCCTGTTGATTTTAAGCGACGGCTTGGGAAGTTTCAGGCGACTGATTCTGCTCTTCCGGTAATGTTTGTGGTTAATATGATGTGTTTTGATTGAATTTTTGTTGGATAAAATAGGAATTAGACTCCATACTTGTTGAATTCGGTGTATACAAGTCAATTTAGGGATGTAAACGAGCTGAGTCGGGCTGGGGTGGGCTCTGGCAGTTTGTGGTGGTGGTGGTGGCGGTGGCGGTGGTGGAGTTCACGGTGGTGGTGTTCGACAGAGAGGAGAGAGAGAGAAGAGAGAGATGGGTGTTTGGAGAGAGAAAGAGAGAGAGTGTGTGTGTGTGCAGGTTTTAGAGAGAGAGTTCACGGGGATGGTGGTGTTGGCGGCAGTGGGATGGTGGTGGTGGGGATGATGCGGTGGTGGAGGTGGTGGTGGTGTGGTGGTAGTTCAGAGAAGAGAGAGAGAGCAGCGATTTTAGTTCAGAGATGCGGTGGTGGATGATGATGAATCGCTGAAGTTTCGATGATGAAGATGAACATCTGGGTTTTGATCTGCTGGTTGCACAAAAGGAATTGTATTTAAAAATGACCAAAATGCCCATGCACTAAAGGACAAAATAATTAGTTTTCAACAGTAAAAATAGAGGGTTTTTGGATTTTGGACTTAAATGGCAACAAAATGCAAACCACAGGGACCCAGATGTAAAAAGTTTGAGATTTGGACTAAAATGGCAAAACTGGCCAAACCACAGGGACCAAAATGGCAGTTTACTCTTTATTTTATTTTTAATCATTCACAAAGCGGACAAATGAGGTTAACTTTTTCTTATGCATTAGTTTTTTTTTTAAGATCAACTTTCATTAACAAAACACCACACGGAAAAGCTATCACAATGGCGGGAATAGCTCACCCGAAAAACCAAACGTCATTACATTAAATCAAATTTACACCATCTATCTCAATCCATTGTACCCCTTTTATACATATTTTTGTACCACAAACAACCATACGATTTAATATCGGACACGATATCAACCACTTTGCTCCTTTTATTGGAGAATATCACTTCGTTCCTCGCTTTCCATATTCGCCAACAAGCAATAATGATGATCCGTTGAAGCGCCATCTTCTTCACGTCGGACACGCCACTATGCTTGTGGAGATCAACCAAGTTTTTCACCGAGAAAGCAAAAACATTTGGAGTACCGCACCATTGAGGAACGCCATTCCAAACGCCTGTCGAAATAACACAGCCGGTAAAAAGATGAACCGTAGACTCCTCCCCATCATCGGATAAGGTACATAAACTCCCATCAACCTGAACATTACGTTTAGTCAAAGCGTCCTTTTTCGGGAGACGATCTAGAAACGCCCGCCACATAAAAACATTGCATTTACTTGGAGTCCATTTACACCACTAAAAAAAACACCCATTCGAGCTGGGAACAGAACTCACCAGCCACTTCTTTGCACCCGCAACCATAAAAACAGAATTTTTATTGTCATTCCAAAACCACCTATCTTGATCACTGACAAACCTGAAGTCCGCTAACAAGCTTTCCAAATCGTCTCTTTCCCTGAGCTCATCTGCCGATTACGGAGCCTTAATCCAATGCCAATTAAACGAAAACCATCACCCAGTCGGACACATCTCTCGGCAACCGAGCAACACTAAGACTTTTCTAAACTGAAGAGCCTTGGGAACCGATCCCTAGAACCGAGATCCCAAACCCCTACCTACTTTGCACCGAACCATACTATATAAACTCACCCCATTGACCTTCAACTTATACCAAAGATTAACCATATTCTTCCAAACACCTGAAATTCCGCTGCTGCACGAGACCGTACCCCAGCGACGATTAGAACCATGAATCGAATCAATCACCATCCTCCACAAAGTGTGTTGCTCCGTATGATACCTCCAATACCACTTCGTAAGCAATGCTTTATTGTTAGTCTCTAACTTAGTTATCCCCAACCCTCCTTCATCTTGCGGACGGGTCACCGTGTCCCAAGCCACCCAACTCATTTTCCTAACCTCATCCGAGCCACCCAAAGAAATCTTCTCATGAGTGCCTCCAATTTATTAACTACTTTGATCGGAGCCTTAAACAACGAAAAATAATAATTGGGAAGGCTATCAAGCACCGATTTTATCAACGTAGCTCGACCACCAATGGACAAAGTATTAGTTTTCCACTTAGACAACCGAGCACGAAAAACCTCCACCACCGGATCCCAATTTGAGATCCTATTCATATTCGCCCCACCTTGATACCTAGATACAAGAAAGGCATAACGCCCGATTTGCAACCCAAACCTCCCGCCTTAGAAGACACCTCTCCATTATCCAACCCAATACCATACAAAACGGATTTATGCAAATTGATCTTCAAAACGGAGCAAAGAAAGAAAATCCGCAAAATCCGTTTCATATTTGCAAAGTTGAAATTAGACCAATCACCCATTAACATAACGTCATCCACATAAAGCAAATGATAAAGAACGGGACCATTCTTAGGCAACCTTACCATGTCAAAAGAACCAACCGAACACGCCTTCTTGATTAAACCAGAAAACGCTTCCATAAGCAAAATAAACAAAAAAGGATAAATAGAGTCGCCTTGCTGAATACCTTTCTGACAATCAAACTCAAACGTTGGGGATCCATTAACCAAGACAGAAGATCTGGCCGAAGAAAAAATACCGCGAATCTACGTACACCATAGAGTGGGAAAACCTATTTGAACAAGAATCGACAATAAGAATTCCCAGTGCACGTTGTTATAGGCCTTATCAAAATCAATTTTTAATAAAAAATATCTCTTTACCCGCCTTTCTAGCCCAAGACAAAACCTCATTAGTCATTAAAGGACCATCCAATATATACCTGCCAGACAAGAAAGCCGATTGCGATTCTGACACAATCTTCCCAATCACCCCCTTTAACTTGTTCGCCAAGACCTTCAACACGACCTTGCTAATAACCCCAATTAAATTAATAGGTCTAAAATCCCCCAATTATGTAGGGTCACCCACATTCGGAATCAAGGTAATGAATGACGACCCGACCCCCTTGCTAAAGCTGCCCCTTTCATGAAAATGCTGCAAAACATCAACAAAATCCGCCTCGAAAACCTCCCAAAAGAGCTTAATAAACCTGAAATTGAAGCCGTCGGGTCCCGGGGCCTTATCATCACCACATTCAAAAACCGCCTCTTTGATCTCCTTCACCGAAAACCGAGAAATCAAATAATCCGCATCTGTATCTGAAAGTTTCTTCAAGCCAAAGCACTTTAATTGCGGTGTACACCTTAAAGGCTTAATAAATTTCTTCCTAAAATAACCAAGAACTTCCCTTTTGACAACATTCGGTTTAGTTTCCCAAACCCCTCCTACCATTAAACCCGGAATATGATTTCTCATCCTTCACTTGTTAATCATCCCATGAAAAAACCGGGTATTATCATCACCAAACATAGCCCACTTACTTCTCGACTTTTGATTCAGATCCTTAAGCTTGTAAGCCTCTAACTCCCTTAACCTCCTCTTAGTTTCCTCTAAAGCCCAAACTTCAACCTCTGTAACATCTCTATGCTGTTGGTGCACTAATGTCTGTTAACTTCGTCTTTATAAAGTCTTGTATCTAGATAGGATTATTCAAGTGCACAGCAGGTCAAAACTTAGGATTTACATGTATTTGTGTGTAATTTCGCTTGAAAGTGTCAGTGACAGTTTCAAACGAAATTAACCAAAGTAATTTCGCTTGAAGTGGTCATGTCACTTTCAAGCGAAATCATCAAGTCTATATATAGGGAACATGCTGTGTCATTTGAAACGGAATTAGACCATAGTTTCTGAGCCGAGGTGCTTTCCATTTGTCATTTGAATCTGTAAAAGCTCAGAATTGGTTAATAAGAAGATAATTAGAGGAAAACAAGCCGTGTTACGTTGATTTCATTGATTCCGCCTTTGATTTTGACGTTGAACTCTTCAGATTGACTCGTTAGGGTCACACGATGATCCAACAAGTGGTATCAGAGCTCAGGACGAGGAGTTCATACCTATTCAGCTTGATTTCATCGGATTCTCTTACTTCTACTCTTTCTTTTCTGATTTGAACGAGATTTAACGGTTGAAATGGCTTAAAACTCACATATATCACGTAAAACATAGTTTTAACTAATCCTTGAAAGAATTGGATTAAAATTCGATCTAAATTTGATAAAATTGGTAATTCCGTTTGAAAAACTGTTCGGACAAAATGACATCATCCTAATTCCGCTTGAATTTGTAGGTGTGATTTCAAACGAAATTAGATTTTGTGGTTAATTCCGTTTGAAACTGCTGTTGATTTCACACGGAATCACTAATTCCGTTTGAAAGTTCAAACGAAATTAGTTATTTCGCTTCAAAGTGACTAATTCCGTTTGAAAGTTACCTGATTTCGCTTGAAATACCTAATTCCGTTGAGTGGTATTCCGGTTGAAAAGTAATCTCGTTTGAAAGGCTTAATTTCGCTTGAAAAGCTGTTTCAGTTTGAAGTGATTTCGTTTGAAATTGCTTTTATCAAAATCCAAAAAAAAAAATTCTAAGTGTTTGTTGATTGTTTCAGGTACTTGAAGATGGATGATTTGTTTATGAATCCATTCTGTGATGTGTTTGCATATACCAGTGGTTCGGGAGATGGCTCAACAAGTAACACGAATGAAACTACACCAACACCGAGTGCAAAGAAAACTCTCACTGATGCTTTGAGTGTAGAGAGTGCTTATGGGACATATAACAAACCTCCCAAACTGATGGCAATTGGAGATTATAACAGGTGGGCTACAAGGTTTGACGAGTGGCTTCAAGCTTTTGCATATTCAAGCTGGAAGAGTTTAAAGAATGGTTACAGTTCAGGAGGATTGGATTGTAAAAATTTATCAGATAATGATGATATAGAAAGATATGTGGCTGAACAAAAGTGCATTGCTTTGATTCATCAGTCTGTGAGAGACGACATAATATCGTTGATCGAGTACACAAATGCAAAAGATCTATGGGAGAAACTTAGAGTGAAATGTGTGGGTAGTGCTGAGATAGTTAAGAACAAAAAGAAGTTGTTAAGAAAAGAGTTTGATTTATTTGGATGTTTGAAAAATGAATCTGTATCCAAGATGATCGAGAGATTTGGGCATTTGAAGATGGAGTTTGCAAGACACAAAATTGTATACACTCAAGAAGAGTTGGTTGACAAACTGTTTGACTCGCTGCCGAATGAACAAGATTGGCAGTACTTTGCATTGATGCTGAAAAACACAATCAAGTCAGAAGAATTGACAGTGGATCTGCTTATCGAAAGATTGGAAAGCCATGAGTTAGAGATCAAGAAATCCAGCAAAGTCAACAACTCATCTTATCAGCAGAATGTGGAGCTGTATTACAGAGGAAGCATGATTCCGAAATCTGCATCACCAAAGACAACATTTTCTGCAGAGAATTCAAACACAGTGAATCATGAAACTCCTAGTAGTGGCTATCATGGTGGTTCATCGTCAAATACTTCAAAACAATCTGCATCAAAGAATCTGAAGAACGCTCAAAATTTCAGTGAAGAATCCGCAAAACAGCAAATCGTATTCTTAGCATCTGTGCTAGAATCGTACGAAAGCCTCGTGGCGGGCAAGATTGGAAACACTAATCTGACTAAGGAAGACTATGATCAGATTGACCCTGAGGAGATGGAACTGATCGATATCAGATGGTGTATGGCCAGTGCAGTCCGGAGAGCGCAACGTTTTATGGAAATTACTGGAAGACATTCAATTGGAGGACCTTCTACAAAACTTGGTTTTGATAAATAAAAGGTTACGTGCTTTAAATATAAACAAAAAGGACATTTTAAAAGAGAATGTCGAAATGCTTATGCTGATGATAGAGCTATCTATCATCAGAACAAATCTGAACCCCCCAGAATGAAGCAGATAGAAGAAAACTCCAAAGAAAAATCCAGAGCACTTGCTGTTATTCATGATGATGAGGGATATGATTGGAGTCAAGTGTTACCAAAGGAAGATGCAGTGGGCTACGCTTTCATTGCAGAAAAGATGACACCTTATAAAGACACTAGAACTGAAGAAGAAAAATTAGTCAACAGAAGAATGAAAGCTCAATTCAGAATGACCAGAATTTCTCGTACATATAGTGAAGCTAAGAAGGCAAAGAGATGGGATGCTAATAGAGAATGTTATCTTGACACCAATGGAAACATTGCTATTGATCCATCTACTCTTAGTGTTGAAGCTTTCGTTGAGCAATTTACTGAAGAAGAAGAAGCCAGACAGAGAGAGTGGTGGGGAGGTGGAGAAGAGAAAGAAAAAGAGAAAGAAAAGGAGAAAGAGTCGCAGTCTAAGAAGGTTGATGATGGGATTATTGATACAACAAAAGAATTCACCGCTGAAAACTTGGGGAAGATGGCTGACAAAGTGCTTGCTGCTAAAGAACTTGAGGTAGACTCTAAGTCTGAAACTGAGTCTAAAAGCAAGGTCAGTTCAAATGATTCAACAAGTGAGTCAGGTAAGAAAGTCAAAGGTGACAGTGACTGCAAAAATTGCATGAAAAACTGCAAGGTTTGTAGTACACTCACTTACCTCAGTGGTAAGAAAATTGAAGATCTGACAACAAGAGTCAGAAGTGTTGAAAATCAGATTCTTGACCGTGACAAAATGTTAAAAGCTTCAAATGATCGAGTTAAAAATTTAACTGAGAAATTTGACAATGATAAAATTGAAGTAGAAAGAATTAGGAAAGAAAACGAAAAGCTAATTCATTAAAATCGTCAACTCTCAGAAAATTTTGACAAATTGAAACGAACGGCAAAAGATTCTGATGAAAGAAATGGTAAAACCAATACATAAAATGTGCAATTAACCGGAGTTCTTAGATTCAAAGAAGAGCAAATCAACCAACAACTGGATGAGATTGCTAAGTTGAAGCTTCAGTTTGAAGAAGCTAAGATTGAGAATGAGCGCATCAATCTGAAATTAACCAGTTACAACTCCGCAAGCTTTGTTTTACAACACATTGTTCCCAAACCCATCGGGAAAAACAAAGCAGGCGAAGATGTATACTTTGATGGAACTGGGGTTGGGTTTCACCAGGTTCCACCACCAGTGTTAAACAATTTCTCAAAGAAGAATTCAGGGTTGGTTAATGATGAAGAAGAAAGTGAAGTTAAACTTCCAGACACGATTGATGTCACATTTACCACATCATCTGATGAAGATAGTGTCCAATCTGAAATTGTTAAAAGCATGGCTGAAAATGTTTTGAAAACTGAAAGTGACACTACTGAGGATGATGAATGCTTTTTGGACAAATATATTCCGAAATCAAAGTCCAAAAACAACTTAAATGATGAACCTGCTGTTGTGATGTATAAGATGGCGGGATCTGATAAGTTGTATTCGGATCTTGAATTTCCTTTGGAAAATGTGAATGTGGGAAAATTGAAAAATGTTTTCAAATTGATTGAGATTGATATTTCGGAAATCGAAGGTTTGAGAAATTCAAAGAGGCAACTAAATTTTGAAAAAGATAAGGCTTACTATAAAAAACCTGTTGTACCACCGCGTTTTTATAACAACAAGCAAAACAGATGGTTGGGTGGATATCAAGGTGGTAAGAATTATCAAAGAAAGAATTTTCAAAACAAAAATTTTTTCGAGAGAAAAGCTTTTGTAAAAAGTTCAAGTTCACTTTCTGATGAAGAATCTAAGATTTTTTCAAAAACTAATGAAGAGTTTTTTTAGAAGAAGGCCTCACAGCCTCAGATTGAAGGTACTAGTCGGGTTGTTGACACTCGTACATGCTTTAAGTGCAACAAAGTTGGACATATTGCACGAAAGTGCACCAACTTAAAGCCTAAGTCTGAAGTTGTTGAGAGTCAGAAAAAGAAAGCTGATGCAAAAGGCAAAGCTCCAATGGTTGTTGAGAGGAAAGTTTTGAAAAATGACAACATAAAATTCAAAACTGAATCCGTAAAGAATGTGGTAACTAAAAATGACAAATTTTATAAACGGGTTGCGTCATCTCAACAAACATGGAAGCCAAAAACAGTGGTAAAGGAATCAAATTCTCCAAAACCAAAGGTGTCTGAGACAGCAAAATCATCATCTTCAACAAAGAAGATGTATGTACCTTTGAATTACTATGAGAAACTTGAATCACAATAGGTTACTACTTCTGAAAAAAGAATGTACCAAAGAAAGACCAATCATCTGGTCAACCTTCTCAAAACGACAAATTTTTCTTATACAAAAAGGTTGAGATTGGATCTGAGGAAAGTTTAAAGATGAATGACAAGAATTTTCCGCCACTTTACACTACAAAAACTCACATCAATGTTAAGTTACCCGAGTCAAAAGAGGCTTGGGTAGCATCAAAATCTAACTAAAGTGTTTGTGATATGTGTAGGAGCTTCCAAGATCCGTTTCACGATGGATTATGGATAGTGGAGCTTCTCGGCACATGACGGGGAAGAAGACCCTACTGTATGATGTTCGTGGGTTTAATGGAGGATATGTAGGTTTTGCAGGCAACCAAAGTGGTAGAATAGTTGGTGAGGGAACTCTTTCTAATGGTATTGTCACGTTTGAGAGAGTTAACTACATCGCCGAGCTTGAAAACAATCTTCTAAGTATTTCTCAGATATGTGATCGTAAGTATACAACGCACTTTACAGACAGAGAATGTTTGATCTTGAAACCAGGATTTGTTATCCTTGAAGAATGGGTTATTATGAGAGCACCCAGAGTCAACGATATGTACGTATTAGATATGAGTGTAGCAACTACTACAACAGGTCAGGCTCATTGTTTTATGTCAAGAGCAACGGAAAAAGAATCACAGTTATGGCATCGAAAGATGGGCCATATTCATCTGCGAAAAATGAATCACCTGGTGCATAATGATTTAGAACTGGTGTTCATGTAAAAGGTTTTCATCTTGAGACGGAGTGTATTAGCTGTGTCAAAGGCAAGCAGAAAAAGAAATCACATCCTCAAAAGAAAGTCAACTCAGTCTCAAGACCTTTAGAGAGACTTCATATGGATCTTTTTGGTCCAGTAAACGTCAAAAGCATAACTGGAGATCTCTACTGTAACAACTCTCATCAAAAGTACTATTTAATGTATTAATTAGTCAAAAAGGAAACCCTAATTGAGAGACCCAAGTGATTCTGAACAAACCCTGAAATTTTCATAATTTTCAGAATCAGGATTAGGGCCCCTAAAACTCAAGGGGGGTAAACCCTAGTGGATAATTATCCACTAAAATACGTTGTCAAATTACTGAAATTCGAGTGTAGCAACTCAGCAAGGCTAGTCCCAGTCGTGGCTAGTCTATGGGCCTATTTTCAACCCATACGCACCGTAGCAGATTATAGCCTACGATGCGCAGGCCTTTAAAAGACCCATACGCATCGTAGGGGATGTTTTGCTACGATGCGCAGGGCTTCCAAATTTTCACCTATAAATAGCAGACACTGGTAGTCGAATTTTGAACATTTTACGACGAAACAATTCTCACAAATACACTGCTTTACGTTCTGTTTACTCAAAATTCAACCCCCGGGTATCGAAATTCTGCTACAAAACAGGGTATTAGCACAATCGCTGCTACGATTCATTTATCCGAAGATCAAGATATCCAATGCATGTTTAAATGCCGCCCACATTAGGGTTATACTTTATCGTTCGTCATTAATTTGACGGATTGTCGTTAATTCGATAGGTAAAGTATTATACTTTATTGTTCGTTGTTAATTCAACGGATCATCGTTAATTCGATGGACAAAGTATTGCATTTGATCATTCATTGTGATAATTTGATCCCGTAAATTATCGTAATTGCTGGATTGATTACTAACCCGGTTTTGTGTGCATTGTATTTATATTAGGTTAACAAGGCTAAATCATAGATTAGACTCTGATCATATTAAATCAGCAATGTGAGTCATTCTCTCTTTTTATCAAATCTATTTACAAAATCATGTTTATTTTCAAAGTTATAATTACGGGGATTAAGTCTTTGTAATCACCAAATTACAGCCGGTATGTGGGGTATTGTGCACAGTATTACAGTTTTATCACTTTAGGTGGGCGAACCTAAATTTAGTGATATTCGTCATTCATTGGGGCAGCCAATGGTGATATGACCACAGTCACCGTAAAGATTCGAGTGACAAATACTGTGGGTAGTTGGATTGATATCAGAAACATTGTAATCGCTCTTAATACTGTAAATTATAACAAATGTGTCATTTTAGTAAATAGAATGATTCACTCAGTATTTCCCGCTGATAAAACCTTTTTCAAACATGTTTCAGGTGATCTGTTGTAATCCAGGAAAAGTGCTGGGGAGTATTTCTAAGCTTACTGATAGTGGCTCAATATAAAATAAATAAATACTTTTGTAATATCACGCTTTATAGTAAAAACATACTATTGTAAATTATCGGGGTTTTATCCCGAATTGTGAAATAAAATAATCGGGGAAAAATTTTAGCTTTAAGCGATCCTGTTTCCGCTGTTAAACTCAATTAAATCAATACCGCAGTATTTCTGTCCCGCGGCTCTTGAAACGGGTCAAACCGGGTCGAGGGCCGTGACAGAAAAAGGTGGTATCAGAGCCACTGGGTTAAGCTGATTATGTATTTAGAAATGCTCCATTTTTCCTGATTACAACCACTGGGTTAAACTAATTAAGTATTAGAAATACTTAATTTTTTCCTGAATACTATTATGTGATTATTTGTATTATTAACTGACTATTTGATTATTTGTTAGTTACAGTATGGGTAAGAAAAAGCTGTCAAGCATTTATCTTAAATTAGAGAAATCATCTAATGAAAAAGGAAGTTCATCCCGAACCAAATCCTCAAGTCAGTCTGAAATTCCTGAAGAAGGAATATTCGTGCGTAAGGCACAATACGAGGAATCACTTTCTCCTCGAAGGAGGGAAATGATTATTAAGAAAAGTAAAGAGAAAATCCAAGAAAAGAGGATTAAACGGGAAACTCAGGAATTAATTGATAAATCACCTTGGGAAGATAAACTAGATGAGAAATGGGCAAATTTATATATGCTAGCTACAGTAGCAGAAAATATAAATCCTTAAAGATTAGCACCCTATTCTCATAAATCTAGAAACCTTGTGTGATAAATAAAATTTGAAACCTAAGTAGGGTTGTCAGTTATCTTTGTAAATCAACTAGTACATTGTGTGAAATAAATTACAAAGTTATTTGTAAATTTTAATTTAGTATTTTATGCATTTTGCATATATGCTACATCAGCATGAGTGAGATAACCGAAGATTTTCAGAATCTTAATCTGTATCCTGTAACTGTTGAAGCTTCCAAAGAATATATTAGCTACTATCCTGATGTTGAACAACCAGTAGAATTCAAGGTTCCACCCCTGAGCAAACCAAAACAAAAGAAAAGAACTTATGTGGGATGGAGGAAAATCCGTAAGAAGAAGCCAGCTAAGAAACTGCCCAAAATAAGTAATCCTTTGAAAAAGGGAAAAGAAGTCATAACTGGAGAGAATTCCAAACCGCAAGAAATGGAAACTGGAAACAAAAAGAAGGATAAGGAGGTAGAATTACAAATGAAGGAGATTACTAAAGAAGTGATAATGGAAGTCGGGCAAGGGTCTATACCAGCTCAGAGAGAAATCGGGGAGAGTTCAAATCCAAACCAGGAAAGAACTTTTCAGGATGAGATAGATTTTCTGTTAGAAAACTGTGAGACAATTCAGCCTGTCCAGACAAATCTTTTTACCTATCCTATTGAAAACCAATTCCCTATGAATTGGGAACCAGCAGCAATTCCTGATCCAATAGTTCACTCCCAACCCATAGGAATGGACGAATGGTGGACAAACGATTGGCAATTTCAAAATATTGTTAATGATCCTTACACTTTTCTTCCACAATTCGATCCAGAACCATTACCTAATCCACCCATGAGCACTGAAAATATGGCCGAACTTCGCCACTTTGGCGAAGAGTTGTTTGATATGGGAAATAGAATGAGGGAGATAGGTGGACAGATTGCTTGGAAGTACGACGAGAGGGAAATGCGTTTTTAACAGCAAGTAACGAAAGTTAGAACGATGATAAAATGGTAGTTGTAAAATAGTACTAATAAAGTTTGTCTGTAAATACCCAATAAAACTTTGTATGATATCTGTGAGTAATGATGCATAATAGATATATATAAATGAAATCGAAAGATCGATTATTTTGACTATATCTGTATTATACAATTTTCTGATTGTTTGTATATAATTATTAATTGTCAGTTACTAATAAAATTTATATATATACATTATCAGATGGCAAACAGTAATGATGAACCTATTAATGAAGTTAATCATTCTGAACAACATTCCAGAGATCAATATATGACTCGGCAAGATATCGAAAACATTGTTGCTCAAGGGATAGCCAATGCTATTCCAGCATTCGTCGCTGCTATAAAGAATCCACCCGAACCACAACAAATTGTTCAGAGCAAACAGATTACTGAAGATAACTTCAGTAATAGTGTAAATGGAGGCAATAAGCATGATAATCATAATAAGGAACCACATCAAGCTCCATTAACCAAGAAAATGAAAACTGCAACGCCTGGTTGCACTTTCAAAGAATTCATTGCTTGTAAACCCACTGAATTTGCAGGCAATGAAGGAGCAACTGCATCACTGCGTTGGTTAGAGAAAACCGAAGCAGTCATTGCAATAAGTAAATGTGGTAAAGATGATCAAGTCATGTATTCATCCAATCTGTTCAAAGAAGGAGCACTCGAGTGGTGGAATACTGTGTTACAATCAAAAGGAAGAGCAATAGCTTATGCTATGACTTGGGAAGAATTTAAGGGTTTGGTGGAAAGAAAATTCTGTCCTGAGTATGAGAAAGAACAGATGGCGAATAAATTTCTAAATCATCGAATGATGAGTGTGGATTGTCGCGGTTATACCTCGACATTCTTCGAATATGCAAGAGTGGTGCCAACATTGGCTTCGCCAGAACCGGTACTTATTTCTCGCTATATTTGGGGGCTAATCAGCGAAATCCGCAATATTGTTAAAGCTGCGAGACCTCGCACTATTGACGATGCGGTAGAATTAGCTAACACTCTGACCGATGAATTGGTGCGCACAAGAGACGAAGATAGGAAGAAGGCAATAGCTCAGAAAATTACCCAAGGATTTCGTGTGGGTAATAATAACAGCTTCAAGAGAAAAGGAACAGGGCAATCTCAAGGTCCGTCATTCTGCAGGAAATGCAAAAAGAAGCATTTTGGAAGATGCGATATTACTTGCAATTTTTGCAAAGCAGTAGGACATCGTGAAGAAAACTGCAAAAAGAAAACAGTAATCTGTTTTAATTGTAGTGAAGCGGGGCATTACAAAACAGAATGTCCTAAATTGGTCAAACCAGTAGACAACAAACCTAAGGCGACCGAAGGAACTACTAAGAAGAATGCCAGGGCATTTCAGCTGACTACGCAAGAAGCAGAACTTATTCCGGATGTGATAGCGGGTACGTTCCTAGTTCACAACGTCTATGCAAAAGTATTATTTGACTCTGGTGCAAACCAAAGTTTTATAAATACTTCATTCTGTCAAGCTCTTAGTTTACCTTTAACCAATATTAGGCAGATCTTTACTGTTGAAACCGCAGACGGAAATTCAGTTAAAATAGATAAAGTGTTGCAAGAAGGAAACATAGAACTTTTAGGACATAAATTCTCTGCAAGACTATTGCCGATGAATTTAGCTGAATTTGATGTTATATTAGGAATGGATTGGTTAGTAGCCAACCATGCTAGAATCCTTTGTGATCAGAATTCCATAGAAATTCAATCACCTACCGGAGAAGTGATTAGGATTTCAGGAGATAAACCACGGAAACCCATGAAGTTCATATCAGTAATGAAAGTTGCTAATTATGAACGAAAACAAGGAATAGTGTATATGATTTCAGTAATCATTAGCACTAAAGGAAAAGATCTTAAGGAAATACCAGTAGTATCAGAATATTCTGATATATTTCCAGAAGATTTACTAGGGTTACCTCCAGATAGGGAAGTAGAATTTAGGATTCATTTAATTCCAGGAACTACACCGATAGCCAAGGCACCTTATCGGTTAGCACCCACAGAAATGTTAGAATTGAAAAAGCAATTAGATGAATTACTAAGTAAAGGATTCATACAACCTAGCTCATCCCCTTGGGGAGCGCCAGTGTTGTTTGTAAAGAAAAAGGATGGTTCAATGAGAATGTGTATCGATTATAGGGAATTGAATAAGGTTACAATTAAGAATCGATATCCATTACCTAGGATTGATGATCTTTTTGATCAACTGCAAGGGGCTAGATATTTTTCTAAGATAGATTTACGCTCTGGATATCATCAATTGAAGGTACAAGAAGAAGACATACCTAAAACTGCTTTCAGAACTAGGTATGGTCATTACGAGTTTACAGTCATGCCCTTCGGGTTAACGAATGCACCTGCAGCATTCATGGATATGATGAATAGGATCTGTAAACCGTATTTGGATAAATTTGTAATTGTTTTCATAGACGATATACTTATTTATTCCAAAAGTCAGACAGAGCATTGTGAACATCTTCATGCACTCTTAACTTTGTTAAGAAAAGAAAAGTTGTACGCCAAATTCTCGAAATGCGAATTCTGGCTAAAGGAAGTACAATTTTTAGGACACATGGTGAATCATGAAGGTATTCATGTAGATCCTGCTAAGATAGAGGCAATTACCAAATGGAAGGTTCCACAAACAGCAATGGAAATTAGAAGTTTTATAGGTTTAGCTGGGTATTATAGACGGTTTATTAAGGATTTTTCTAAGATAGCCGTACCATTAACTAAGTTAACCTGTAAAGCCACTAAGTTTGAATGGGGATCTAAACAGGAAGAAGCCTTTAGGATTTTGAAACAGAAACTAACCAATGCACCAATCTTAGCCTTACCAGAAGGAACTGAAGATTTTGAAGTATATTGTGATGCTTCAAAATTAGGATATGGATGTGTGCTTATGCAACGCAAGAAGGTAATTGCGTACGCATCAAGGCAGTTGAAAAAGCACGAAGAAAATTATACGACTCATGATTTGGAATTAGGAGCCGTAATTTTTGCCCTTAAGATTTGGAGACACTATCTTTACGGAAGTAAATTTACTATCTACACTGACCACAAAAGTTTAAAATACATATTTGGGCAAAAAGAGTTAAACATGAGACAAAGGAGATGGATGGAAATTTTAAGTGATTACGACTGTGATATTCAGTATCACGAGGGAAAGGCGAATGTAGTTGCAGATGCCTTAAGTCGTAAGTATTATGAGAAACAACGAAGGGTTCGTGCTCTCAGATTAAATCTACAAATAGATTTAATGGAACAATTGAAGAATGTTCAGACTACAGCAATCAAGGATGATGCTGAAGGAATGAAAGGACGAATCAAGGAATTAGAACAAGGAGCAGATGGAATTTGGAGATTCCATAAAAGTAGAATCTGGGTACCTAAGTATGGAAACTTAAGACCTAAGATTTTAGAAGAAGCTCATAAATCTAGGTACACTATGCACCCAGGAAACAATAAAATGTACCAGGATCTAAGGAAGAATTTCTGGTGGATAGGAATGAAAAGAGACATAGCCAGTTATGTTTCTAAATGTCTTACTTGTTCACAAGTTAAGGCAGAACATCAGAAACCTTCAGGATTACTACAACAATTAGAGATGCCAGTGTGGAAATGGGAACTTATAACAATGGATTTTGTTACTAAGTTACCCAAAACCAGAAAAGGTAATGATGCGATTTGGGTAATTGTAGATCGATTAACCAAATCTGCTCACTTTCTACCTATGAAAGAAACCTTTAGTATGGAAAGACTGGCTAAATTGTATGTAGATGAAGTTGTATCCTTACATGGAGTTCCACTCTCCATTGTTTCGGATAGAGATAGTCGTTTTACTTCCCATTTCTGGAAAAGTTTCCAGCAAGCTATGGGAACTCGACTAAACTTAAGCACTGCATATCATCCACAAACAGACGGACAAAGTGAAAGGACGATCCAAACCCTAGAAGACATGCTCCGAGCATGTGTAATAGACTTTGGTGGAAGTTGGGATGATCATTTACCATTAATTGAATTCTCCTATAACAATAGTTATCATTCAAGCATTGATACTGCTCCATTCGAGGCACTGTATGGAAGAAAGTGCAGAACCCCAATTTGTTGGGCAGAAATAGGAGAAAGTCAGTTATCAGGACCTGAAATAGTGCAAGAAACAACTGATAAGATTACTCAAATCAAGGAAAGATTGAAGACTGCTCGAGATCGTCAGAAAAGTTATGCAGACAATAGAAGCAAGCCGTTAGAATTCCAAGTTGGAGACAGAGTTCTATTGAAAGTTTCTCCTTGGAAAGGAGTAGTCAGATTTGGAAAGAAAGGAAAGCTAAGTCCAAGGTACGTAGGACCATTTCCAGTGATCCAACGTATAGGACCAGTAGCTTATCGTTTACAATTACCAGAAGAATTATCTGGAGTACATAATGTATTTCATGTATCCAATCTCAAGAAATGCTTATCAGATGAATCTATGGTAGTACCTCTTCGAGATATAGAGGTAAACGAAAAGTTGAAATTTGTTGAGAAACCTCTTCAAATTGAGGATCGAAAGATCAAGTTTCTCAAACACAAACGACTAGTTTTAGTCAAAGTCAAGTGGGATTCAAAGAGAGGAGCTGAATATACTTGGGAACTGGAATCAGAAATGAAGAAAAAGTATCCACACTTATTCCAGTAAATCTCGAGGACGAGATTTTTCTTAAGGTGGGTAGAATGTAACAACTCTCATCAAAAGTACTATTTAATGTATTAATTAGTCAAAAAGGAAACCCTAATTGAGAGACCCAAGTGATTCTGAACAAACCCTGAAATTTTCATAATTTTCAGAATCAGGATTAGGGCCCCTAAAACTCAAGGGGGGTAAACCCTAGTGGATAATTATCCACTAAAATACGTTGTCAAATTATTGAAATTCGAGTGTAGCAACTCAGCAAGGCTAGTCCCAGTCGTGGCTAGTCTATGGGCCTATTTTCAACCCATACGCACTGTAGCAGATTATAGCCTACGATGCGCAGGCCTTTAAAAGACCCATACGCATCGTAGGGGATGTTTTGCTACGATGCGCAGGGCTTCCAAATTTTCACCTATAAATAGCAGACACTGGTAGTCGAATTTTGAACATTTTACGACGAAACAATTCTCACAAATACACTGCTTTACGTTCTGTTTACTCAAAATTCAACCCCCGGGTATCGAAATTCTGCTACAAAACAGGGTATTAGCACAATCGCTGCTACGATTCATTTATCCGAAGATCAAGATATCCAATGCATGTTTAAATGCCGCCCACATTAGGGTTATACTTTATCGTTCGTCATTAATTTGACGGATTGTCGTTAATTCGATAGGTAAAGTATTATACTTTATTGTTCGTTGTTAATTCAACGGATCATCGTTAATTCGATGGACAAAGTATTGCATTTGATCATTCATTGTGATAATTTGATCCCGTAAATTATCGTAATTGCTGGATTGATTACTAACCCGGTTTTGTGTGCATTGTATTTATATTAGGTTAACAAGGCTAAATCATAGATTAGACTCTGATCATATTAAATCAGCAATGTGAGTCATTCTCTCTTTTTATCAAATCTATTTACAAAATCATGTTTATTTTCAAAGTTATAATTACGGGGATTAAGTCTTTGTAATCACCAAATTACAGCCGGTATGTGGGGTATTGTGCACAGTATTACAGTTTTATCACTTTAGGTGGGCGAACCTAAATTTAGTGATATTCGTCATTCATTGGGGCAGCCAATGGTGATATGACCACAGTCACCGTAAAGATTCGAGTGACAAATACTGTGGGTAGTTGGATTGATATCAGAAACATTGTAATCGCTCTTAATACTGTAAATTATAACAAATGTGTCATTTTAGTAAATAGAATGATTCACTCAGTATTTCCCGCTGACAAAACCTTTTTCAAACATGTTTCAGGTGATCTGTTGTAATCCAGGAAAAGTGCTGGGGAGTATTTCTAAGCTTACTGATAGTGGCTCAATATAAAATAAATAAATACTTTTGTAATATCACGCTTTATAGTAAAAACATACTATTGTAAATTATCGGGGTTTTATCCCGAATTGTGAAATAAAATAATCGGGGAAAAATTTTAGCTTTAAGCGATCCTGTTTCCGCTGTTAAACTCAATTAAATCAATACCGCAGTATTTCTGTCCCGCGGCTCTTGAAACGGGTCAAACCGGGTCGAGGGCCGTGACATCTACTGTCTAGTAGTAACAGATGACTATTCGAGATTTTCATGGGTATCATTTCTAAAGACAAAAGATGAGACGTTTAAAAGTTTGATGGCGTTGTTCAGGAAAATTGAAAATTTGTACCAAAGGCGTATCAGAAGAATAAGAAGTGATAATGGTACTGAGTTTAAGAACAACAAGATGGAAGAGTATTGTGATAAGAGATGTATATTGCATGAATTTAGTGCTCCTTACACTCCGCAACAGAATGGAGTCGCTGAAAGAAAGAACAGGACACTAATCGAAACGGCCAGGACGATGCTTGCTGATTCCAAACTACCAGTCAACTTTTGGGCAGAAGCAGTATCAGCCGCATGCTATACGCTCAACCGGGTTCTTACAGTGAAGAAATTCAACAAGACATGTTATGAGCTGATCAATAACCACAAACCGAATCTGAAGTATTTAGAACCGTTTGGGTCTCCCTGCACAGTTCTAGAGCCTTTTGGAAAGTTTGGTGCAAAGAGCATTGAAGGAATATTCGTGGGTTACTCAAGTCCATTAAAGCGAGTCTTTGTTCCAAGCTTGAAGCAGATTATTGAAGCACACAATGTTGAATGCCAAGGTCACACAATGCCACCACAGAATCCAGGCGATTCATGGCGTTTTCATTACGATACACTGTGGGATTCGTTTGACATGGAAGAAGAAGAGGAACCGGATTTCTTTGACGAGTTAGATATTTTGAGAGAGTATGAAGAATCTCAAGAAAGATTCCCAGCTGAGTATTCTACACGTCAAAAAGCTTCCAATGATGATGAAGCCGGTCCAAGTAATGCTGGAGAACATGACGATATTCAGCAAACTCTTGACAATCAGACGGCTATCAACGATAATCAAGAATCTGATGATAGACCTGTATTTGATCGTGGTGATTCAGATTCTGAGGGGGAGCAGATCCAGATTTCAAGTCAAACTATTCCAGTCAGTGAACAAGGTGCAAATCAGAATGTCACAAATTTGGAAGGCGAAGTAGATGTTCCAGGCGAGGTGATGCCGAGAACTCTTTCGTACCATCCAGAAGAGCTGATCATTGGAGATTTACAATCAGGCGTTCGCACTAGACGTCAAATTGATCAAGGCCTTACTTGTTTTTATACAACAATTGCTCCGTTACAAACTGAATTTTCACATAGTTGTTTTATTTCGCAGATTGAACCGAGAACTTATAAGGAGGCGCTTACTGAAGATTCTTGGGTCAACGCGATGCAAGAGGAGCTGAGTCAGTTTGAGAAGTTCGGAGTGTGGAAATTGGTAGACTTGCCTGATGGTCAAAGGAAGATAAACACCAAGTGGGTGTTCAAGTGCAAGAGAGACGATCGAGGGGTTATTATTCATAACAAAGCTCGACTCGTAGTCCAGGGTTTCAGTCAGCAGGAGGGGATAGATTTCACTGAAGTGTATGCTCCAGTTGCTAGACTAGAAGCGATCAGAATCTTCCTAGCATTTGCATCTTGGAAAAATTTTAAAGTTTATCAGCTAGATGTTAAATCGGCGTTTCTCTATGGGAAGGTAAAAGAGGAGGTATATGTCGGACAGCCACCGAGCTTCACCGATCCAATCCACAAAGACAAGGTCTACTTGCTGGACAAAGCGCTGTATGGTTTACACCAGGCCCCGAGAGCTTGGTACGAGACATTGTCTCAACACCTGCTAGCCAACAGCTTCATCCGTGGAAAAGTGGATGCCACTCTTGTCACCAAAGAAGTCGATGGACATCTTCTGATAGTTCAGATATACGTGGACAACATCATATTTGGGTCAACAAATGAAAATCTGTGCAAAGATTTTGAACGAGTTATGAAGCAGAAATTTGAAATGTCATCGATGGGTGAGATGAAATTCTTCTTGGGACTTCAGGTTGATCAACTGCCTAAGGGAATTTTCATACATCAAACGAAGTACGTTCATGATATTTTAGAGAAATTTGGGATGTCAGGTTCTACTCCAGCTTCCACCCCATTAGCAACGAATCATGGGATAAACCCTGATCTCATCGGAGAGAAGGTAGATGAAACAATGTATCTTTCCATGATCGGATCGCTGATGTACTTGACAGCTTCAAGACCCGATATAATGTATCCAACCTGCCTCGCAACAAGATTTCAATCTAATCCTAGAGCTTCGCATATGGTGATTGTGAAAAGGATATTACGCTATCTGAAAGGTACTCCATCATTGGGGTTGCGGTATCCAAGAGAAGGCGATTTCACGCTCGAAGGGTATTCCGATTCCGATTTCGGATGCTGCAAAGTTAACGCTAAATCAACAACAGCGGGGTGCCAGTTTTTCGGACCAAGATTGGTTACCTGGCAATGCAAGAAGCAGACCTCTGTGGCTTTATCCACATGTGAAGCGGAGTATGTATTTGCTAGCAGTTGCTGCTCTCAGATCTTGTGGATCCAGCAACAGATGAGAGACTACGGTTTGCACTTTCTTAACACCCCTATCTTTGTTGATAATGAGGCAGCGATAAACATTACTAAAAATCCTGTACATCACGCTAAAACGAAACACATAGAAATTCGTCATCACTTCATTCGCGATTGTTTCGAGAAGAAGTTGATACGAATTGAGAAAATCCACACTGACGAGCAAAAAGCTGATTTACATACCAAAGCATTTGACAAAAAATCGTTTTCAATATTTGCTAAAACTGAATGGTATGAAGCTTTTATCGGTGTTGGAAGAGATTCTTGGCGTTGATGAAGGAGACATTGTAGATGATGTTGAGACGTAATCTGTGATGGTTTGTCGATTTTTTACTTGTTTTGGTATTTAGGGGGAGTAAATATTTTCAGAAAATACAAAAACAGTAAAAAAAAAAAAATTCAAAAATTCAAAAACATGAGATATTTTCAAAATACAAAAACAATAGAAAACCAGAAAAGAGCTTGTGTAAAAAGGGAAAATGATAGTACATTGGCTTGACAGTTACAGTATGCTAAAGATATGTAATGTTTAAAAGTTTTAAACAGTCTCGCTGATGATGTGCCGATAGGTTTTTACACATTTAGTAGGTTTGTTCGGGATATAAACCTAAAATCCTTACTTGCTTATTTTGTGGGGAACACTACTTGGATATATAGGTAACCCCTGAAATCTTGTTTGAAGGATCCCTCTTTCTGAAATACTAGGTCTTTATACTCAGTGATATCTGGGGTATTATTCCGGGACTTCTGATAATGCGGAAGCAATGGCCTAGTCCCCGTATAATACTTTACTGCTTGCTTGAAATATAGCATCGCCCTCAGCACAAAAATGATGAAACATTAAAAATGATAATCATTGCTGTTGTAAAAAAGATCCTCTAAAGGGGACACACCAAAAGTCGAAGCCGTCATCTCTCTGCTGAACGGAAGTTCTGACCTGAGCTCTCACGGTTTTTCGCATTTTAACCCCTTACAGATATCATCTGTGGTATACTCACCTGTAAGACTGAATATTGGGTTCTGGATACGGGAGTATATTCAAGAGGTGGGACACATGAATGAGTTTAAGTTCTTAATACATCTAAATCGTATCCTGAACAGATTGAAATTTGTGTGAGAATTTAAGTGGATCAGTATATCGACAATCTAAGTGAATTGTTTAATTCTGAGTATGAAATTAAAGCTTAACGGTACTTGTGACTTGTCGAATAGCTGATATGATTCTCTAACACGCTCACCAAAAATATGTTTGTAAATAGTTTACTTTTACTGCATTTTATTTCTGTAATTCATTTCTAGTTTAGAAACTTTATTCATAATCCAAAAAGATTTTTCATTTCTGCTTTATTTTCCAACAAACCAAAGTGGAAAGCTGATCTTCAGATTCGAAAGTTGAAGCAGATGCAGGAAGTTTCTGAGCTGGAAGATGAGTCGTGAGCTTAATATGTTAAAATTGAGAAAATTGAAAAATTAAAACAAGTTCCTTAATTTGAAATTTGTAAATTTCAGAAAATTGTTTGAACTAGTTTGTACAAAATGTCAGTGTGATTTGTGTCAGATCAACCAAGGTCATTAAATTGGACTTGGTAGACAAGTTGAGTAATCAGGGTCATTAAGTTGGACCTGAATACTTAAGTGATTTACTAAAACTGATAAATAATGTGAAATGTTGTTGAAAGTCAATAGATTGTAATGTTATATGTTTGAGAAACAGGTTATAGGTTGTGAAAGATCTCCATGGAAAAGAAAATGTCAAAGATTGAACCAGAATTCAAGTCCCAGCTTATTGAGAGGGGGAGTCTTCGAAAGGGGAGTCAAGATTCTGGATCAGCATTCAAAGGGGAGATTGAAGATTAGTGTTTGAAGATAAAAGATTGAAGGATGCTTTACAATGTCAAGATAATTTCGAACAGAGATCGGTAGATCAAGACTACAGACTGAAGACTGATTGCTAAAGACTTCGTCAACATCCAAGGGGGAGTCTGTTGGTGCACTAATGTCTGTTAACTTCGTCTTTATAAAGTCTTGTATCTAGATAGGATTATTCAAGTGCACAGCAGGTCAAAACTTAGGATTTACATGTATTTGTGTGTAATTTCGCTTAAAAGTGTCAGTGACAGTTTCAAACGAAATTAACCAAAGTAATTTCGCTTGAAGTGGTCATGTCACTTTCAAGCGAAATCATCAAGTCTATATATAGGGAACATGCTGTGTCATTTGAAACGGAATTAGACCATAGTTTCTGAGCCGAGGTGCTGTCCATTTGTCATTTGAATATGTAAAAGCTCAGAATTGGTTAATAAGAAGATAATTAGAGGAAAACAAGCTGTGTTACGTTGATTTCATTGATTCCGCCTTTGATTTTGACGTTGAACTCTTCAGATTGACTCGTTAGGGTCACACGACGATCCAACATATGCTCCATCTCTAAATCCAACTGATGCAATTCCATCTTCAAGCCCCTTTCTTCCTCCATCTCTTTGGTCCTAAAATCCGATTACCGGGCCCCAATAACCTGCCTAAGTCTTCTGAATTTGCTTAACAATCTAGCATCCAGATCACCCACAAAACCCCCTCTATCAACGCCTTCTTGACCACCCCTTCAAAATCCTCTCTATCTAGCCAAGAGTTAAAAACCCGAAAAGGTTTTGCACCAAAATTCTTTGACACAATCTTAAGAATTAATGAGCAGTGATCCGACTTATCACAGTCTAGAGCTCTATATTCCGCGTTTGGCCACTCATTTAGAAAGCTCCAATTAACAAAGATTCTATCAATACGACTGAATTTATTACCAACAACAAAAGTAAAACTCCTACCCTTCAGAGCATACTCGTGCAGATTAGCTTCGTCCAGAAAAAAAAATTAAAGTCCCTCGCAGCAGCAGAATTAAAATTAGAGTTTCTTCTTTCCGAACACGTTCTAACAGAATTAAAATCTCCTGCCGCCACTGTCCAGTACCCCTCTCCTAAACCCACAATGTTAACAATCTCTGCCTACAACTGCCGCTTAATCACGTTGAGTACAAGTCTACCGACAATTGCAAATTTGTGGAACAATCGTAATATTTTACAAACCGAGATAAAACTTGACTTTTTGGTATTATTGATAATTGCTTTCGCTTTGATTTAAAGTAATAAATAATGTAAAATTTATTCTTGTCATAGTTAACTATACGAATAATCCATCTTCGTCGTTAACTTTTTTAATAAGCTTTGCTTCTCTTGGTGGAGTTGACGAATTTGATTCCGAACAACAAAAAATTGGTCTCTTGATTGAATATCAAATCTGAATAAAAGCAAATCGTGTTTCTTTGACCTTTGTTATATGCATAGACATTGATAGGAGTTACCCGTAATTTCTATGAAGATTATGTTGGTCGATTGATTATGATTTATGTTTTTTTTTTTCGATTGATTATGCTTTTGGATTATTATGGTGGATTGCCGGGGAAAACGGTTGCCAAAAAAAATAATATGTGCTTGGGTAAGTTGATGTAGTTTGTAACTGGGTCGGTAGCTTCATGCTATGGGCCTTTATATATTTTTAGTAATATAAAAGTCACCGTTACCTTTAAAAGAACTTAGGTAGGTGTTGGCCAGTAGCAAAGATGGGGTGGATTTGGATTCGGGATTCTTTATATATTAATAGATTCAATTCCAAAAATCTAGCTGACATCGAGCATTCACATCCAAACCATCAAATTATACATACATTCCACTAAAAAACAACTCCTATATTAATATATTTCCACTAAAAACAAATACTTTTTCTCTCTCCTTTTCAATTAAATAATATTATCATCACATTTTTCTCTCCCCTTCACTCACAACCACTTTCAATATATATTAAAAAAATTATACTGGGTGAACAGTGTCCCCCCAAATATACAGATAAACAGTAACATTTTCTCTCTCCTCCACTCACAACCACTTTTTATACCCTTTATAATATAAAAACTCCCCCTCACATATTTTGATGGATAGAATGTGAATGCTCCTAAGAATCATTTGTGTTACTCCAAATGAATAGTGAAGATTAGAGTGTAATAAATGAAATTTAGAATTTAGATATCACAATCATAATATAATCATACCACAAAGACCATACACATAATTAACTTAAACATGTTATAATTTTTTTACATAGTATCGATACTTAAATAGCTTTAAAACTAAAAAAAACTAGAATTAGTATCAGTCGTGATGTGGCAGGGTTTGTTACAATCGATGACAATTTTTAAACAAAATACATTCAAAGTCTAATTACTATTATAAAAGCTACAATGAAACACAACACATTTAAAGACAAATATAAACACTTTTAAAAAGATACAACGTCAACAATTTTCTTTTTATACTACACGACTAAACCTAATGTGCCTAACCTGTGCTAATGCATCTTTGTGACACAACTAGTTATCCGTCTTCGTTAAGCGGTTGGCCTTCCAACTGGTCTAGCCGGTCGATCTCGTTTTGGAACCCGGCCTTCCCTCGCTGGTGGGTCATTTTTTGTACCTCAACCTTCCTTCTTCCTTTAAAAAACACTGTAGGTTGATTTTTGTTCAGCCTTACGGTTCCGACATTTTGGCCCCACGAACCTGAACGAACGCCGACGTAGGTTCGCAGGCTCACAATGAACTCCATAAACGGGTACAAAGAAAACACAGATGAAAAGTAGAAAGCCTACAAAGGTGACATAATAATAGCTTTCAAATGAAGTCGGGAACCAAAAACTGCAACATAATATAACAAAAACAATAAATCATCACGCACACTTAAACGTAGGCTACCTATGTTGCAAACTGAAATAAACAATATAGAAACACCAAATTGTTGAAACAAAGAATTAAGAAAGCTACGACATATGAAGATTACAATAGTTTAAGGTCATATGCATAAACAACCATATCAAAGTTTTACAAGAAGCCAAATTGTTGAGAATCCAGACGGCTATCACACATTACACAATCATATCACCAGGTTGGATGCCCCGCCGAGATACATATTATCTCAAACGGATAAATACATCATGGCTGCATAGTTAACGATGACAATATGAAAGGCAAATAAAGCACATGACCATGGTCAACAATGCATTGAAGATACACAAACTGCTATGACCCTCAACAAAACAATTAAATAATGAAAGCTCAGACGTGTAGGATGGCAGAAGCTTACAATACTAAGCCAAATCCTCACCAACATCACAACTTTGGCTCTCGGAAGAAAACTTTCTTAACCACTTAAGCAAGCCAACTGGTACCTTAGCCAACAACTGTAAGATTAAATATGTATTTAATCTAGTAGCCATCATTATCATTTATATAATATAGATCAAAAGGTATTAAAACCTTATAATATATTAGTTAGTAATTGTTGATGGACCGATCTACCCTTATTAACCAATTAGGTTTCTCATTAGGTGTATTTAAGGAGATTACTAGAGAGGGATCAGGGTTAGACTCTCGTAACAATAACATCACAGCATAATTCCGACCTCCCATCTCTCTCCATTCACGAGTTCTTCACCCTAAAGAACTCGGTACTACCATCAAGAATATACACTCTATATAGGAACCAGATCACGTTGACTAGCATGTCGAATTCCATGGATGCATTTGTATCTGGACTATCTGCTAGCCTGTCTGCTATAACAAGTATTATTTATATGTTTTCCATTATGAATAGTACTTTTATTATTATAATAATATAAATAGTTTTTTAAAACATTTATTTCCTTATTATTTTGCTTAAAACCTAATGAATGGTACTTTTATTTTTATAATAATATACATAGTTTTTTTAACACTTTTATTACTTTATTTTTTTCTTAATTTTAATGATTTTTTTATCACGGGTTGAGATAAATGCTACCGGTACCATTTACTCATCCCTGATTACGGGTACCGTACGAACAACGGTATCGTATAATTTTTTTGTTGATTTTCTTCAACTTTTAATAATTTTTTTATGTTTCAGACGTACAAATTTTTGGTTAATTTTCTTTCGTTTATCCTTTAGTGTTTTTTCAACATTTTCTTTTTATTTTTGTCAACGGTTCCGTGCGCAACGCGCTTGTAGTGATTTCAAAACACATGTAAACACAGACTCAATAACAAAAGAAGTTCGCCGCAACGCGGCGACGATGATAAACCTACTTTGTTTAAAAATTGAAAAATAAGTTAATTAAAAATTAATTTTGGCTGATTGTTGACAGGGATGGGGGAGAAAAGGAAGACCACACTATTATTGAAATTTGTAAGTTAATCATATTTAATAGGCTTATCAAACAAACCAAACACATTAAGTATTAAATAGAATTATAATATTTAATTTTCAATCATTCACAAAGCTGACAAATGAGGTAAACCTTTTTTTTTGCATTTGGAAAAGTTTAGTCTACCGACAATTGCGAACTGTGGAACAACAGGATTTCTAAAATATTATAAACACTTTGATTATTTAATTTACTGATGATTATACTTTTAGCTTTGAGTTAAACAAATAAATAACTGTACAATGTAATAGTAAAAAGTAATCGGGTTAAGGGAGGAAGGGCGCTCAAGGGTAAGTATCATAACCTTAACATTTTGGATGGCCCTCTGAACTTAAACGAGGTAATATCTTGGGTTAAAAATCTAAGAATAAAGCCTTTTTGTTTAAGATTGATATAGATAAAGCATACGATACCATCAATTGGGGTTACATTGATGCGGTCCTTGATCAGATGGGTTTCCCGAGTCTATGGCGCATTTGGATGAGGGGCATTCTCAAAACGGCAAGGGCATCCGTGCTAATTAATGGATCCCCGACAGGGGAATTCCAATGTGGGAGGGGTGTGAGTCAGGGGATCCTTTGTCTCCTTTTCTCTTCATACTCGCGATGGAAGCTCTCACTGGTTTTGTTAGAAAGACGGAATCGATAGGGATAATACATAGGATTAAACTTCCAAATAACGGGTCATGTCTCACACATCTTATGTACACGGATGACATCGTTTTCACGGTCGAATGGAATGAAGAAAACATCAAAAATGTCATAAGGCTAATGAGGTGTTTTCACCTCGTTTCGGGTCTGAAAATAAATCATCAGAAATCCAGTCTCTTTGGGGTAGGGGTTGACGAGGCATCAGTGGAAGGAGTAGCTTCTAGAATTAACTGAAACGTGGGGGCATTCTGATGCGGGTCCAAGTGTGGAGGAGCGGGCCATCTTGTATTTGGAGGCCCAAGATCGTGTAACAAAAGGGGCTTCACTAAAATGGCTCTAACTTGGGCTACGGGGGTCTGTTTTGGGCGTGCGACCAGGCGAAACGATCGTGAGAATGAGCTCCATCTTGCTGCAAACAGCCTACGATGGTTTGGGTCATCGTCCGGGCCAAAAAACGTTTATTTCTATTGGTTATTTACGTTTTTATGTTTTTTGAAGTGTTTTGGGCATTTTGTTTTTGGGCTTGTGTTTGGCCCATGGCCTTTTTGTGGCCCATTTCGAATTTCTGTCTCTATTTATGTCTTTCTCTTGTAATTTGGATGGTCAGACTTGAATTTCGAATTTACTTGAATTTCGAATTTAATCAAATTTCACTTCAAATTCTGTGCCCTTTGGGTTGAATTTTGGGGGTTGGGGAAGATCAACACGGGTATTCGCAGAATCAAGGTGTTTTGCTCTCCGTTATCCTAACACACGCTACATCACATTCCCATGTAAATATCTTGGCCTCTTACTTGGGGCGAACATGAATTTGGCTCGTAACTGGAAGGGCATAATAGATACAATAAAATCAAGATTATCAAAATGGAAGGAAAAATCATTGCCAATGGGTGGAAGGGTAACGTTAATGAAATTTGTCTTGGACAGCCTCGCGTTACATATTTTCTCATTATTTAGAGCGCCTAGATGTGTAATTGAGATGTTGGAAGGAATCAGGAGGAGATTTTTCTGGGGTGCCAATGAGGGAAAAACAAGTTGGGTTTGTTGGGAACGCACAGTGGGTCCTAAGGAAAAAGGTGGATTAGAGTTAGATCATTACGAGATATGTACGTGAGCTGCCTGTTGAATTGGTGGTGGCGCTATAGAGTAGATAAGGGAGTTTGTGGAGGGAAGTAATCAAGGATATTCACTATAATGCACAATCATGGTCATTTCTTCCAATCCAAAAGGGTATAATAGGTGTGTGGAATGCTATTATAAAAAGTGCAGACTGATTTTACAAATTAAAACATACAACCAGTTAATTTAGTGAAAGGAGAGGTGGGTGATGATTCAAAGATTCGGATGTGGATTGATAGATGGATTGGGGGTGAACCTCTAAAGGACCAGTTTCCAAAGCTTTTTGAATTAGAGACAAATAAGAATGTTACATTGGTAGAAAGGTGCTCTAGTTGGAATCAAAATTGGAGTTGGATCTCGGGGTGGCGTAGGGAACCGATGACCTCGTTGGAAATTCAAGAACTCAACAATCTTAATGGTTTATTAGGTGGGGTTAAACTTTCTGATGAAAAGGATTGCTGGAAGTGAGATTTGGATCCTAATGGGTAGTTTCCGGTTAAATCTATTTGGGTCTTCTTGTCTAGATATGCAGTCCCGTTCTATCCGTTTGAATGGATAAATTGGATTACAAAAAAATATTAATCTTTTCGGATGGAGGGCAGAACAAGACAGGTTAGCTACATTGGTTGGCATGTACAAGCGTAACAGTCACCAGGTGAAACATTATGCAAATTATGTAAGACAAGGGAGGAAACGACAGATCATTTATTCACATCCTATTTGGTAGTGGCGGTTCTTTGGAATAAAATTAGCCAGTGGTGTAAAATTCCACCAATTTATGCTTTGAACATCAGAGACCCGTTGGGCATTTACGAATACTCTGGTTCAAATAGCAAGAAGAAACAAATTATTCAAGGTTTTATCCTTTATATGGTACAAGAACCGAACAAAGATTTTTTGCAAGATCCAAGCATCATCCTTTATATGGTACAAGAACCGAACAAAGACTTGTGATATCGACTAGGAAAAATGGAGAACATTTGTTGTCATGGAGAACTAATTCAAGATGCAGAAGCATTTTGTTGGGGTTGGGTGTACTAATGTAATATTAGGGGACCTTGGGTTGCTTGTGTTCTAGTCACTTGTAAGATGTAATATGGTTTATATATTTGGGAATGAATAAAATTTTATTCGTTCAAGAAAAGTATCATAGCCTCACCCAACCATCACCCTTCATGTCAAATTTAGTGCAAAGTACCCACAAGCTAGTAAACACAGGCACGCCTACCCATACCATAAACTATTTTTTTATGTAAATAAAGTTGAATGTTATATAAAAATAAACTTCATTAAAATAAAAATAAAATACATAATTGAAATTAAAATAAAATTCAGAAATAAATAAAAAATGACAATTTTTAAAATAAAAACAACCTACAAATCCGGTAATTGGCTCCTCGGCCAACCCCATTTTTTTTGCAAGTTCTCGTTTGCAGCTACAAAGACTTTTTGCACTTCGAGGTCAAGACTTTCATGAGGCATAATATACATATGAAAACCTCTGTCTTTCAACACTTGGGCGACACTTTCGCATTGCCCGTAAATCAAGGCCGTAGAGGCGAGGATATTTTCTTGTCTTGCATCAGCCAATGCTTGCATCCCCGCTTCCTTCTTTTGGGTGTAAGTTCTTATTTCCTCGCCTACCAATCCAACTTGACTTGTAGTTTGGCTTGAGGAACATGGAGTCCTAATGTGTGCCTTCCTCTTGGATTGTGTTGGGCTAACTTCATCGTTCAAGTCTGGCACCGACTTATCAGATGGCTCAAAGTTAGCCGAATCCAAGGATTTTATCTTGCTAGAACTTCCACCAGAATCTTCGTTCAACAAGTTGATTTGACCCTATTTTGCGCCGTCTTTAACAACGTTCCACGCAAGACTGTGCTTGAAGGCTTGTTTGTTTTTTTAATCTTTTAGTGACGTTTCCAAGACGAGTAAATCATTGCATCTACTTTTACGTATGCGATCCTATATGTTTAAAAAATAGTGATAATATAAAAATACATAATATAAATAAATAAAACGTTAAAGTGTCAAAAGAAATATAAACAATTAAATTAAAATAAAATAATTTTTTTACCGCTTGAATGTAAAGGCTGTTGAACCAATTAATTTGAGTCAACATTGGACCCCATTTTGAGTTTAGTTGATCTTCATCCAGTCGCCATTACCACCAAGCGTAACGTAGTGTTTATGGACTGTTTTCAACACCGGTATACCGATACATGGATGAATGTTTTAGCCAACATTTCTTCCTCCTCGAGAGTCTACTCAACCCCGGTGGCCCAGTTCGCGAATCTTCCCTTTTTCTTGCCTTTAGTATTTTTACATCCTCCTCTACATGCTCTTCACTTTCAACTTGCATTTCTTCCAAGTTAGGCTTAAATTATGTTTCTTGGACATATTCCTCGTCACCGTCATCTTCGTCAATGTCATAATGTAGTGGTAGCTCTCGTTCCACATTTTCTTCTACAAAATGGGATGGGTTTCTATACGCCCCAAACGGTTCAAATTTTTGCATCGCTTCCGCTGCGAAATCGAGCCGAACCGATGGAACCATAGGTTGCGAAAAAAATAGTTTGGTTGTTGACTAAACATATAAGGCGGTGGAAGGGGTTGCGTATTACTATGTGGCATTGGAGGTTGTGGCATATACCCTTCACTACCAAAAGCACCACCTTGGCTCGAACCAGTTCTTCGTTTACTCGAACATGCGCCTCTTCTGCTAGCACCATCCCCTCATTTACTCATACGAGCAACTTGGGATTTTTGTGTGAATCAATTGTAGAGAGTTAAAAGGGTTTTGGTAACGAAGGATTTTGAGAGTGTGTGTGCGTTTAAAATTTGTGGGTGAAAGTTATATATATATATATATATATAGTGTATATTTTTTTAATAAAGGTCAAATGACCGTTGAATAACGGTTGGAATTTTCGAAAGGTGCAACGTCTCAAGTGGGTATTCGTGCTTTCCAGTCGAACCCGCCAACCCTACATGCGAGGGTGGCGGGGTGTTCTGGCGCTGGTTCGAATTCGCAAGCACCAACCCGTTAGGTGACACCAGTTCCAAATTTATTTGTGTCATTTAACCAGAATACTTATAGATCTTTATTTATAATGGTGCCTCTTATACTCTTAATGATTTCGGTTATGCTATAGCTCCTAACCCACAAGACTCATAACAATTATGTACATTATATCAATCCTAAGGAACCTTTCAATCGGTTGAGTCTCCCCACATATCCAAAGTTAGATGCATTTTCGATCGTTTAATTATCTCTTATATATAATAATTGAAAACCAACAATCTGATTACACCTATCATCTTCCATTTTTATTTTGTTTTTTTATTTTTCTAAACAACCTAACTAAAACACTAGTTTTCCTTCCCCACACTTAAAATCTACATTGTCCTCAATTTGGAAAGAAAACTGACTAAAAAACTATACAAAAGATTGGAACAAACTCCCAGGGTTAAAGTAACCGGATCCTCGTAAATGTTCCACAACAACCGTATATCATTCCACTTGCAGCCGTGTTCAGCAAAAACTCGGGTTGCTCGCTATCCATTTTCCGAAGAATTCACCTATACAAACGCAAACGAGACGCCCAAGCGTAATACTGAAATAAACAAAAAGAAAACAAAACAAAAGAAAGTAAATTTTTTTGGCTTTTTTGTTTTATATTTTTTTTGTGTTTTTAATTTTTAACTAGTAACTAACACTAAGCACACTAATTCCCTGGCAACGACGCAAATTTGATGTAACTGTAGTGGGCTAATAAAAAAACAATTGTTTTTATGACTCAAACACCTATAATAGTATGGGTGAGTAAGACCGTTTCCACATGGGATATGTGATTAATGTTTAGCTAAATTATCTAATTAACTATTACAAATCTCGATTTGGGGACTTTTAATAAAAGAGTTCATATTAAAGAAAAGAAACTTCCATCCGGGATTTAGGTTATCGATTTCACACAAAACTTCATTTAATTACTAAAACACCACATAAACATGACCTTAGGATTTCCGAATTAAAATAACAATTAAAGACAGTTTTAATAATAATCGCACGATCTAATCATCTCTTCAAATACTAAATACCTACCTAGTTACCAACCCGCTAACGATGCAAGAAATCACAACTACTTTTGATAAAAGACAAGCAGTTCAAATATAAGCAAAAGTTTATTCAATTAAAACACAAGTAGTCAAAATATACTACTTTGCAAAGTAATCAACAAAGTTAATGTGTAAAAACTAAACAACCGTTCACCCAGGGAAGCCACAAGAGGTTTAGAAAAAGGTAATCTCCTCCAAATTTGAGGTTTTAGGTTTACACAAAACTCAGTTTACTCAATTAATTGGACACCACATAGACATGGTGCTGGAAAGCTGATTAACTTAAGTGGTAATGAAAAATAGGTCTTTGTCATCAGATCTTTTACAATTCAATTACCATATTTACTAGTGTGAGTCAACCTACTCTTTGTCACCTCAACAAGTTACTAGGTTTTGTTATCAACTGAACAAGAATTAAGAATCTGATGCCGTAACTAAACACATTCCTTAAATTGTAGCCATTTTTTGAGTGTTTATTTTATGGTGTCTTATCCGCATATATATCACCATTGCTCTTGATTTTCTTGACTGTATATCTCTTAAATTTCAACATATACACGTGTGATTTAGTTTACGAAGATTTTTCAATGCCGACAACCTCAATCAGAGAGTAAAAGAGACGTAAGGTTCACAATGGTGTAAAACTAAAATGGGATATAGCGGGCTAGGATTCGAGTTAAAGGAACAAGGGCCAAACCAACCACCCAAGAATGGAATCGTCGAGCGAAAACACTTGACAACCTCCTGGAAGCAGCTTTTCTTGCCACCAGACCTTTCTCCATCAATTAGGAATCTGATGCCGTCACTAAACACATTCTTTAAATTGTAGCCATTTTTTGGGTGTTTATTTTTTGGTGTCTAATCCGCATATATATCACCATTGCTCTTGATTTTCTTGACTGTATAACTCTTAAAGGTGAACATATACACGTGTGATTTAGTTTACGAAGATTTTTCAATGCCGAGAACCTCAATCAGAGAGTAAAAAAGACGTAAGGTTCACAATGGTGTAAAACTAAGATGGAATATGCCGGGCTAGGATTCGAGTTCCAGGAACGAGGGCCAAACCAAACACCCAAGAATGGAATCGTCTAGCAAAAACCCTTGAAAACCTCCTGGAAGCAGCTTTTTTTCCACCAGACCTTTCTCCATCAATTAGGAATCTGATGCCGTCACTAAACACATTCCTTAAACTGTAGCAATTTTTGAGTGTTTATTTTTTGGTGTCTAATCCGCATATATATCAACATTGCTCTAGATTTTCTTGACCGTATATGTATTAAATGTCAGTATATACAGGTGCGATTTAGTTTACGAAGATTTTTCAATGCCGAGAACCTCGATCAGAGAGTAAAAAAGGCGTAAGGTTCATAATGGTGTAAAACTAAGATGGGATATACCGGGCTAGGATTCGAGTTACAGGAACAAGGGCCAAACAAACCACCCAAGAATGGAATCGTCGAGCGAAAACACTTGACAACCTCATGGAAGTAGCATTTCTTACCACCAGACCTTTCTCCATCAATTAGGAATCTGATGCCGTCACTAAACAGATTCCTTAAATTGTAGCCATTTTTGAGTGTTTATGTTTTGGTGTCTAATCCGCATATATATCACCATTGCTCTTGATTTTCTTGACTGTATATCTCTTAAATGTGAACATATACACGTGTGATTTAGTTTACGAAGATTTTTCAATGCCGAGAACCTCGATCAGAGAGTAAAAAAGACGTAACGTTCACAATGGTATAAAACAAAAAAATGGGATATACCGGGATAGGATTCGAGTTACAGGAACAAGGGCCAAAACAACCACCCAAGAATGGAATCGTCAAGCGAAAACACTTGACAACCTCCTGGAAGCCGCTTTTCTTGCCACCAGACCTTTCTCCATCAATTAGAAATCTGATGCCGCCACTAAACACATTCCTTAAATTGTAAACATTTTTTGAGTGTTTATTTTTTGGTGTCTAATCCGCATATATATCACCATTGCTCTTGATTTTCTTGAATGTATATCTCTTAATTGTCAACATATACACGTGTGATTTACTTTACGAAGATTTTTCAATGCCGAGAACCTCGATCAGAGAGTAAAAAAGGCGTAAGGTTCACAATGGTGTAAAACTAAAATGTGATATACCGGGCGAGGATTCGAGTTATAGGAATAAGGGACAAACCAACCACCCAAGAATGGAATCGTCGAGCGAAAACACTTGACAACCTCCTGGTAGCAGCTTTTCTTGCCACCAGTCCTTTCTCCATTAATTAGGAATCTGATGCCGTCACTAAACACATTCCTTACAGTGTAGCCATTTTTTGAGTGTTTATTTTATGGTGTCCAATCCGTATATATATCACCATTGCGCTTGATTTTCTTGACTGTATATCTCTTAAATGTCAACATATACAGGTGTGATTTAGTTTACGAAGATTTTTCAATGCTGAGAACCTCGATCAGAGAGTAAAAAAGGCGTAAGGTTCACAATGTTGTAAAACTAAAATGGGATATACCGGGATAGGATTCGAGTTACAAAAATAAGGGTCAAACCAACCACAAAAGAATGGAATCGTCGAGCGAAAACACTTGACAACCTCCTGGAAGATGGCTTTTCTTGCCACCAGACCTTTCTCCATCAACTAGGAATCTGATGCCATCACTAAACACATTCCTTAAATTGTAGCACTTTTTTGTGTTTATTTTTTGGAGTCTAATCCGCATATACATCACCATTGCTCTTGATTTTCTTGACTGTATATCTCTTAAATGTCAACATATACACGTGTGATTTAGTTTTCGAAGATTTTTCAATGCCGAGAACCTCGATCAGAGATTAAAAAAGGCGTAAGGTTCCCAATGGTGTAAAACAAAAATTGGATATACCGGGCTAGGATTCGAGTTACAGGAACAAGGGCCAAACCAACCACCCAGGAATGGAATCGTCGAGCGAAAGCACTTGACAACCTCCTGGAAGCAGCTTTTCTTGCCACCAGACCTTTCTCCATCAATTAGGAATCTGATGCCGTCGCTAAACACATTCCTTAAATTGAAGCCTCTTTTTGAGTGTTTATTTTTTGGTGTCTAATCCGCATATATATCACCATTGCTCTTGATTTTCTTGAGTGTATATCTCTTAAATTTCAACCTATACACGTGTGATTTAGTTTACGAAGATTTGTCAATGCCGAGAACCTCGATCAGAGAGTAAAAAAGGCGTAAGGTTCACAATGGTGTAAAACTAAAATTGGATATACAGGGTTAGGATTCGAGTTACAGGAACAAGGGCCAAACCAACCACCCAAGAATGGAATCGTCTAGCGAAAACCCTTGACAACCTCCTGGAAGCAGCTTTTCTTGCCACCAGACCTTTCTCCATCAATTAGGAATCTGATGGCGTCACTAAACACATTCCTTAAATTGTAGCCATTTTTTGAGTGTTTACTTTTTGGTGTCTAATCCACATATATATCACCATTGCTCTTGATTTTCTTGACTGTATATCTCTTAAATATCAACATATACACGTGTGATTTAGTTTACGAAGATTTGTCAATGAAGAGAACATCGATCAGAGAGTAAAAAAGGCGTAAGTTTCACAATGGTGTAAAACAAAAATGGGATATACCGGGATAGGATTCGAGTGACAGGAACAAGGGCTAAACCAACCACCCAAGAATGGAATTGTAGAGCGAAAACACTTGACAACCTCCTAGAAGCCGCTTTCTTGCCACCAGACCTTTCACCATCAATTAGGAATCTGATGCCGCCACTAAACACATTCCTTAAATTGTAGCCATTTTTTTAGTGTTTATTATTTGGTGTCTAATCTGCATATATATCAACATTGCTCTTGATTTTCTAGACTGTATATCTCTTAATTGTCAACATATACACGTGTGATTGAGTTTATGAAGATATTTCAATGCCGAGAACCTCGATCAGAGAGTAAAAAAGGCGTAAGGTTCACATTGGTGTAAAACTAAAATGGGATATAGCGGGATAGGATTCGAGTCACAGGAACAAGGGCCAAACCAACAACCCAAGAATGGAATCGTCAAGCGAAAACACTTGACAACCTCCAGGAAGCAGCTTTTCTTGCCACCAGACCTTTCACCATCAAGTAGGAATCTGATGCCGTCACTAAACACATTCCTTAAATTGTAGCCATTTTTTGAGTGTTTATTTTTTGTTGTCTAATCCGTATATATATCATCATTGCTCTTGATTTTCTTTACTGTATATCTCTTAATTGTCAATATATACACGTATGATTTAGTTTACGAAGATTTTTCAATGCCGAGAACCTCGATCAAAGAATAAAAAAAGGCGTAAGGTTCACAATGGTGTAATATTAAAATGTGATATACCGGGCTACGATTCGAGTTACAGGAACAAGGGCCAAACCAACCACCGAAGAATGGAATCGTCGAGTGAAAACACTTGTCAACCTCCTGGAAGCAGCTTTTCTTGCCACCAAACCTTTCTCCATCAATTAGGAATCTGATGCCGTCAATACACACATTTCTTAAATTGTAGCCATTTTTTGAGTGTTTATTTTATGCTGTCCAATCCGCATATATATCACCAATGCTCTTGATTTTCTTGACTGTATATCTCTTAATTGTCAATATATACACGTGTGATTTAGTTTACGAAGATTTTTCAATGCCGAGAATCTCGATCAGAGAGTAAAAAAGGCATAAGGTTCACAATGGTGTAAAACTAAAATGGGATATACCGGGCTAGTATTCGAGTTACAGGAACAAGGGCCAAACCAACCACCCAAGAATGGAATCCTTGAGCGAAAACACTTGACAACCTCCTGGAAAAAACTTTTCTTGCCACCAGACGTTTCTCCATCAATTAGGAATCTGATGCCTTCACTAAACACATTCCTTAAATTGTAGCCATTTTTTGAGTGTTTATTTTATGGTGTACAATCCGCATATATATCACCATTGCTCTTGATTTTCTTGACTGTATATCTCTTAAATGTCAACATATACACGTGTGATTTAGTTTACGAAGATTTGTCAATGCCGAGAACCTCGATCAGAGAGTAAAAAAGGCATAAGGTTCACAATGGTGTAAAACTAAAATGGGATATACCGGGCTAGTATTCGAGTTACAGGAACAAGGGCCAAACCAACCACCCAAGAATGGAATCGTAGAGCGAAAACACTTGACAACCTCCTGGAAACAACTTTTCTTGCCACCAGACCTTTCTCCATCAATTAGGAATCTTATGCCGTCACTAAACACATTCCTTAAATTGTAGCCATTTTTTGAGTGTTTATTATTTGGTGTCTAATCCGCATATATATCACCATTGCTCTTGATTTTCTTGACTGTATATCTCTAAATTGTCAACATATACACGTGTGATTTAGTTTATGAAGATTTTTCAATGCCGAGAACCTCGATCAGAGAGTAAAAAAGGCGTAAGGTTCACAATGGTGTAAAACTAAAATGGGATATACCGGGAAAGGATTCGAGTCACAGGAACAAGGGCCAAACCAACAACCCAAGAATGGAATCGTCAAGCGAAAACACTTGACAACCTCCAGGAAGCAGCTTTTCTTGCCACCAGACCTTTCACCATCAAGTAAGAATCTGATTCCGTCACTAAACACATTCCTTAAATTGTAGCCATTTTTTGAGTGTTTATTTCTTGTTGTCTAATACGTATATATATCATCATTGCTCTTGATTTTCTTGACTGTATATCTCTTAATTGTCAATATATACACATGTGATTTAGTTTACGAAGATTTTTCAATGCCGAGAACCTCGATCAAAGAGTAAAAAAGGCGTAAGGTTCACAATGGTGTAATACTAATATGGGATATACCGGGCTACGATTCGAGTTACAGGAACAAGGGCCAAACCAACCACCCAAGAATGGAATCGTCGAGCGAAAACACTTGACAACCTCCTGGAAACAACTTTTCTTGCCACCAGACCTTTCTCCTTCAATTAGGAATCTGATGCCGTCACTAAACACATTCCTTAAATTGTAGCCATTTTTTGAGTGTTTACTTTTTGTTGTGTAATCCACATATATATCACCGTTGATCTTGATTTTCTTGACTGTATATCTCTTAAATATCAACATATACACGTGTGGTTTAGTTTACGAAGATTTGTCAATGCAGAGAACATCGACCTGAGAGTAAAAAAGGCGTAAGGTTCACAATGGTGTAAAACAAAAATGGGATATACCGGGATAGGATTCGAGTTACAGGAACAAGGGCCAAACCAACCACCCAAGAATGGAATCGTCGAGCGAAAACACTTGACAACCTCCTGGAAGCAGCTTTTCTTGCAACCAGACCTTTCTCCATCAATTAGGAATCTGATGCCGTCACTAAACACATTCCTTAAATTGTAGCCATTTTTTTAGTGTTTATTTTTTGATGTCTAATCCGCAAATATATCACCATTGCTCTTGATTTTCTTGAGTGTATATCTCTTAAATGACAACATATACCCGTGTGATTTAGTTTACGAAGATTTGTCAATGCCGAGAACCTCGATCAGAGAGTAAAAAAGGCGTAAGGTTCACAATGGTGTAAAACTAAAATGGGATATACAGGGCAGGATTCGAGTTACAGGAAAAAGGGCCAAACCAACCACCCAAGAATGGAATCGTCGAGCGAAAACACTTGACAACCTCCTGGAAACAGCTTTTCTTGCCACCAGACCTTTCTCCATCAATTAGGAATCTGATGCCGTCACTAAACACATTCCTTAAATTGTAGCCATTTTTTGAGTGTTTACTTTTGGGTGTCTAATCCACATATATATCACCATTGCTCTTGATTTTCTTGACTGTATATCTCTTAATTGTCAACATATACACGTGTGATTTAGTTTATGAAGATTTTTCAATGCCGAGAACCTCTATCAGAGAGTAAAAAAGGCGTAAGGTTCACAATGGTGTAAAACTAAAATGGGATATACCGGGAAAGGATTCGAGTCACAGGAACAAGGGCCAAACCAACAACCCAAGAATGGAATCTTCAAGCGAAAACACTTGACAACCTCCAGGAAGCAGCTTTTCTTGCAACCAGACCTTTCAACATCAAGTAGGAATCTGATGTCGTCACTAAACACATTCCTTAAATTGTAGCCATTTTTTGAGTGTCTATTTTTTGTTGTCTAATACGTATATATATCATCATTTCTCTTGATTTTCTTGACTGTATATCTCTTAATTGTCAATATATACACGTGTGATTTAGTTTACGAAGATTTTTCAATGCCGAGAACCTCAATCAAAGAGTAAAAAAGGCGTAAGGTTCACATTGGTGTAATACTAAAATGGGATATACCGGGCTACGATTCGAGTTACAGGAACAAGGGCCAAACCAACCACCCAATAATGGAATCGTCGAGCGAAAACACTTGACAACCTCCTGGAAACAGCTTTTCTTGCACCAGACCTTTCTCCATCAATTAGGAATCTGATGCCGTCACTAAACACATTCCTTAAATTGTATCCATTTTTTGAGTGTTTACTTTTTGGTGTCTAATCCTCATATATATCACCATTGATCTTGATTTTCTTGACTGTATATCTCTTAAATATCAACATATACTCGTGTGATTTAGTTTACGAAAATTTGTCAATGAAGAGAACATCGATCAGAGAGTAAAAAAGGCGTCAGGTTCACAATGGTGTAAAACAAAAATGGGATATACCGGGATAGGATTCGAGTTACAGGAACAAGGGCCAAACCAACCACCCAAGAATGGAATCGTCGAGCGAAAACACTTGACAACCTCCTGGAAACCGCTTTCTTGCCACCAGACCTTTCACCATCAATTAGGAATCTGATGCCGCCACTAAACACATTCCTTAAATTGTAGCCATTTTTTGAGTGTTTATTATTTGGTGTCTAATCCGCATATATATCACCATTGCTCTTGATTTTCTTGACTGTATATCTCTATATTGCCAACATATACACGTGTGATTTAGTTTACGAAGATTTTTCAAGGCCGAGAACCTCGATCAAAGAGTAAAAAAGGCGTAAGGTTCACAATGGTGTAATACTAAAATGGGATATACCGGGCTACGATTCGAGTTACAGGAACAAGGGCCAAACCAACCACCCAAGAATGGAATCGTCGAGCGAAAACACTTGACAACCTCCTGGAAACAACTTTTCTTGCCACCAGACCTTTCTCCTTCAATTAGGAATCTGATGCCGTCACTAAACACATTCCTTAAATTGTAGCCATTTTTTGAGTGTTTACTTTTTGTTGTCTAATCCACATATATATCACCATTGATCTTAATTTTCTTGACTGTATATCTCTTAAATATCAACATACACACGTGTGGTTTAGTTTACGAAGATTTGTCAATGCAGAGAACATCGACCAGAGAGTAAAAAAGGCGTAAGGTTCACAATGGTGTAAAACAAAAATGGGATATACCGGGATAGGATTCGAGTTACAGGAACAAGGGCCAAACCAACCACCCAAGAATGGAATCGTCGAGCGAAAACACTTGACAACCTCCTGGAAGCAGCTTTTCTTGCCACCAAACCTTTCTCCATCAATTAGGAATCTGATGCCGTCACTAAACACATTCCTTAAATTGTAGCCATTTTTTGAGTGTTTATTTTTTGATGTCTAATCCGCAAATATATCACCATTGCTCTTGATTTTCTTGAGTGTATATCTCTTAAATGTCAACATATACCCGTGTGATTTAGTTTACGAAGATTTGTCAATGCCGAGAACCTCGATCAGAGAGTAAAAAAGGCGTAAGGTTCACAATGGTGTAAAACTAAAATGGGATATACAGGGTCAGGATTCGAGTTACAGGAAAAAGGGCCAAACCAACCACCCAAGAATGGAATCGTCGAGCGAAAACACTTGACAACCTCCTGGAAACAGCTTTTCTTGCCACCAGACCTTTCTCCATCAATTAGGAATCTGAAGCCGTCACTAAACACATTCCTTAAATTGTAGCCATTTTTTGAGTGTTTACTTTTGGGTGTCTAATCCACATATATATCACCATTGCTCTTGATTTTCTTGACTGTATATCTCTTAATTGTCAACATATACACGTGTGATTTAGTTTATGAAGATTTTTCAATGCCGAGAACCTCTATCAGAGAGTAAAAAAGGCGTAAGGTTCACAATGGTGTAAAACTAAAATGGGATATACCGGGAAAGGATTCGAGTCACAGGAACAAGGGCCAAACCAACAACCCAAGAATGGAATCGTCAAGCGAAAACACTTGACAACCTCCAGGAAGCAGCTTTTCTTGCCACCAGACCTTTCAACATCAAGTAGGAATCTGATGTCGTCACTAAACACATTCCTTAAATTGTAGCCATTTTTTAAGTGTCTATTTTTTGTTGTCTAATACGTATATATATCATCATTTCTCTTGATTTTCTTGACTGTATATCTCTTAATTGTCAATATATACACGTGTGATTTAGTTTACGAAGATTTTTCAATGCCGAGAACCTCAATCAAAGAGTAAAAAAGGCGTAAGGTTCACATTGGTGTAATACTAAAATGGGATATACCGGGCTACGATTCGAGTTACAGGAACAAGGGCCAAACCAACCACCCAATAATGGAATCGTCGAGCGAAAACACTTGACAACCTCCTGGAAACAGCTTTTCTTGCACCAGACCTTTCTCCATCAATTAGGAATCTGATGCCGTCACTAAACACATTCCTTAAATTGTAGCCATTTTTTGAGTGTTTACTTTTTGGTGTCTAATCCTCATATATATCACCATTGCTCTTGATTTTCTAGACTGTATATCTCTTAAATATCAACATATACTCGTGTGATTTAGTTTACGAAGATTTGTCAATGAAGAGAACATCGATCAGAGAGTAAAAAAGGCGTCAGGTTCACAATGGTGTAAAACAAAAATGGGATATACCGGGATAGGATTCGAGTTACAGGAACATGGGCCAAACCAACCACCCAAGAATGGAATCGTCGATCGAAAACACTTGACAACCTCCTGGAAACCGCTTTCTTGCCACCAGACCTTTCACCATCAATTAGGAATCTGATGCCGCCACTAAACACATTCCTTAAATTGTAGCCATTTTTTGAGTGTTTATTATTTGGTGTCTAATCCGCAGATATATCACCATTGCTCTTGATTTTCTTGACTGTATATCTCGATATTGCCAACATATACACGTGTGATTTAGTTTATGAAGACTTTTCAATGCCGAGAACCTCGATCAGAGAGTAAAAAAGGTGTAAGGTTCACAATGGTGTAAAACTAAAATGGGATATACCGGGATAGGATTCGAGTCACAGGAACAAGGGCCAAACCAACAACCCAAGAATGGAATCGTCAAGCGAAAACACTTGACAACTTCCAGGAAGCAGCTTTTCTTGCCACCAGACCTTTCACCATCAAGTAGGAATCTAATGCTGTCACTAAACACATTCCTTAAATTGTAGCCATTTTTTGAGTGTTTATTTTTTGTTGTTTAATCCGTATATATATCATCATTGCTCTTGATTTTCTTGACTGTATATCTCTTAATTGTCAATATATACACGTGTGATTTAGTTTACGAAGATTTTTCAAGGCCGAGAACCTCGATCAAAGAGTAAAAAAGGCGTATGGTTCACAATGGTGTAATACTAAAATGGGATATACCGGGCTACGATTCGAGTTACAGGAACAAGGGCCAAACCAACCACCCAAGAATGGAATCGTCGAGCGAAAACACTTGACAATCTCCTGGAAACAACTTTTCTTGCCACCAGACCTTTCTCCTTCAATTAGGAATCTGATGCCGTCACTAAACACATTCCTTAAATAGTAGCCATTTTTTGAGTGTTTACTTTTTGGTGTCTAATCCACATATATATCACCATTGCTCTTTATTTTCTTGACTGTATATCTCTTAAATATCAACATATACACTTGTGGTTTAGTTTACGAAGATTTGTCAATGCCGAGAACCTCGATCAGAGAGTAAAAAAGGCATAAGGTTCACAATGGTGTAAAACTAAAATGGGATATACCGGGCTAGTATTCGAGTTACAGCAACAAGGGCCAAACCAACCACCCAAGAATGGAATCGTCGAGCGAAAACACTTGACAACCTCCTGGAAGCAGCTTTTCTTGCCACCGGACCATTCTCCATCAATTAGGAATCTGATGCCGTCACTAAACACATTCCTTAAATTGTAGCAATTTTTTGAGTGTTTATTTTATGGTGTACAATCCGCATATATATCACCATTGCTCTTGATTTTCTTGACTGTATATCTCTTAAATGTCAACATATACACGTGTGATTTAGTTTACGAAGATTTTTTAATGCCGAGAACCTCGATCAGAGAATAAAAAAGGCGTAAGGTTCACAAATGGTGTAAAACTAAAATGGTATATACCGGGCTAAGATTCGAGTTACAGGAACAAGGGCCAAACCAACCACCCAAGAATGGAATCGTCGAGCGAAAACACTTGACAACCTCCAGGAAGCAGCTTTTCTTGCCACCGGACCTTTCTCCATCAATTAGAAATCTGATGCCGTCACCAAACACATTCCTTAAATTGTAGCTCTTTTTTGTGTTTATTTTTTGTTGTCTAATCCGCATATACATAACGATTGCTCTTGATTTTCTTGACTGTATATCTCTTAAATGTCAACTTATACACATGTGATTTAGTTTACGAAGATTTTTCAATGCCGAGAACCTCGATCAGAGAGTAAAAAAGGCATAGGGTTCACAATGGTGTAAAACAAAAATGGGATATACCGTGATAGGATTCGAGTTACAGGAACAACGGCCAAACCAACCACCCAAGAATGGAATCGTCGAGCGAAAACATTTGACAACCTCCTGGAAGCAGCTTTTCTTGCCACCAGACCTTTCTCCATCAATTAGGAATCTGATGCCGTCACTAAACACATTCCTTAAATTGTAGCCATTTTTTGAGTGTTTACTTTTTGGTGTCTAATCCACATATATATCACCATTGCTCTTTATTTTCTTGACTGTATATCCCTTAAATATGAACATATACACGTGTGATTTAGTTTACGAAGATTTGTCAATGCAGAGAACATCGATCAGAGAGTAAAAAAGGCGTAAGGTTCACAATGGGGTAAAACAAAAATGGGATATACCGGGATATGATTCGAGTTACAGGAACAAGAGCCAAACCAATCACCCAAGAATGGAATCGTCGAGCGAAAACACTTGACAACCTCCTGGAAGCCGCTTTCTTGCCACCAGACCTTTCACCATCAATTAGGAATCTGATGCCGCCACTAAACACATTCCTTAAATTGTAGCCATTTTTTGAGAGTTTATTATTTGGTGTCTAATCCGCATATATATCACCATTGCTCTTGATTTTCTTGACTGTATATCTCTTAATTGTCAACATATACACGTGTGATTTAGTTTACGAAGATTTTTCAATGCCGAGAGCCTCGATCAGAGAGTAAAAAAGGCGTAAGGTTCACAATGGTGTAAAACTAAAATGGGATATACCGGGATAGGATTCGAGTCACAGGAACAAGGGCCAAACCAACAACCCAAGAATGGAATCGTCAAGCGAAAACACTTGACAACCTCCAGGAAACAACTTTTCTTGCCACCAGACCTTTCACCATCAAATAGGAATCTGATGCCGTCACTAAACACATTCCTTAAATTGTTGCCATTGTTTGAGTGTTTATTTTTTGTTGTCTAATCCGTATAAATATCATCATTGCTCTTGATTTTCTTGACTGTATATCTCTTAATTGTCAATATATACACGTGTGATTTAGTTTACGAAGATTTTTCAATGCCGTGAACCTCGATCAAAGAGTAAAAAAGGCGTAAGGTTCACAATGGTGTAATACTAAAATGGGATATAACGGGCTACGATTCGAGTTACAGGAACAAGGGTTAAACCAACCACTCAAGAATGGAATCGTCGAGCGAAAACACTTGACAACCTCCTGGAAGCAGCTTTTCTTGCCCCCAGACCTTTCTTCATCAATTAGGAATCTGATGCCGTCACTAAACACATTTCTTAAATTGTAGTCATTTTTTGAGTGTTTATTTTATGGTGTCCCATCCGCATATATATCACCATTGCTCTTGATTTTCTTGACTGTATATCTCTTAATTGTCAATATATATACACATGTGATTTAGTTTACGAAGATTTTTCAATGCCGAGAACCTCGATCAGAGAGTAAAAAAGGCATAAGGTTCACAATGGTGTAAAACTAAAATGGGATATACCGGGCTAGTATTCGAGTTAAAGGTACAAGGGCCAAACCAACCACCCAAGAATGGAATCGTCGAGCGAAAACACTTGACAACCTCCTGGAAGCATCTTTTCTTGCCACCAGACCTTTCTCCATCAATTAGGAATCTGATGCCGTCACTAAACACATTCCTTAAATTGTAGCAATTTTTTGAGTGTTTATTTTATGGTGTACAATCCGTATATATATCACCATTGGTCTTGATTTTCTTTACTGTATATCTCTTAAATGTCAACATATACACGTGTGATATACTTTACGAAGATTTTTCAATGCCGAGAACCTCGACCAGAGAGTAAAAAAGGCGTAAGGTTCACAATGGTGTAAAACTAAAATGGGATATACCGGGCTAGGATTCGAGTTACAGGAACAAGGGCCAAACCAACCACCCAAGAATGTAATCGTCGAGCGAAAACACTTGACATCCTCCTGGAAGCAGCTTTTCTTACCACCAGACCTTTCTCCATCAATTAGGAATCTGAAGCCGTCACTAAACACATTCCTTAAATTGTAGCTCTTTTTGTGTTTATTTTTTTTGTGTCTAATCCGCATATACATTACCATTGCTCTTGATCTTCTTGACTGTATATATCTTAAATGTCAACATATACACGTGTGATTTAGTTTATGAAAAATTTTCAATGCCGAGAACCTCGATCAGAGAGTAAAAAAGGCATAAGGTTCACAACGGTGTAAAACAAAAATGGGATATACCGTGATAGGATTCGAGTTACAGGAACAACGGACAAACCAACCACCCTAGAATGGAATCGTCGAGCGAAAACACTTGACAACCTCCTGGAAGCAGCTTTTCTTGTCACCAGACCTTTCTCCATTAATTAGGAATCTGATGCTGTCACTAAACACATTCCTTAAATTGTAGCCATTTTTTGAGTGTTTACTTTTTGGTGTCTTATCCGCATAAATATCACCATTGCTCTTGATTTTCTTGACTGTATATCTCTTAAATATCAACATATACACGTTTGATTTAGTTTACGAAGATTTGTCAATGCAGAGAACATCGACCAGAGAGTAAAAAAGGCGTAAGGTTCACAATGGTGTAAAACTAAAATGGGATATACCGGGATAGGATTCGAGTCACAGGAATAAGGGCCAAACCAACAACCCAAGAATGGAATCGTCAAGCGAAAACACTTGACAACCTCCAGGAAACAGCTTTTTCTTGCCACCAGACCTTTCACCATCAAGTAGGAATCTGATGCCGTCACTAAACACATTCCTTAAATTGTTGCCATTTTTTGAGTGTTTATTTTTTGTTGTCTAATCCGTATATATATCATCATTGCTCTTGATTTTCTTGAGTGTATATCTCTTAATTGTTAATATATACACGTGTGACTTAGTTTACGAAGATTTTTGAATGCCGAGAACCTCGATCAGAGAGTAAAAAAGGCATAAGGTTCACAATGGTGTAAAACTAAAATGGGATATACCGGGCTAGTATTCGAGTTACAGGGACAAGGGCCAAACCAACCACCCAAGAATGGAATCGTCAAGCGAAAACACTTGACAACCTCCTGGAAGCAGCTTTTCTTGCCACCAGACCTTTCTCTATCAATTAGGAATCTGATGCCGTCACTAAACACATTCCTTAAATTGTAGCAATTTTTTGAGTGTTTATTTTATGGTGTACAATCCGCATATATATCACCATTGGTCTTGATTTTCTTGACTGTATATCTCTTAAATGTCAACATATACACGTGTGATATAGTTTACGAAGATTTTTCAATGCCGAGAACCTCGATCAGAGAGTAAAAAAGGCGTAAGGTTCACAATGGTGTAAAACTAAAATGGGATATACCGGGCTAGGATTCGAGTTACAGGAACAAGGGCCAAACCAACCACCCAAGAATGGAATCGTCGAGCGAAAACACTTGACAACCTCCAGGAAGCAGCTTTTCTTGCCACCGAACCTTTCTCCATCAATTAGAAATCTGATGCCGTCACCAAACACATTCCTTAAATTGTAGCTCTTTTTCGTGTTTATTTTTTGGTGTCTAATCCGCATATACATAACGATTGCTCTTGATTTTCTTGACTGTATATCTCTTAAATGTCAACTTATACACATGTGATTTAGTTTACGAAGATTTTTCAATGCCGAGAACCTCGATCAGAGAGTAAAAAAGGCGTAAGGTTCACAATGGTGTAAAACTAAAATGGGATATACCAGGTTAGGATTCGAGTTACAGGAACAAGGGCCAAACCAACCACCCAAGAATGTAATCGTCGAGCGAAAACACTTGACAGCCTCCTGGAAGCAGCTTTTCTTACCACCGGACCTTTCTCCATCAATTAGGAATCTGAAGCCGTCACTAAACACATTCCTTAAATTGTAGCTCTTTTTGTGTTTATTTTTTGGTGTCTAATCCGCATATACATTACCATTGCTCTTGATCTTCTTGACTGTATATATCTTAAATGTCAACATATACACGTGTGATTTAGTTTACGAACATTTTTCAATGCCGAGAACCTCGATCAGAGAGTAAAAAAGGCATAAGGTTCACAATGGTGTAAAACAAAAATGGGATATATCGTGATAGGATTCGAGTTATAGGAACAACGGATAAACTAACCACCCAACAATGGAATCGTCGAGCGAAAACACTTGACAACCTCCTGGAAGCAGCTTTTCTTGCCACCAGACCTTTCTCCATCAATTAGGAATCTGATCCTGTCACTAAACACATTCCTTAAATTGTAGCCATTTTTTGAGTGTTTACTTTTTGGTGTCTAATCCACACATATATCACCATTGCTCTTGATTTTCTTGACTGTATATCTCTTAAATATCAACATATACACGTTTGATTTAGTTTACGAAGATTTGTCAATGCAGAGAACATCGATCAGAGAGTAAAAAAGGCGTAAGGTTCACAATGGTGTAAAACAAAAATGGGATATACCGGGATAGGATTCGAGTTACAGGAACAAGGGCCAAACCAATCACCCAAGAATAGAATCGTCGACCGAAAACACTTGACAACCTCCTGGAAGCCGCTTTCTTGCCACCAGACCTTTCACCATCAATTAGGAATCTGACGCCGCCACTAAACAGATTCCTTAAATTGTAGCCATTTTTTGAGTGTTTATTTTATGGTGTACAATCCGCATATATATCCCCATTGCTCTTGATTTTCTTGACTGTATATCTCTTAAATGTCAACATATACACGTGTGATATAGTTTACGAAGATTTTTCAATGCCGAGAACCTCGATCAGAGAGTAAAAAAGGCGTAAGGTTCACAATGGTGTAAAACTAAAATGGGATATACCGGGCTAGGATTCGAGTTACAGGAACAAGGGCCAAACCAACCACCCAAGAATGGAATCGTCGAGCGAAAACACTTGACAACCTCCAGGAAGCAGCTTTTCTTGCCACCGAACCTTTCTCCATCAATTAGAAATCTGATGCCGTCACCAAACACATTCCTTAAATTGTAGCTCTTTTTCGTGTTTATTTTTTGGTGTCTAATCCGCATATACATAACGATTGCTCTTGATTTTCTTGACTGTATATCTCTTAAATGTCAACTTATACACATGTGATTTAGTTTACGAAGATTTTTCAATGCCGAGAACCTCGATCAGAGAGTAAAAAAGGCGTAAGGTTCACAATGGTGTAAAACTAAAATGGGATATACCAGGTTAGGATTCGAGTTACAGGAACAAGGGCCAAACCAACCACCCAAGAATGTAATCGTCGAGCGAAAACACTTGACAGCCTCCTGGAAGCAGCTTTTCTTACCACCGGACCTTTCTCCATCAATTAGGAATCTGAAGCCGTCACTAAACACATTCCTTAAATTGTAGCTCTTTTTGTGTTTATTTTTTGGTGTCTAATCCGCATATACATTACCATTGCTCTTGATCTTCTTGACTGTATATATCTTAAATGTCAACATATACACGTGTGATTTAGTTTACGAACATTTTTCAATGCCGAGAACCTCGATCAGAGAGTAAAAAAGGCATAAGGTTCACAATGGTGTAAAACAAAAATGGGATATATCGTGATAGGATTCGAGTTATAGGAACAACGGATAAACTAACCACCCAACAATGGAATCGTCGAGCGAAAACACTTGACAACCTCCTGGAAGCAGCTTTTCTTGCCACCAGACCTTTCTCCATCAATTAGGAATCTGATCATGTCACTAAACACATTCCTTAAATTGTAGCCATTTTTTGAGTGTTTACTTTTTGGTGTCTAATCCACACATATATCACCATTGCTCTTGATTTTCTTGACTGTATATCTCTTAAATATCAACATATACACGTTTGATTTAGTTTACGAAGATTTGTCAATGCAGAGAACATCGATCAGAGAGTAAAAAAGGCGTAAGGTTCACAATGGTGTAAAACAAAAATGGGATATACCGGGATAGGATTCGAGTTACAGGAACAAGGGCCAAACCAATCACCCAAGAATAGAATCGTCGACCGAAAACACTTGACAACCTCCTGGAAGCCGCTTTCTTGCCACCAGACCTTTCACCATCAATTAGGAATCTGACGCCGCCACTAAACAGATTCCTTAAATTGTAGCCATTTTTTGAGTGTTTATTATTTGGTGTCTAATCCACATATATATATATAACCATTGCTCTTGATTTTCTTGACTGTATATCTATTAATTGTCAACATATACACGTGTGATTTAGTTTAGGAAGATTTTTCAATGCCGAGAGCCCCGATCAGAGAGGAAAAAAGGCGTAAGGTTCACAATGGTGTAAAACTAAAATGGGATATACCGGGATAGGATTCGAGTCACAGGAACAAGGGCCAAACCAACAACCCAAGAATGGAATCGTCAAGCGAAAACACTTGACAACCTCCGGGAAACAGCTTTTCTTGCCACCGGACCTTTCACCATCAAGTAGGAATCTGATGCCGTCACTAAACACATTCCTTAAATTGTTGCCATTTTTTTAGTGTTTATTTTTTGTTGTCTAATCCGTATATATATCATCATTGCTCTTGATTTTCTTGACTGTATATCTCTTAATTGTCAATATATACACGTGTGATTTAGTTTACGAAGATTTTTCAATGCCGAGAGCCTCGATCAGAGAGTAAAAAAGGCATAAGGTTCACAACGGTGTAAAACTAAAATGGGATATACCGGGCTAGTATTCGAGTTACAGGGACAAGGGCCAAACCAACCACCCAAGAATGGAATCGTCAGACGAAAACACTTGACAACCTCCTGGAAGCAGCTTTTCTTGCCACCAGACCTTTCTCTATCAATTAGGAATCTGATGCCGTCACTAAACACATTCCTTAAATTGTAGCAATTTTTTGAGTGTTTATTTTATGGTGTACAATCCGCATATATATCCCCATTGCTCTTGATTTTCTTGACTGTATATCTCTTAAATGTCAACATATACACGTGTGATATAGTTTACGAAGATTTTTCAATGCCGAGAACCTCGATCAGAGGGTAAAAAAGGCGTAAGGTTCACAATGGTGTAAAACTAAAATGGGATATACCGGGCTAGGATTCGAGTTACAGGAACAAGGGCCAAACCAACCACCCAAGAATGGAATCGTCGAGCGAAAACACTTGTCAACCTCCAGGAAGCAGCTTTTCTTGCCACCGGACCTTTCTCTATCAATTAGAAATTTGATGCCGTCACCAAACACATTCCTTAAATTGTAGCTCTTTTTTGTGTTTATTTTTTGGTGTCTAATCCGCATATACATAACCATTGCTCTTGATTTTCTTGACTGTATATCTCTTAAATGTCAACTTATACACGTGTGATTTAGTTTACGAAGATTTTTCAATGTCGAGAACCTCGATCAGAGAGTAAAAAAGGCGTAAGGTTCACAATGGTGTAAAACTAAAATGGGATATACCGGGCAAGGATTCGAGTTACAGGAACAAGGGACAAACCAACCACCTAAGAATGTAATCGTCAAGCGAAAACACTTGACAGCCTCCTGGAAGCAGCTTTTCTTACCACCAGACCTTTCTCCATCAATTAGGAATCTGATGCTGTCACTAAACACTTTCCTTAAATTGTAGCTCTTTTTTGTGTTTATTTTTTGGGGTCTAATCCGCATATACATCACCATTGCTCTTGATTTTCTTTACTGTATATCTCTTAAATGTCAACATATACACATGTGATTTAGGTTACGATGATTTTTCAACGCCGAGAACCTCGATCAGAGAGTAAAAAAAGGCGTAAGGTTCACAATGGTGTAAAACTAAAATGGGATATACCGGGCTAGAATTCGAGTTACAGGAACAAGGGCCAAATCAACCGCCCAAGAATGTAATCGTCGAGTGAAATCACTTGACAACCTCCTGGAAGCAGCTTTTCTTGCCACCAGACCTTTCTCCATCAATTAGGAATCCGATGCCGTCACTAAACACATTCCTTACATTGTAGCCTTTTTTTGAGTGTTTATTTTTTGGTTTCTTATCCGCATATATATCACCATTGCTCTTAATTTTCTTGACTGTATATCTCTTAAATATCAACATATACACGTGTGATTTAGTTTACGAAGACTTGTCAATGCCGAGAACATCGATCAGAGAGTAAAAAAGATGTATGGTTCACAATGGTGTAAAACAAAAATGGGATATACCGGGATAGGATTCGAGTTACAGGAACAAGGGCCAAACTAACCACTCAAGAATGAAATCGTCGAGCGAAAACACTTGACAACCTCCTGGAAGCAGCTTTTCTTTCCACCAGAGTTTTCTCCATCAATTAGGAATCTGATGCCGTCACTAAACACATTACTTTAATTGTAGCCATTTTTTGAGTGTTTATTTTTTGGTGTCTTTTCCGCATATATATCACCATTGCTCATGATTTTCTTGACTGTATATCTCTTAAATATCAACATATACACGTGTGATTTAGTTTATGAAGATTTGTCAATGCCGAGAACATCGATCAGAGAGTAAAAAAGGCGAAAGGTTCACAACTGAGTAAAACTAAAATGGGATATACCGGGCTAGGATTCGAGTTACAGGAACAAGGGCCAAACCAACCACCCAAAAATGGAATCATCGAGCGAAAACAATTGACAACCTCCTGGAAGAAGCTTTGTTTGCCACCAGACCTTTCTCCATCAATTAGGAATCTGATACCATCACTAAACACATTCCTTAAATTGTAGCTCTTTTTTGTGTTTATTTTTTGGTGTCTAATCCGCATATACATCACCATTGCTCTTGAGGTTCTTGACTGTATATCTCTTAAATGTCAACATATACACGTGTGATTTAGTTTTCGAAGATTTTTCAATGCTGAGAACATCGATAAGAGAGTAAAAAAGGCGTAAGGTTCACAATGGTGTAAAACTAAAATGGGATATACCGGGCTAGGATTCGAGTTACAGGAACAAGGTCCAAACCAACCACTCAAGAATGGAATCGTTGAGCGAAAACACTTGACAACCTCCTAGAAGCAGCTTTTCTTGCCACCAGACATTTCTCTATCAATTAGGAATCTGATGCCGTCACTAAACACATTCCTTAAATTGTAGCCATTTTTTGAGTGTTTATTTTTTGTTGTCTAATCCGCATATATATATATATATCACCATTGCTCTTGATTTTCTTGACTGTATATCTGTTAAATGTCAACATATACACGTGTGATTTAGTTTACGAAGATTTGTCAATGCCGAGAACATCGATCAGAGAGTAAAAAAAGGCGTAAGGTTCACAATGGTGTAAAACAAAAATGGGATATACCGGGATAGGATTCGAGTTACAGGAACAAGGGCCAAACCAACCACCCAAGAATGGAATCGTCGATTGAAAAAACTTGACAACCTCCAGGAAGCAGCTTTTCTTGCCACTAGACCTTTCACCATCAATTAGAAATTTGATGCCGTCACTAAACACATTCCTTAAATTGTAGCCATTTTTTTACTGTTTATTTTTTGGTGTCTAATCCGCATATATATCACCATTGCTCTTGATTTTCTTGACTGTATATCTCTTAGTTGTCAACATATACACGTGTGATTTAGTTTACGAAAATATTTCAATGCCGAGACCCTCGATCAGAGTGTAAAAAATGTGTAAGGTTCACAATGGTGTAAAACTAAAATGGGATATACCGGGCTAGGATTCGAGTTACGGGAACAAGGGCCAAAACAAACACCCAAAAATTGAATCGTCGAGCGAAAACACTTGACAACCTCCTGGAAGCAGTTTTTCTGGCTACCAGACCTTTCTCTATCAATTAGGAATCTGATGCCGTCACTAAACACATTCCTTAAATTGTAGCCATTTTGAGTGTTTATTTTTTGCTGTCTAATCCGCATATATATATCACCATTCCTCTTGATTTTCTTGACTGTATATCTCTTTAATGTCAAGATATACACGTGTGATTTAGCTTACGAAGATTTTTCAATGCCGAGAACCTCGATAAGAGAGTAAAAAAGGCGTAAGGTTCACAATGGTGTAAAACTAAAATGGGATATACCGGGCTAGGATTCGAGTTACAGGAACAAGGGCCAAACAATCCACCCAAGTATGTAATCGTCGAGCGAAAACACTTGACCACCTCCTGGAAGCAGTTTTTCTTGCCACCTGACCTTTCTCCATCAATTAGGAAGCTGATGCCGTCACTAAACACATTCCTTAAATTATAGCTCTTTTTTGTGTTTATTTTTTGGTGTCTAATCCGCATATACATCACCATTGCTTTTATTGTTCTTGACTGTATATGTCTTAGATGTCAACATATACACGTGTGATTTAGTTTACGAAGATTTTTCCATTGCCGAGAACCTCGATCAGAGAGTAAAAAAGGCATAAGGTTCACAATGGTGTAAAACTAAACTGGATATACCGGCCTAGGATTCGAGTTACAGTTACAAGGGCCAAACCAACCACCCAAGAATGGAATCGTCAAGCGAAAATACTTGACAACCTCCTGGAAGCAGCTTTTCTTGCCACCAGACATTTCTCCATCAATTAGGAATCTGATGCCGTCACTAAACACATTCCATAAATTGTATCCATTTTTTTGTGTTTATTTTTGGGTGTCTAATCCGCATATACATCACCATTGCTCTTGATTTTCTTGACTGTATATCTCTTAAATGTCAACATATACACGCGTGATTTAGTTTACGAAGATTTTTCAATGCCGAGAACCTCGATTAGAGAGTAAAAAAGACGTAAGGTTCACAACGGTGTAAAACAAAAATGGGATATACCGGGATAGGATTCAGTTACAGGAACTAGGCCCAAACCAACCACCCATGAATGGAATCGTCGAGCGAAAACACTTGACAACCTCCTGGAAGCAGTTTTTCTTGCCACCAGACCATTCACCATCAATTAGGAATCTGATGCTGTCACTAAACACATTTCTTCAATTGTAGCCATTTTTTGAGTGTTTATTTTTTGGTGTCTAATCCGCATATATATCACCATTGCTCTTGATTTTCTTGACTGTATATCTCTTAAATGTCAACATATACACGTGTGATTTAGTTTACGAATATTTTTCATTTCTGAGAACCTCGACCAGAGAGTAAAAAAGGCGTAAGGTTCACAATGGTGTAAAACTAAAATGGGATATACCGGGCTAGGATTCGAGTTACAGGAACAAGGGCCAAACCAACCACCCAAGAATGGAATCGTCGAGCGAAAACACTTGAAAACCTCCTAGAAGCAGTTTTCTTGCCACCAGACCTTTCACCATCAATTAGGAATCTGATGCCGTCACTAAACACATTCCTTAAGTTGTAGCAAGTTTTTGAATGTTTATTTTTGGTGTCTAATCCGCATATATATCACCATTGCTCTTGATTTTCTTGACTGTATATCTCTTAAATGTGAACATATACACGTGTGATTTAGCTTACGAAGATTTTTCAATGCCGAGAACGTCGATCAGAGAGTAAAAAAGGCGTAAGTTTCACAATGGAGTAAAACTAAAATGGGATATACCGGGCTAGGATTCGAGTTATAGGAACAAGGGCCAAACCATCCACCCAGGAATGTAATCGTCGAGCGAAAACACTTGACAACCTCCAGGAAACAGCTTTTCTTGCCACCAGACCTTTCTCCATCAATTAGGAATCTGATGCCGTCACTAAACACATTCCTTAAAATGTATCTCTTTTTTGTGTTTATTTTTTTGGGTCTAATCCGCATATACATCACCATTGCTTTTGATGTTCTTGACTGTATATCTCTTAAATGTCAACATAAACATGTGTGATTTAGTTTACGAAGATTTTTCAATGCCGAGAACCTCGATCAGAGAGTAAAAAAGGCGTAAGGTTCACAATGGTGTAAAACTAAACTGGGATATACCGGGCTAGGATTCGAGTTACAGGAACAAGGGCCAAACCAACCACCCAAGAATGGAATCGTCGAGCGAAAACACTTGACAACCTCCTGAAAAAAGCTGTTCTTGCCACCAGACCTTTCTCCATCAATTAGGAATCTGATGCCGTCACTAAACACATTCCATAAATTGTATCCATTTTTTGTGTTTATTTTTGGGTGTCTAATCCGCATATACATCACCATTGCTCTTGATTTTCTTGACTGTATATCTCTTAAATGTCAACATATACACGCGTGATTTAGTTTACGAAGATTTTTCAATGCCGAGAACCTCGATCAGAGAGTAAAAACGACGTAAGGTTCACAATGGTATAAAACAAAAAATGGGATATATCGGGATAGGATTCGAGTTACAGGAACAAGGGCCAAACCAACCACCCAAGAATGGAATCGTCGAGCGAAAACACTTGACAACCTCCTGGAAGCCGCTTTTCTTGCCTCCAGACCTTTCTCCATCAATTAGGAATCTGATGCCGTCACTAAACACATTCCTTAAATTGTAGCCATTTTTTGAGTGTTTATTTTTGGTGTCTAATCCGCATATATATCACCATTGCTCTTAATTTCCTTGACTGTATATCTCTTAAATGTCAACATATACACGTGTGATTTAGTTTACGAAGATTTGCCAATGCCAAGAACCTCAATTAGAGAGTAAAAAAGGCGTAAGGTTCACAACGGTGTAAAACAAAAATGGGATATACCGGGATAAGATTCAGTTACAGGAACTAGGCCCAAACCAACCACCCAAGAATGGAATCGTCGAGCGAAAACACTTGACAACCTCCTGGAAGCAGTTTTTCTTGCCACCAGACCATTCACCATCAATTAGGAATCTGATGCTGTCACTAGACACATTTCTTAAATTGTAGCCATTTTTTGAGTGTTTATTTTTTGGTGTCTAATCCGCATATATATCACCATTGCTCTTGATTTTCTTGACTGTATATCTCTTAAATGTCAACATATACACGTGTGATTTAGTTTACGAAGATTTTTCTATTCCGAGAACCTCGACCAGAGAGTAAAAAAGGCGTAAGGTTCACAATGGTGTAAAACTAAAATGGGATATACCGGGCTAGGATTCGAGTTACAGGATCAAGTGCCAAACCAACCACACAAGAATGGAATCGTCGAGCGAAAACACTTGACAACCTCCTGGAAGCAGCTTTTCTTGCCACCAGACCTTTCTCCATCAATTAGGAATCTGATGCCGTCACTAAACACATTCTTTACATTGTAGCCATTTTTTGAGTGTTTATTTTTTGGTGTCTAATCCGCATATGTATCAACATTGCTCTTGAATTTATGGACTGTATATCTCTTAAAAGTCAACATATACACGTGTGATTTAGTTTACGAAGATTTTTAATGCCGAAAACCTCGATCAGAGAGTAAAAAAGGCACAAGGTTCACAATGGCGTAAAACTAAATGGGATATAACGGACTAGGATTCGAGTTACAGGAACACGGGCCAAACTAACCATCCAAGAATGTAATCGTCGAGCGAAAACACTTGACAACCTCCTGGAAGCAGCTTTTCTTGCCACCAGACCTTTCTCCAACAATTAGGAATCTGATGCCGTCACTAAACACATTTCTTAAATTGTAGCCATTTTTTGAGTGTTTATTATTTGGTGTCTAATCCGCATACATATCACAATTGATCTTGATTTCCTTGACGGTTTATCTTTTAAATGTCAAAAAATACACGTATGATTTAGTTTACGAAGATTTTTCAATGCTGAGAACCTCAATCAGAGTGTAAAAAGGGCGTAAGGTTCACAATGGTGTAAAACTAAAATGGGATATAGCGGAATAGGATTCGAGTTACAGGAACAAGGGCTAAACCAACCACCCAAGAATGGAATCGTCGAGCGAAATCACTTGACAACCTCCTGGAAGCAGCTTTTCTTACCACCAGACCTTTCTCCGTCAATTAGGAATCTGATGCCGTCAATAAACACATTCCTTAAATTGTAGCAATTTTTTGAGTGTTTATTTTTTGGTGTCTAATCCGCATATATATCACCATTGCTTTTTATTTTCTTGAGTGTATATCTCTTAAATGTCAACATATACACGTGTGATTTAGTTTACGAAGATTTTTCAATGTCGAAAACTTCGATCAGAGAGTAAAAAAGGAAAAAGGTTCACAATGGTGTAAAACTAAAATGGGATATACCGGGCTAGAATTCGAGTTACAGGAACACGGGCCAAACCAACCACCCAAAAATGAAATCATCGAGCGAAAACACTTGACAAACTCCTGGAAGCAGCTTTTCTTGCCACCAGACCTTTCTCCACCAATTAGGTGTCTGATGCCGTCACTAAACACATTCCTTAAATTGTAGCCATTTTTTGTGTGTTTATTTTTTAGTGTCTAATTCACATATATATCACCATTGCTCTTGATTTTCTTGTCTGTATATCTCTTAAATGTCAACATATACACGTGTGATTAAGTTTACGAAGATTTTTCAGTGCCGAGAACCTTGATCAGAGAGTAAAAAAGGCGTAACGTTCACAATGGTGTAAGAATAAAATGGGTTATACCGGGCTAGGATTCGAGTTACAGTAACAAGGGTCTAACCAACCACCCAAGAATGGAATCGTCGAGTGAAAACACTTGACAACCTCCAATAAGCAGCTTTTCTTGCCACCAGACCATTCTCCATCAATTAGGAATCTGATGCCGTTACTAAATAAATCCCTTAAATTGTAGGCATTTTTTGAGTGTTTATTTTTTGGTGTCTAATCCGCATATATATCACCATTGCTCTAGATTTTCTTGACTGTATATCTCTTAAATATCAACATATACACGTGTGATTTAGTTTACGAAAATTTTTCAAAGCCGAGAACCTCGATCAGAGAGTAAAAAAGTCGTAAGGTTCACAATGGTGTAAAACTAAAATGGGATATAGCGGGCTAGAATTCGAGTTACCGGAACAAGGGCTAAACCAACCACCCAAGAATGGAATCGTCGAGCGAAAACACTTGACAACCTCCTGTAAGCAGTTTTTCTTGCCACCAGACCTTTCTCCATCAATTAGGAATCTGATGCCGTCAGTAAAAAAATTCCTTAAATTGTAGGCATTTTTTTAGTGTTTATTTTTTGGTGTCTAATCCGCATATATATCACCATTGCTCTTGATTTTCTTGGCTGTATATCTCTTAAATGTGAACATATACACGTGTGATTTAGTTTACAAATATTTTTCAATGCCGATAACCTCGATCAGAGAGTAAAAAAGGCGTAAGGTTCACAACGGTGTAAAACTAAGATGGGATATACCGGGCTAGGATTCGAGTTAGAAGAACGAGGGCCAAACCAACCACCCAAGAATGGAATCGTCGAGTGAAAACCCTTGAAAACCTCCTGGAAGCAGCTTTTCTTGCCACCAGACCTTTCTCCATCAATTAGAAATCTGATGCCGTCACTAAACACATTCCTTAAATTGTAGCCATTTTTGAGTGTTTATTTTTTGGTGTCTAATCCGCATATATATCATCATTGCTCTTGATTTTCTTGACGGTATATCTCTAAAATGTCAACATATACTGGTGTGATTTAGTTTACGAAGATATTTTGTAGGTCCCCTATTCGTATGGATCTTTCACAGAATTGTCTTTCCAATCAAGAGTGCGGAATCCTCTTGATCAGAATATCACAGAAACAAGTAGAAAACCGAAACAGCAAGACACTTTCAACCAGGGTTTCTATTGATTATCCAAACAAACGTTTTACAATCAATCAAACCCTAACCAATCACAATTTCGTCCAAGTCTCTCAACTCTCACGAAATTACCCTCACACAATGTTCTGGCTGATCAACCTAAACCCTAAAGCCTAACCTTGTTTATATAACACAAGGTTTGCTACTTGGGCCAAGGTTAAACATTATGGACTGCGAATTTGGACAAGCCCAATTCGCCCCACATCCCCATAAGTATGGGTTTAGTTAGCCCAAACATTACAACTAACTATTACAAAGCTAAACCCGCTAACTGTTTATCGTTTAACTAATTACAAGATATCCAAAGACCAAATCTAAGCTGTTGTCACAAACATGCACCAACAAACTCCCCCTTGACAATAGCTTCATAAAGTAACTTTATCTTTAGTCATCTTGCAATCTTCATGTAGTCTTGCACTGTCTTTGGTCTTTGGATAGCTTCAGCTTCAATAGCTTCTGTCAGCAACAGACTCCCCCTAAGCTGATGCATCCAATCACCAAATCTTCAAAACTTTAGCGTTTGAGTAAACTCCAGTTCAGCATTTGAATAGCAATCTTCAAATTCTTCAACTTTGTCTGCAATATAGAAAGGAGGTTCTACCATGCATCCAATCAAACTCTCATCTTCACAGCAACTCATCACTTTAACTTCACAGCAACATACTGCTTCAATCTGTATACTATAAAACAAACATCTCGAGAAACCATAAGAATTTTTCCACCTAAGTTAAAAAAAATTATTATTATTCAAGAGATAGTTATACTGTATCACAAATTAAGCATTTTCAATTTATCACCAACACGCAAAACTTTTTAATCACACACCCTATAACCCGCATGATTTAAAATTTTGAACTCACTTTCTAACACCGTCTCCCCCTATCAGTAACAATTCCTCCAAGAATAACAGTTTTCCGTACGTTAAGAATTTTAAACAGAAAAAGACACTATTTTTGTATTTTTGTATTTTCTGAAAGCAAGTAAATAACAAAAGCAATAAACACTCTATTTTTGTGAGAATCACTGGTAAGAAGATCATATCAGCACAATCAAATTGTTTCACACACAATTACATAATTCTTTATTTAATTTGTCGTGAAAAGCAGTTCAAGACGATTACCAGTATGTTTGTCCTCTTAAACAAAATGCATGAACATTTCAAGTACCATTACCATATGATACGTTAAGGTAATATTAATTACTGATATACTAGTGTGTCCCACTTCAGGATATACCCCCACGATCAAGGTATGCACAAAGATTCATCGTAGTAGGTGAGTATACTGATGTCATCCTTTAAGATATTCTGAAAATGTCTCGGTCTGCATATAATCTGTTTTATCATGTTTTGATTGCTTAACAATGAACTCCCAAATAAATAGTAATCAAATCCTGGAAATATAAACAACACACTCTATCATGCAAGTATCTTCCCTACCACATATTTCACAAGTCCAATCCAGATTTCTGAAATCTTAACTGGGAATAGGTTGAGAAGAGAACAGAATAGATCTTTAGGAGAGATGGTATAATATACAGATCAAATGAGTTTTCTCAGTTTGATATAGATTTATTGGGTTTCATTTGGGCACTAGAGGGCCTCTTTCGGGTGTATTAGATCTATAGCGCGACAACGTACAGCTAGGTCAGCATGTATCTGGATGCAGCAGAAGCTGTCGTTGCCTAGCACCTCCAGGTCAGCATATATCTGGATGCAGCAGAGGAGGTACACGACTTTTTTCAGAGAAGATTTCAGAATCAGATCAAAATTGTGTGTATCGGGACAACATACAGACAGTCAAATAGAAATGTGCTAATTCCAAGTGACTTTCTTTCCTGGGGTCATGTACAATTTTAGTTCTAAACAAAAAGACAGTCAAGATATCCCCAGATGAAATAACAGTATAAAGACCCAAAACTTCAGATTTTGGCAATCTATCAACGCAAGATTTAAGGTCATTAAACCATACACCACTGATGTGTTCCCCACTCATACACAGTTCATTTAAGTTTATATCACATTGGTAAGTTGATTATTTCATGCTTTTTGCCTACTGGTACATCATATAAAGAAGCTGCTATCACACTTAAGCAATTTAATTTCAGTTTCAGTGTGACAGTCTAACTTGCTGATGTACTATCATTTCTTCTTTTTCACACAGTGAACTCATTTTTGATTTTCTAATTTTTTATGTTTTTGATTTTTCAAATTTTTTTATTTTTAATTTTTAAGAAAAGCAGTAAACTATTTACAAAAATTCTTATGAAAAACCAGTTATTCAGGATTCCTCATCCCGTTGAGTTCGACTAAGTGTTCAAAGCGAGCCCTGTCAAAAGCTTTAGTATAAAGATCTGCCAGGTTATCTAGTGTGTCGACTCAGCACTTTGAACTTCAATTTAAATCAATCAATATATAAATCAACAATCTCACATCCCCCTTCATATGCCTAGAGCAGCCATTATCAACATAAGTTGATAATCCTCCTTAGCAGCTCCTGCACACAGCAACTAAGAAATTAGTTAGATTGGGGGACCCAAGCCTTAATGGTCTTGGGTCGTCCAAATTCACCAACTACTGGAACATCCATCCAATATCCATTACTCCTGACTGGAGTCTTGGATCTCAGACCTGTTGATGGAAATGGGGTTTGATTTCCATAAGGTCTCTGGTCCTGAGGGTTCCTATATATGTTTGAACTATTTGACCTTTGAAAATTCTGATTTTGAAACCTTGAATTTTGATTCCAAGAAGCTTGATTGTTATAATTTCTAAAGCCATTGTTATAAAAATTTCGACAACCATTATTTTGGTATCGATTTTGATATTGACCTTGACTTCTGAAATTACTTGTATTTCCATTAAAATTGTTCATTCTAGGTGAACTGCTTCTAGGTCTGTCAAATCTGCCTGGTGGAGATCTAGGCTGAAATCTTTGTTGATTTCTTTGAAAACGTGGAACTTGTGGAGTTCCTGTTCCAGCCTTATCTACACCAACAGCAACATTCTTTGGTTGCTTAGGAGCAGATTTCTTTGGAGAATTTGAGGCTTTCTCCTCACTATCACCTTCCTTCACTGGTAATTTCCCTCTCTGTTTTTCACTAAGTTGTGCTTCACTCTTTTTGTTAGGACAGCAGCTTGCTACATGTCCCTTGACGTGACATTTGAATCACGATCTCTTTCTCGAAGACTTCTTAGCTGGAGTCCCCGAGGTAGATCCCTTATCAGATGGTGATGATCCCTTAGATGAACCTTGTTCAATTTGCTTTATTTCAGATTTTTCTATCCTCTTATTTTTAGCAAACTCTACATTCGATTCATTTTCAATAACAGCAGTTTCGTTTTTCATATCACTACCTTGAACAAAATTAATCTTTTTAACAAAAGCTTGATTTTTATTCTTAGGCGGTGAATTTTTCCTTTTCAAATCATCACTCTCAGATCCATCACCTTTACTTGATGTGGATGCGAAACTACTTGGTGTAGATGCCATAAAGTCTGCTAGCTCATTTTCACTAGGCAGGAATGAATAGTCATGACTAAGAGGAGGTGGAACTTCATTAAATCCCTGGAAGCCCACACTGGTCTTGTCATTACTCTTCTTTAACCCACCCATCATGTGTTTCATAACAAAAGATGAATCTCTGAATTGACCTAATTTCTTTTCAAGTTCAACAATTTTGAGTTGTGCATCTGACAACTCTTTGTTTTTATCAGAAATCTCTTTTGTTTTCTCAGCCATCATGTCATGAGCTAAATCTATTACTTGAAGTTTTTCATTTAACTTGCATGTTAAAGCTTCAATTTCAGCTTCACAACCTTTTATCTTCTTCAAGTATGATGATTCATTTCTTTTAACAAAAAAATTTGCTTCTTTTATGTTAGACATCTCACTTACCAGACTTTGGTTTTGTGTTGTCAACCTGGCAACCTCACCCTGTAGTTCACGACATCTCAAACATACTGAATTAGATTGTACCTCTTTCTCATGAACTTCTGAGTTGTCATCAGCAACAACCTGTTCAGCTTCACTCTCCTTCTCTACTTCAGCATCCACTTTTGCTTCAGCATTCTTCACTTCAGATTCAGCATCACTCACAGTAGTTTCAGCATCACTCACAGTAGTTTCAGCCTCATCAACTGGCACTATCTCTGCCATGAATGCACGAGTAACACTCTCATTTCCCTGATATTTCTTTTGTAATGCATCCCACATATCCTTTGAATTATTGTACTTTTTGAAGGTATGCTTGATGCTATCAGGTAAGGACGTCTTTATTGTAGCCAATGCTCTTTTTTCAGCCTCATACATCTTTTTATCACCCTCTTTCATGTTCGCATAGTCTGTTAGACGTTGTCTGCCCTCATAATCATGTGTAGGGTTTATGTACCCATCTTCAATACATATCCACATACGTACATCCTGAGATTCAATGAAGGATTTGAAGTTTGCCTTCCATGTAAGATAATTCTCCACCTTCATCATCTTAGGTGCATTCAATTTTGTCATGTTCGACATTTTAACGCAAACAGACTGTTAAAACCGTACAAAATATCACCGAAAACAGTGGTTACTAACTTACACCGTTAGAATCGTCTCGAAAAGACAAATCCAATGATATATAATGTCAAAAACCGTATTCGGGAATTTCCAGAGTCTTTTTTTTTTTTTTTTTTACCCTAAAAATCCAAGGAATTCAACTGTCCAAACGGTTCTGTCTAACGAGCTACGGATCAATTTCTATTTGCAAAACTGTTAAATTTTATCGACGCTTGCCAACTGAAATTCCACCTCTTAAATTCGCTGGTTAGCAGCTAAATTCGCTGGTCAGTTTATTTATCCAAATTCGCTGGTTATATCGCTGCCAAATTCGCTAGTCAATTTCTCGATTACGACGATCTGTAAAGTCGCTGAAAACCGTGATGATTTCGCTGTGGACAATCACACGGTTACCAAAGTCGCCTTTGGATTTGATTTCGCCAACAACTTCGCAAGTCAGTTAACTTCGCTGATCTAGTCTGCTTCGCCAGTTCAGTTAATTTCGCCAACCAGTAACTTTGGAAACTTAATCTTTTCGAAAATTTTATGATTTTCCGGATTCTCTTATCACAAATCTGCAAAATCGAACAAGCTAATCAGCAGACTTTTGGCAAAAAATTGATGAACCCTAATGAAGAACACGAAGAACAGTCTTCGAATCTTCAAGTTTCTGAGCCAAAATTCTTCAAAACAATCAACCAAAAACTGTCCTGAAAACCCAAAAACCTGCAAAACAGCAATCAATCAAACCAGAATATCAAAACATCCAACAATTTCGAAAAATTTTATCAAGAATTTCGAAAATTTTCAAAACCCAAATTTTTCAGGTTTTCAAAATTTCGAAAATTTCTTCCTGTTTCTGCAGCCAACAATCCTGAACCGAGCTTTCAAGAGCCTAACGCTCTGATACCAATTGTAGGTCCCCTATTCGTATGGATCTTTCACAGAATTGTCTTTCCAATCAAGAGTGCGGAATCCTCTTGATCAGAATATCACAGAAACAAGTAGAAAACCGAAACAGCAAGACACTTTCAACCAGGGTTTCTATTGATTATCCAAACAAACGTTTTACAATCAATCAAACCCTAACCAATCACAATTTCGTCCAAGTCTCTCAACTCTCACGAAATTACCCTCACACAATGTTCTGGCTGATCAACCTAAACCCTAAAGCCTAACCTTGTTTATATAACACAAGGTTTGCTACTTGGGCCAAGGTTAAACATTATGGACTGCGAATTTGGACAAGCCCAATTCGCCCCACATCCCCATAAGTATGGGTTTAGTTAGCCCAAACATTACAACTAACTATTACAAAGCTAAACCCGCTAACTGTTTATCGTTTAACTAATTACAAGATATCCAAAGACCAAATCTAAGCTGTTGTCACAAACATGCACCAACATATTTCAATGCCGAGACCCTCGATCAGAGTGTAAAAAAGGTGTAAGGTTCCCAATGGTGTAAAACTAAAATGGGATATACCGGGCTAGGATTCGAGTTACGGGAACAAGGGCCAAAACAACCACCCAAGAATTGAATCGTCGAGCGAAAACACTTGACAACCTCCTGGAAGCAGTTTTTCTGGCTACCAGACCTTTCTCCATCAATTAGGAATCTGATGCCGTCACTAAACACATTCCTTAAATTGTAGCCATTTTTTGTGTTTATTTTTGGGTAACTAATCTGCATATACATCACCATTGCTCTTGATTTTCTTGACTGTATATCTCTTAAATGTCAACATATACACGTGTGATTTAGTTTACGAAGATTTTTCAATGCAGAGAACATCAATTAGGAATCTGATGCCGTCACTAAACACATTCCTTAAATTGTAGCACTTTTTTGAGTGTTTATTTTTTGGTGTGTAATCCGCATATATATCACCATTTCTCTTGATTTTCTTGACTGTATATCTCTTAAATGTCAAAATATACACGTGTGATTTAGTTTACAAAGATTTTTCATTTCCGAGAACCTCGACCAGAGAGTAAAAAAGGCGTAAGGTTCACAATGGTGTAAAACTAAAATGGGATATATCGGGCTAGGATTCGAGTTACAGGAACAAGGGCCAAACCAACCACCCAAGAATGGAATCGTCGAAAGAAAACACTTGAAAACCTCCTAGAAGCAGTTTTCTTGCCACCAGACCTTTCACCATCAATTAGGAATCTGATGCCGTCACTAAACACATTCCTTAAGTTGTAGCCAGTTTTTGAGTGTTTATTTTTTGGTGTCTAATCGCATATATATCACCATTGTTCTTGATTTTCTTGACTGTATATCTCTTAAATGTGAACATATACACGTGTGATTTAGCTTACGAAGATTTTTCAATGCCGAGAACGTCGATCAGAGAGTAAAAAGGCGTAAGGTTCAAAATGGTGTAAAACTAAAATGGGATATACCGGGCTAGGATTCGAGTTACAGGAACAAGGGCCAAACCATCCACCCAAGAATGTAATCGTCGAGTGAAAACACTAGACAACCTCCAGGAAGCAGCTTTTCTTGCCACCAGACCTTTCTCCATCAATTAGGAATCTGATGCCGTCACTAAACACATTCCTTAAATTGTAGCACTTTTTTGTGTTTATTTTTTGGTGTCTAATCCGCATATACATCACCATTGCTTTTGATGTTCTTGATTGTATATCTCTTAAAAGTCAACATATACACGTGTGATTTAGTTTACGAAGATTTTTCAATGCGAGAACCTCGATCAGAGAGTAAAAAGGGCGTAAGGTTCACAATGGTGTAAAACTAAACTGGGATATACCGGGCTAGGATTCGAGTTACAGGAACAAGGGCCAAACCAACCACCCAAGAATGGAATCGTCGAGCGAAAACACTTGACAACCTCCTGGAAGCAGCTTTTCTTGCCACCAGACCTTTCTCAATCAATTAGGAATCTGATGCCGTCACTAAACACATTCCATAAATTGTATCCATTTGTGGTGTTTATTTTTGGGTGTCTAATCCGCATATACATCACCATTGCTCTTGATTTTCTTGACTGTATATCTCTTAAATGTCAACATATACACGTGTGATTTAGTTTACGAAGATTTTTCAATGCCAAGAACCTCAATCAGCGAGTAAAAAAGGTGTAAGGTTCACAATGGTGTAAAACTAAAATGGGATATACCGGGCTAGGATTCGAGTTACAAGAACAAGGGCCAAACCAAGCACCCAAGAATGGAATCTTCTAGCGAAAACACTTGACAACCTCCTGGAAGCAGCTTTTCTTGCCACTAGACCTTTCTCCATCAATTAGGAATCTGATGCCGTCACTAAACACATTCTTTAAATTGTAGACATTTTTTGAGTGTTTATTTTTGGTGTCTAATCCGCGTATATATAACCATTGCTCTTAATTTTCTTGAGTGTATATTTCTTAAATGTCAACATATACACGTGTGATTTAGTTTACGAAGATTTGCCAATGCCAAGAACCTCGATTAGAGAGTAAAAAAGGCGTAAGGTTCACAATGGTGTAAAACAAAAATGGGATATACCGGGATAGGATTCAGTTACAGGAACTAGGGCTAAACCAACCACCCAAGAATGGAATCCTCGAGCGAAAACACTTGACAACCTCCTGGAAGCAGCTTTTCTTGCCACCAGACCATTCACCATCAATTAGGAATCTGATGCCGTCACTAAACACATTCCTTAAATTGTAGCCATTTTTTGAGTGTTTATTTTTTGGTGTCTAATCCGCATATATATCACCATTGCTCTTGATTTTCTTGACTGTATATCTCTTAAATGTCAACATATACACGTGTGATTTAGTTTACGAAGATTTTTCAATTCCAAGAACCTCGACCAGAGAGTAAAAAAGGCGTAAGGTTCACAATGGTGTAAAACTAAAATGGGATATACCGGGCTAGGATTCGAGTTACAGGAACAAGGGCCAAACCAACCACCCAAGAATGGAATCGTCGAGCGAAAACACTTGACAACATCCTGGAAGGAGCTTTTCTTGCCACCAGACCTTTCTCCATCAATTAGGAATCTGATGCCGTCACTAAACACATTATTTAAATTGTAGCCATTTTTTGAGTGTTTATTTTTTGGTGTCTAATCCGCATATGTATCACCATTGCTCTTGATTTTATTGACTGTATATCTCTTAAAAGTAAACATATACACGTGTGATTTAGTTTACGAAGATTTTTCAATGCCGAAAACCTCGATTAGAGAGTAAAAAAGGCACAAGGTTCACAATGGCGTAAAACTAAAATGGGATATAACGGGCTAGGATTCGAGTTACAGGAACACAGGCCAAACTAACCACCCAAGAATGGAATCGTCGAGCGAAAACACTTGACAACCTCCTGGAAGCAGCTTTTCTTGCCACCAGACCTTTCTCCAACAATTAGGAATCTGATGCCGTCACTAAACACATTTCTTAAATTATAGCCATTTTTTGAGTGTTTATTATTTGGTGTCTAATCCTCATACATATCACAATTGCTCTTGATTTCCTTGACTGTTTATCTTTTAAATGTAAAAAAATACACGTATGATTTAGTTTACGAAGATTTTTCAATGCTGAGAACCTCGATCAGAGAGTAGAAAAGGCGTAAGGTTCACAATGGTGTAAAACTAAAATGGGATATAGCGGAATAGGATTCGAGTTACAGGAACAAGGGCTAAACCAACCACCCAAGAATGGAATCGTCGAGCAAAATCACTTGACAACCTCCTGGAAGCAGCTTTTCTTACCACCAGACCTTTCTCCGTCAATTAGGAATCTGATGCCGTCACTAAACACATTCCTTAAATTGTAGCAATTTTTTGAGTGTTTATTTTTTGGTGTCTAATCCGCATATATATCACAATTACTTTTTATTTTCTTGAGTGTATATCTCTTAATTGTTAACATATACACGTGTGATTTAGTTTACGAAGATTTTTCAATGCCGAGAACCTCGATCAGAGAGTAAAAAAGGAAAAAAGGTTCACAATGGTGTAAAACTAAAATGGGATATACCGGGCTAGAATTCGAGTTACAGGAACACGGGCCAAACCAACCACGCAAAAATGAAATCGTCGAGCGAAAACACTTGACAAACTCCTGGAAGCAGGTTTTCTTGCCATCAGACCTTTCTCCACCAATTAGGTGTCTGATGCCGTCACTAAACACATTCCTTAAATTGTAGCCATTTTTTGTGTGTTTATTTTTTGGTGTCTAATTCGCATATATATCACCATTGCTCTTGATTTTCTTGACTGTATATCTCTTAAATGTCAACATATACACGTGTGATTTAGTTTACGTAGATTTTTCAGTGCCGAGAACCTTGATCAGAGAGTAAAAAAGGAGTAACGTTCACAATGGTGTAAGAATAAAATGGGATATACTGGGCTAGGATTCGAGTTACAGTTACAAGGGCCTAACCAACCACCCAAGAATGGAATCGTCGAGTGAAAACACTTGACATCCTCCTATAAGCAGCTTTTCTTGCCACCAGACCATTCTCCATCAATTAGGAATCTGATGCCGTTACTAAATAAATACCTTAAATTGTAGGCATTTTTTGAGTGTTTATTTTTTGGTGTCTAATCCGCATATATATCACCATTGCTCTAGATTTTCTTGACTGTATATCTCTTAAATGTCAACATATACACGTGTGATTTAGTTTACGAAGATTTTTCAATGCCGAGAACCTCGATCAGAGAGTAAAAAAGTCGTAAGGTTCACAATGGTGTAAAACTAAAATGGGATATAGCGGGCTAGAATTCGAGTTACCGGAACAAGGGCTAAACCAACCACCCAAGAATAGAGTCGTCGAGCGAAAACACTTGACAACCTCCTGTAAGCAGTTTTTCTTTCCACCAGACCTTTCTCCATCAACTAGGAATCTGATGCCGTCAGTAAACACATTCCTTAAATTGTAGGCATTTTTTAGTGTTTATTTTTTGGTGTCTAATCCGCATATATATCATCATTGCTGTTGATTTTCTTGGCTGTATATCTCTTAAATGTGAACATATACACGTGTGATTTAGTTTACAAAGATTTTTCAATGCCGAGAACCTCGATCAGAGAGTAAAAAAAGGCGTAAGGTTCACAACGGTGTAAAACTAAGATGGGATATACCGGGCTAGGATTCGAGTTACAAGAACGAGGGCCAAACCAACCACCCAAGAATGGAATCGTCGAGTGAAAACCCTTGAAAACCTCCTGGAAGCAGCTCTTCTTGCCACCAGACCTTTCTCCATCAATTAGAAATCTGATGCCGTCACTAAACTCATTCCTTAAATTGTAGCCATTTTTGAGTGTTTATTTTTTGGTGTCTAATCCGCATATATATCACATTGTTCTTGATTTTCTTGACGGTATATCTCTAAAATGTCAGCATATACAAGTGTGATTTAGTTTACGAATATTTTTAAATGACGAGAACCTCGATCAGAGAGTAAAAAAGGCGTAACGTTCACAATGGTGTAAAACTAAAATGGGATATACCGGGCTAGGATTCGAGTTACAGGAACCAGAGCCAAACCATCCACCCAAGATGGGAATCATCGAGCGAAAACACTTGACAACCTCCTGGAAGCAACTTTTCTTACCCCCAGACCTTTCTCGATCAATTAGGAATCTGATGCCGTCACTAAACACATTCCTTAATTTGTAGCCATTTTTTGAGTGTTTATTTTTTGGTGTCTAATCCGCATATATATCACCGTTGCTCTTGATTTTTCTTGACTGTATATGTTTTAAATGTTAACATATACACGTGTGATTTAGTTTAGGAGGATTTTTCAATGCAAAGAACCTCGATCAGAGAGTAAAAAAGTCGTAAGGTTCACAATGGTGTAAAACTAAAATGGGATATAGCGGGCTAGAATTCGAGTTACCGGAACAAGGGCTAAACCAACCACCCAAGAATGGAATCGTCGAGCGAAAACACTTGACAACCTCCTGTAAGCAGTTTTTCTTTCCACCAGACCTTTCTCCATCAACTAGGAATCTGATGCCGTCAGTAAACACATTCCTTAAATTGTAGGCATTTTTTTAGTGTTTATTTTTTGGTGTCTAATCCGCATATATATCACCATTGCTGTTGATTTTCTTGGCTGTATATCTCTTAAATGTGAACATATACACGTGTGATTTAGTTTACAAAGATTTTTCAATGCCGAGAACCTCGATCAGAGAGTAAAAAAGGCGTAAGGTTCACAACGGTGTAAAACTAAGATGGGATATACCGGGCTAGGATTCGAGTTACAAGAACGAGGGCCAAACCAACCACCCAAGAATGGAATCGTCGAGTGAAAACCCTTGAAAACCTCCTGGAAGCAGCTCTTCTTGCCACCAGACCTTTCTCCATCAATTAGAAATCTGATGCCGTCACTAAACTCATTCCTTAAATTGTAGCCATTTTTGAGTGTTTATTTTTTGGTGTCTAATCCGCATATATATCACATTGCTCTTGATTTTCTTGACGGTATATCTCTAAAATGTCAGCATATACAAGTGTGATTTAGTTTACGAATATTTTTAAATGACGAGAACCTCGATCAGAGAGTAAAAAAGGCGTAACGTTCACAATGGTGTAAAACTAAAATGGGATATACCGGGCTAGGATTCGAGTTACAGGAACCAGAGCCAAACCATCCACCCAAGATGGGAATCATCGAGCGAAAACACTTGACAACCTCCTGGAAGCACCTTTTCTTACCACCAGACCTTTCTCGATCAATTAGGAATCTGATGCCGTCACTAAACACATTCCTTAATTTGTAGCCATTTTTTGAGTGTTTATTTTTTGGTGTCTAATCCGCATATATATCACCGTTGCTCTTGATTTTTCTTGACTGTATATGTTTTAAATGTTAACATATACACGTGTGATTTAGTTTAGGAGGATTTTTCAATGCAAAGAACCTCGATTAGAGAGTAAAAAAGGAGTAAGGTTCACAATGGTGTAAAACTAAAATATGATATACCGGGCTAGGATTCGAGTTACAGGAACAAGGGCCAAACCAACCACGCAAGAATGGAATCGTTGAGCGAAAACACTTGACAACCTCTTGGAAGCAGCTTTTCTTGCCACCAGACCTTTCTCCATCAAATAGGAATCTGATGCCGTCACTAAACACATTCCTTAAATTGTAGCCATTTTTTGAGTGTTTATATTTTGGTGTCTAATCCGCATATATATCACCATTGCTCTTGATTTTCTTGACTGTATATCTCTTAAATGTCAATATATACACGTGTGATTTTGTTTACGAAGAATTTTCAATGCCGAGAACATCGACCAGACAGTAAAAAAGGCGTAAGATTCACAATGGTGTAAAATTAAAATGGGATATACCGGGCTAGGATTCGACTTACAGGAACAAGGGCCAAACGAACCACCCAAGAATGGAATCGTCGAGCGTAAACACTTGACAACCTCCTGTAAGCAGCTTTTCTTGCCCCCAGACCTTTCTCCATCAATTAGGAATCTCATGCCGTCACTAAATACATTCCTTAAATTGTAGCCATTTTTTTAGTGTTTATATTTTGGTGTCTATTCCGCATATATATCACCATTGCTCTTGATTTTCTTGACTGTATATCTTTTAAATGTCAACATACACACGTGTGATTTAGTTTATGAAGATTTTTCAATGCCAAGAACCTTGATCAGAGAGTAAAAAAGTGGTAAGGTTCACAATGGTGTAAAACTAAAATGGGATATACCGGGCTAGGATTCGAGTTACAGGAACAAGGGCAAACCAACCACCCAAGACTGGAATTGTCGAGCGAAAATACTTGACAACCTCCTAGAAGCAGCTTTTCTTGCTACCAGACCTTTCTCCATCAGTTAGGAATCTAATGCCGTCATTAAACACATTCCTTAAATTGTATCCATTTTTTGAGTGTTTATTTTTTGGTGTCTAATCCGCATATATATCACCATTGCTCTTAAATTTCTTGACTGTATATCTCTTAAATGTCAACATATACAAGTGTGATTTAGTTTACGAAGATTTTCAATGCCGAGAACATCGATCAGAGAGTAAAAAAGACGTAAGGTTCACAATGGTGTAAAACTAAGAAGGGATAGGCCGGGCTAGGATTCGAGTTACAAGAACAAGGGCAAACCAACCACCCAAGACTGGAATCGTCGAGCGAAAATACTTGACACCCTCCTGGAAGCAGCTTTTCTTGCTACCAGACCTTTCTCCATCAGTTAGGAATGTGATGCCGTTATTAAACACATTCCTTAAATTGTAGCCAGTTTTTGAGTGTTTATTTTTTGGTGTCTAATCCGCATATATATTACCATTGCTCTTGATTTTCTTGACTATATATCTCATAAATATCAACATATACACGTGTGATTTTGTTTACGAAGATTTTTCAATGCCGAGAACCTCGATCAGAGAGTAAAAAAGCCGTAAGGTTCACAATGGTGTAAATCTAAAATGGGATATACCGGGCTAGGATTCGAGTTACAGGAACAAGGGCCAAACCAAGCACCCTAGAATGGAATCTTCGAGAAAAAATACTTGACAACCTCCTGAAAGCAGCTTTTCTTGCCACCAGACCTTGTTCCATCAATTAGGAATCTGATGCCGTCACTAAACACATTCCTTAAATTGTAGCCATTTTTTGAGTGTTTATTTTTTGGTGTCTTATACGCATATATATCACCATTGCTCTTGATTTTCTTGACTGTATATCTCTTGAATGTCAACATATACACGTGTGATTTAGTTTACGAAGATTTTTCAATGCCGAGAACCTCGATCAGAGAGTAAAAAAGGCGTAAGGTTCACAATGGTGTAAAACAAAAATGGGATATTCCGGGCTAGGATTCGAGTTACGGGAAGAAGGGACAAACTAACCACCCAAGAATGGAATCGTCGAGCGAAAACACTTGACAACCACCTGGAAGCAGCTTTTCTTGCCACTAGACCTTTCTCCAACAATTAGAAATCTGATGCGGTCATGAAACACAGTCCTTAAATTGTTGCCGTTTTTTGAGTGTTTATTTTATGGTGTCTAATCCGCATATATATCACAATTGCTCTTGATTTTCTTAACAGTATATCTCTTAAATGTCAACATATACATGTTTGATTTAGTTTACGAAGATTTTTCAATGCTGAGAACCTCGACCAGAGAGAAAAAAGGGGTAAGGTTCACAATGGTGTAAAACTAAAATGGGATATACCGGGCTTGGATTCGACTGACAGGAACAAGGGCTAAACCAACCACCTAAGAATGGAATCGTCGAGCGAAAACACTTGACAACCTCATGGAAGCAGCTTTTCTTGCCACCAGACCTTTCTCCATCAATTAGGAATTTGATGCCGTCACTAAACACATTCCTTGAATTGTAGCCAATTTTTGAGTGTTTATTTTTTGGTGTCTAAACCGCATATATATCACCATTGCTCTTGATTTTCTTGACTGTATATCTCTTAAATGTTAATATATACACGTGTGATTTAGTTTTCGAAGATTTTTTTAATGCCGAGAACCTCGATCAGAGAGTAAAATAAGCGTAAGGTTCGTAATGGTGTAAAACTAAAATGGGATATACCAGGATAGGATTCGAGTTACAGGAATAAGGGCCAGACCAATCACCCAAGAATGGAATCGTTCAAGCGAAAACACTTGACAACCTCATGGAAGCAACTTTTCTTGCCACCAGACCTTTCTCCATCAATTAGGAATCTGATGCCGTCACCAAACATATTCCTTAAATTGTAGCCATTTTTTGAGTGTTTATTTTTTTGTGTCTAATCCGCATATATATCACCATTACTCTTGATTTTCTTGACTATATATCTCTTAAATGTCAACATATACACGTGTGATTTAGAATACGAAGATTTTTCAATGCCGAGAACCTCGATCAGAGATTAAAAAAGGCGTAAGGTTCACAATGGTGAAAAACTAAAATGGGGTATACCGGGCTAGGATTCGAGTTACAGGAACAAGGGCCAAACCAACCACCCAAGAATGGAATCGTCGAGCGAAAACATATGACAACCTCCTGGAAGCAGCTTTTATTGCCGCCAGACCTTTCTCCATCAATTAGGAATGTGATGCCGTCACTAAACACATTCCTTAAAACTGTAGCCATTTTTTAGGTGTTTATTTTCGGTGTCTAATCCGCATATATATCACCATTGCTCTTGATTTTCTTGACTATGTATCTCTTAAATGTTAACATATACACGTGTGATTTAGTTTACGAAGATTTTTCAATGCCGAGAACCTCGATCAGAGAGTAAAAAAGGCGTAAGGTTCACAAAGGTGTAAAACCAAAATGGGATATACCGGGCTAGGATTGGAGTTACAGGAACAAGGGCCAAACCAAGTACCCAAGAATGGAATCTTCGAGCAAAAATATACTTGACAACCTCCTGAAAGCATCTTTTCTTGGCACCAGACATTTCTCCATCAATTAGGAATCTGATGCCGTCACTAAACACATTCCTTAAATTGTAGCCATTTTTTGAGTGTTTATTTTTTGGTGACTAATACGCATATACATCACCATTGCTCTTGATTTTCTTGACTGTATATCTCTTAAATGTCAACATATACACGTGTGATTTAGTTTACGAATATTTTTTTAACGCCGAGAACCTCGATCAGAGAGTAAAAATGGGATATACCGGGATAGGATTCGAGTTATAGGAACCAGGGCTAAACCAACGACCCAAGAATGGAATCATCGAGCGAAAACACTTGACAACCTCCTTGAAGCAGCTTTTCTTGCCACCAGACCTTTCTCCATCAATTAGTAATATGATGCCGTCACTAAACACATTCCTTAAATTATAGCCATTTCTTGAGTGTTTATTTTTTGGTGTCTAATCCGCATATATATCACCATTGATCTTGATTTTCTTGACTGTATATCTCTTAAATGTCAACATATACACGTGTGATTTAGTTTACGAAGATTTTTCAATGACGAGAACCTCGATTAGAGAGTAAAAAAGGCGTAAGGTTCACAATGGTGTAAAACTAAAATGGGATATACCGGGATAGGATTCGAGTTATAGGAACAAGGGCCAAACCAACCACGCAAGAATGGAATCGTCGAGTCAAAACACTTGACAACCTCCTGGAAGCAGCTTTTCTTGCCACCAGACCTTTCTCCATTAAATAGGAATCTGATGCCGTCACTAAACACATTCCTTAAATTGTAACCATTTTTTGAGTGTTTGTTTTTTGGTGTCTAATCCGCATATATATCACCATTGCTCTTGATTTTCTTGAGTGTATATCTCTAAAATGTCGACATATACACGTGTGATTTAGTTTACAAAGATTTTTCAATGCTGAGAACCTCGATCAGATAGTAAAAAAAGGCGTAAGGTTCACAATGGTGTAAAACTAAAATGGGATATACCGGGCTAGGATTCGAGTTATAGGAACAAGGGCCAAACCAACCACCGAAGAATGGAATCGTCGAGGGAAAACACTTGACAACCTCCTGGAAGCAGCTTTTCTTGCCACCAGACCTTTCTCCATCAATTATGAATCTGATGCCGTCACTAAACACATTCCTTAAATTGTAACCATTTTTTGAGTGTTTATTTTTTGGTGTCTAATCCGCATATATATCACCATTGCTCTTGATTTTCTTGAGTGTATATCTCTAAAATATCGACATATACACGTGTGATTTAGTTTACGAATATTTTTCAATGCCGAGAACCTCGATCAGAGAGTAAAAAAGGCGTAAGGTTCACAATGGTGTAAAACTAAAATGGGATATACAGGGCTAGGATTCGACTTACATGAACAAGGGCCAAACCAACCACCCATGAATGGAAACATCGAGGGAAAACACTTGACAACCTCTTAGAAGCAGCTTTCCTTGCCACCAAACCTTTCTCCATCAATTAGGAATCTGATGCCGTCACTAAACACATTCCTTAAATTGTAGCCATTTTTTTAGTGTTTATTTTTTGGTGTCTAATCCGCATATATATCACCATTGCTCTTGATTTTCTTGACTGTATATCTCTTAAATGTCAAAATATACACGTGTGATTTAGTTTACGAAGATTTTTCAATGCCGAGAACCTCGATCAGAGAGTAAAAAAAGCGTATGGTTCACAATGGTGTAAAACTAAAATGGGATATACTGGGCTAGGATTCGAGTTACAGCAACAAGGGCCAAACCAACCACCCAAGAATGGAGTCGTTAGCGAAAACACTTGACAACCTCCTGGACACAGCTTTTCTTGCCACCAGCTTTTCTCCATCAATTAGGAATCTGATGCCATCACTAAACATGTTCCTAAAATTGTAGCCATTTTATGAGTGTTTATTTTTTGGTGTCTAATCCGCATATATATCACCATTGCTCTTGATTTTCTTGACTGTATATCTCTTAAATGTCAACATATACATGTGTGATTTAGTTTACGAAGATTTTTCAGTACCGAGAACCTCGATCAGAGAGTAAAAAAGGAATAAGGTTCACAATGGTGTAAAACCAAAATGGGATATACCGGGCTAGGATTCGAGTTACAGGAACAAGGGCCAAACCAACCACCCAAGAATGGAATCGTCGAGGGAAAACAATTGACAACCTCCTGGAAGCAGCTTTTCTTGCCACCAGAGCTTTCTCCATCAATTAGGAATCTGATGCCGTCACTAAACACATTCCTTAAATTGTAACCATTTTTTGAGTGTTTATCTTTTGGTGTATAATCCGCATATATATCACCATTGCTCTTGATTTTCTTGACTGTATATCTCTTAAATGTCAACATATACACGTGTGATTTAGTTTACGAAGAGTTTTCAATGCCGAGAACCTCGATCAGAGAGTAAAAAAGGCGTAAAACTAAAATGGGATATACCGGGCTTGGATTCGAGTTACAGGAACAAGGGCAAAACCAACAACCCAAGAATGGAATCGTCAATCGAAAACACTTGACAACCTGCAGGAAGCAGCTTTTCTTGCCACCAGCCATTTCTCCATCAATTAGGAATCTGATGCCGTCACTAAACACATTCCTTAAATTGTAGCCATTTTATGAGTGTTTATTTTTTGGTGTCTAATCCGCATATATAACACCATTTCTCTTGATTTTTTTGACTGTATATCTCTTAAATGTCAACATATACACGTGTGATTTAGTTTACGACGATGTTTCAGTGCCGAGAACCTCGATCAGAGAGTAAAAAAGGCGTAAGGTTCACAATGGTGTAAAACTAAAATAGGATATACCGGGCTAGGATTCGAGTTACAGGAACAAGGGCCAAACCAACCACACAAGAATGGAATCGTCGAGGGAAAACACTTGACAACCTCCTGGAAGCAGCTTTTCTTGCCACCAGACCTTTCTCCATCAATTAGAAATCTGATGCCGTTGCTAAACACATTCCTTAAATTGTAACCATTATTAGACTGTTTATTTTTTGATGTATAATCCGCATATATATCACTATTGCTCTTGATTTTCTTGACTGTATATCTCTTAAATGTCAACATATACATGTGTGATTTAGTTTACGAAGATTTTTCAATGCTGAGAACCTTGATCAAAGAGTAAAAAAGGCGTAAGGTTTACAATGGTGTAAAACTAAAATGGGATATACCGCGCTAGGATTCGAGTTACAGGAACAAGGGCCAAACCAACCACCCAAGAATGGAATCGTCGAGGGAAAACACTTGACAACCTTCCGGAAGCAGGTTTTCTTGCCACCAGACCTTTCTCCATCAATTAGGAATCTTATGACGTCACTAAACACATTCCTTAAATTGTAACCATTTTTTGAGTGTTTATTTTTTGGTGTCTAATCCGCATATATATCACCATTGCTCTTGATTTTCTTGAGTGTATATCTCTTAAATGTCAACATTTGCACGTGTGATTTGGTTTACGAAGATTTTTCAATGCCGAGAACCTCGATCAGAGAGTAAAAAAGGCGTAAGGTTCACAATAGTGTAAAACTAAAATGGGATATAGCGGGCTTGTATTCGAGTTATAGTAACAAGGGCCAAACCAAACACACAAGAATGGAATCGTCAAGCGAAAACACTTGACAACCTTCTGGAAGCAGCTTTTCTTGCCACCAGCCCTTTCTCCATCAATTAGGAATCTGATGCCGTCACTAAACACATTCTTTAAATTGTAGCCATTTTATGATTGTTTATTTTTTGGTGTCTAATCCGCATATATATCACTAATACTCTTGATTTTCTTGACTGTATATCTCTTAAATGTCAACATATACACGTGTGATTTAGTTTACGAAGATTTTTCAATGCCGAGAACCACAATCAGAGAGTAAAAAAGGCATAAGGTTCGAAATGGTGTAATATTAAAATGGGATATACCGGGCTAGGATTCTAGTTACAGGAACAAGGGCCAAACAAACCACCCAAGAATGGAATCGTCGAAGGAAAACACTTGACAACCTCCTGGAAGTAGCTTTTATTGCCACCAGACCTTTCTCCATCAATTAGGAATCTGATCCCGTCACTAAACACATTCCTTAAATTGTAACCATTGTTTGAGTGTTTATTTTTTGGTGTCTAATCTACATATACATATCACCATTGCTCTTGATTTTCTTGACTGAATATCTCTTAAATGTCAACATATACACGTGTGATTGTTAGTTCATATGTCTGTAGCTTCCGTCAGCATTGAGTCTTATTTTGTACTATGTATGTCTTTTGTGTATATGTATGTAAGTGTTTGTATGTGTGTATAACGACAACACTGGGAACGATGATGTAATGTAAATGTGAAGTCCGATGGTTGACTAATGTCGTCGGATCGGATGGCCATCCGATCGGATGACCACCCGATCTCATCACCACTCGATCGGGTCACCACCCTATCGGACGACACATATCCTCCCTGATGTTGCCTATATATACCCAGGCTGGGTTAGTTATTTAGGACTTTTGCTGCTTATTGTAAGGAACCTCTGTCAGTCTGATTCTCTACCGGAGCTCGTGTACTTTCTCATCAATCTAATAGAATATCAGACAGATTTAATCGTTGAATACATTGTTGTTGATTCTGTGACTTGATCAATGGATGCCGCACATTGATTGAGATCGATTCATCCACGTTCCACACGAACAGATCCTGATCCAAAGGCCTATAAAGTGGTATCAGAGCCACAGGAGGTTGCATCGGAGTCTACAACAGCTATTCACCGGAATTTCAGCGATACTTTGCCGATTTGAGTCGAATTTCACCAGAAATTTGACGAATTTTCTCATCTTCTACTCATTTCTTGCTGTGTTTTACACTTTTACACCTTAAAAACGAGAAAAACTTAAAATTGAACTGGATTTTACGGAAAAAAATTAACGAATTTCATATCATTAGATTCGCAATTGAACAGGGATCATTCCTTCAAATTTTCACAGAAAAATTCAAACTAAAACTAGATCAAATTAATCAAAAACCATGTCGAACTGTTCGTTCTTGCTGACGTCATCCACTCGATCGGACAGCTGTCCGAATGAATTGGCATAGACTGTTCTAGATAACTGCTTGCTGACGTCATCAGTGTTACTCGATCGGATCACCATCCGATCGGTGTAACATTGTTTGTTCAAGTTTCATCAGCTTACGTCATCATTCCACCCGATCGGACAGCAATCCGATCGGATTGGCATTGATAGAATTGTATTCATTAGCTGACGTCATCCTGTCACCCGATCGGATCACCACCCGATCAGTGAAAGGTTGAAATTTAAAGTTTCATAGTCTTTGTGTCACTCGATCGGACAACCACTCGATCGGATCACCACCCGATCGAGTCGCCATCCGATCCATGTTCATCACTTGTTACCTTACTGTGTCACTCGATCGGATCATCATCCGATTCAAGTGCATCAGTTTGAAACTTTTGAAAATTCTGAAAATTTGTCTAAGTGGTTGAAACTTTTTCAGGTACTCAATAATGGGTGACGAGTTCATGAATCCATTCAGCGATGTTTTTGCTTACAATACTGGAGATGCTTCGACGATCACAACAACCAGTACGAATCCAAATCCAAAGAAGGCGATTGCAGATTCGCTAAGTATTGATAACGCTTTTGGTACTTACAACAAACCGCCAAAGCTCATGGCTATTGAAGACTATAACAGATGGTCTGGGAGGTTTGAAGACTGGTTGAAAGCATTTGCCTATCAAAGCTGGAAATGTATGAAAAATGGGTTCGATATTGGTAGAAAAGATTATGAAAACTTGAATGATTCTGAACAAGAGATGTTTGTACATGAACAAAAATGTATTGCATTATTGCACCAATCTGTTAGGGATGACATCATTTCATTGATCAGTTATGAAAATGCAAAAGATTTGTGGGGTAAGTTGAAGCAGAAATGTATCGGAGGGGCTGAGATAGTGAAGAACAAGAAGCGTTTACTAAAGAAAGAGTTCGATATGTTTGCGTGCATGAGGAATGAGTCAGTTCTGAAGATGATTGAGCGTTTTTGTCACTTGAAGTTGGAGCTTGTTAGATATGGAATAACGTTCACGGAGGAAGAACTGGTTGAAAAACTGTTAGAATCCTTACCAGATGAAAAGGATTGGCAGTATTACGCACTGGTGTTGAAAAACACAATGAAGGTGTCTGACATGACTGATGATTGGCTGATAGAGAGGTTTGAAAGCCATGAACTTGAGATCAAAAAGATGAATAAAGTTAACAACACCCCGTACCAACAAAACATTGACTTGTACTATAGGGGTAGCATGATACCAAAGACTGCTTCGCCAAAGACTGCGTTCTCAGCTAAGAATTCAAGCACGCCTAATTAGGAGAATCAAAGCAGCAGTTCTATTCCAAACAACGGTTATCATGGAGGGTCGTCTTCATCAGGTTCAGGAAGTCAGCAGCAGCAGACCACTCCCAAAAACGTCTTCCAGTGCAACATTGCTGTAAATCTCAACAATACTCAAAATTTTAACGAAGAAACAGCTAAGCAGCAGATGGTATTTCTTGCTTCAATCCTGGAATCTTATGAAAGCTTAGTTGCTGGGAAGATCGGGAACACAAACTTGACCAAAGAAGACTATGATCAAATTGACCCGGAAGAAATGGAGTTGATTGACATACGCTGGTGTATGGCAAGCGTGATTCGACGGGCGTAGAGATTCATGGAGATAACCGGAAGAAATTCAATTGGTGGACCTTCAACGAAGCTTTACTTCGATAAGTCAAAGGTTACCTGCTTTAAGTGCAAGCAGAAAGGGCACTTTAAGAGGGAATGTAGGAATGCAACTTCAGATGAAACAGCCAATCCATTCCATGATGATTATTACAAAAAGGTTGTCTATCATCGCAACAAGGAAGAACCGCCAAGAATGAAACAAATTGAAGAAGCTCCTAAAGAAAAGTCGAGAGCCTTAGCCGTAATACATGATGATGAAGGATTCGACTGGAGTGAGTTTCTACCTGAAGATGATGCTGTAGGATATAGATTCATGGCAAAGGTTGAACCATACAAAGACACTCGAACTGAAGAGCAGAAATACAATTATCGGAAGTTGCTTGCTCAAACCATGAAGGATAGAAATTATCGAGCTTGGAAGGAGGCCAAGAAAGCAAACCGATGGGATCTAGACCGAGAATGTTATTTGGACCCGAAGGGCAACATAATTGCTGAGCCATCAACTCTCATAGTTGAAACACTCATTGAACAGCTGAAGCTAGAGGATGAAGAGAGAGAGAGAGAGAGAGAGAACATGCAAGGAAAGCTGAAGAGGAGGAACAAAAGTCAAGGAAAGTCGATGATGGCATAATCGACACAATAAAGGAATTGACCGCAGAGAACCTGACCAAGATGGCAGACAAAGTATTGATGGCTAAAGAATTAGAGGTAGATTTCGAGTCTCCGTCTAAGTCAACAAATGAGGTCAGTGGTAGTAGTTCAACAAATGATTCAGGTAAGACTGAAAAGGGTAAAAAGGATAGTGATTGCAAAAATTGCATGAAAAAATGCAATATTTGTATCACAAATGCATATCTCACAGTCAAAGAGACTGAAGAGCTAGCTCCAAAAGTCAAAATGGTTGAAGATCAAATCTTAAGTCGTGATAAACTTGTGAGAGCTTCAAATGAAAGATTGAAAGAATTAACTGAGAAAATTGAAAAAGATAAAAGTGATGTAGAACGATTTAGGAAAGAAAATGAAAAGTTGATTCATGAAAACCGACAACTTTCCGAAAATCATGAGAAGCTAAAAAGAACAATTAAAGATTCTGATGAGCGAAATAGTAAAACTTCTAAAGAGAATTTTCAATTGTCTGGTGTTCATCAATCAAAAGAAAGACAAATCAATGAGCAGCTTGACGAGATTGCAAATCTTAAGCTTCAGTTTCAGGAAGCTAAGATTGAAAATGAAAGAATTAATCTGAAACTAAACAGTTACAGCTCCGCGAGCTTTGTTCTTCAACACATAGTTCCCAAACCAATTGGGAAGAATAAAGCTGGTGAAGATGTATACTCAGATGGAACTAGGGTAGGGTATCATCAAGTTCCAATACCCGTGATGAATAATTTTTCAAAGAAAAAACCAGGACTGGATAATGATGATGAAACAAATGATGTAAAACTTCCAGAAACGATCGATGTCACATTCACTTCATCATCTGATGAAGACAATGTTCAATCCGAAGTCGTAAAAAATGTGGTTGAAAACGTTTTAAAATGTGATAGTGAATCAACCGAGGACGAAGAGTGCTTTTTGGATAATTACATTCTGAAATCAAAATCCCAAAACAACTCAAATAACGGACCTACTCTTGTCATGTACAGTATGTCTGGTTCTGATAAGTTGTATTCGGATTCTGAATTTCCACTTGAGAATGTGAATGCTGACAAATTGGAAAAAGCTTTCAAATTGGTTGAAATCGATGTTTCTGAAATCGAGGGTTTGAAAAGTTCCAAAAGGCAATTGAACTTTGAAAAGGATAAATCTTACTACAAAAAACCTGCTATACCACCACGTTTTTCTAATAACAACCAAAACCGATGGTCGGGTGGTTAACAGGGTGGTAAGAACAATCAGAAAAGGAACTTTCAAAACAAAAGGTTTGTTGAAAAGAAAGTGTTTGTGAAAAGCTCAAGTTCACACTCTGAGCAAGAATCTGAAATTTTTTCAAAATCAAACAAAGAATTTTTTGAGAAAAAGGCCACACAGCCTCAGACTGAAGGCAAGAATCGGGAGGTTGATACCCGAACATGCTTTAAGTGCAACGAAGTTGGACACATTGCACGGAAGTGCACCAACTCGAAGCCTAAGTCTGTGGTTGTTGAGAGTCCGAAGAAGAAAGACGATGTAAAAGGCAAAGCTCCAATGTTTGTTGAGAAAAAGGTTTTGAAAAACGAAAACACCAAAGTCAAAATTGAACCTGTAAAGAAATTGGAAACTAAAACTGATAAATTTTATAAACAGGTTGCTTCGTCTCAACAAACGTGGAAGCCAAAATCTGAGGCTACAACAACAAGTTCTCCAAAATCAAAGGTTTCTGTATCTGCAAACCAATCATCCTCAACTAAGAAGGTGAATGTACCTTTGGATTTCTACAAGAAACTTGAGAAACAAACTTCTACCTCACCAGGGAAGAAGTATGTTCCAAAGAAAGACCAATCATCTGGTCAACCTCAGGAAAAGGAATTCTTTTTATATAAAGAGGTTTAGATTGGGTCTGAAGAAAGCCTTAAGATGAATGATAAGAATTTCCCACCACTGTACACTAAAACCACACACCTAAATGTCAAGCTACCTAAGTCGAAAGAGACTTGGGTTGCTTCAAAATCTAACTAAAGTGTTTGTGACATGTGCGGGAGCTTCCGAGATCTATCTCACGTTGGATAATGGATAGTGGAGCTTCTCGGCACATGACAGGGAGAAAAACCCTGCTTTACGATGTTAGAGGGTTTAACGGAGGTTACGTTGGTTTTGCGGGTAATCAAGGAGGTCGTATCATTGGTGAAAGAACATTATCAAATGGCATTATCACGTTTGAAAGAGTCAACTACATCGCCGAGCTAGAAAACAATCTTCTAAGCATATCTCAAATTTGTGATAGAATGTATTCTACACACTTCACGGATAAAGAATGTCTGATTCTGAAGCCGGGGTTTGTCATCCCCGAGGAGTGGATCATCATGAGAGCGCCACGAGTTAATGATCTGTACATGTTGGATATGAGCGTAGCCACGACTAGCACGGGTCAAACTCACTGCTTCATGTCAAGAGCCACTAAAAAGGAGTCGCAATTGTGGCACTGGAAGATGGGCTACATTCACTTGCGCAAGATGAACCACCTAGTTCATAACGATTTGGTAAAAGGTGTTCACTTGAAGAGTTTCCATCTTGAGGGGGAGTGTATTAGTTGTGTCAAAGGTAAACAACGAAAGAAATCCCACCCGTGCAAAAAGATGAACTCAGTCTCGAGGCCGTTGGAAAGACGTCACATGGATCTCTTTGGTCCTGTGAATGTCAAGAGCATAACGGGCGATCTCTACTGCTTAGTAGTCACAGACGACTATTCGAGATTCTCGTAGGTGTCGTTCTTGAAGACAAAAGATGAAACATTCGAGAGTTTGCTGAGACTTTTCAGAAAGATTGAAAACTTGTACCGAACCCGCATCAGAAGATTAAGAAGTGACAACGGTACTGAATTTAAGAATAACAAGATGGAAGAATTTTGTGATAGAAGAGGTATACTGCAAGAATTCAGCGCACCATATACTCCGCAACAGAATGGAGTCGTAGAAAGAAAGAATAGAACACTGATTGAAATGGCTAGGATGATGCTTGCTGATTCCAAGTTACCTATTAATTTCTGGGCAGAAGCAGTATCAGCCGCTTGCTATACTCTCAACAGGGTACTTACTGTGAAAAAGCACAACAAGACATGTTTCGAGTTGATCAACAACCGCAAGCCTAATCTCGAGTATTTGGAACCGTTCGGGTCTCCCTACACAGTTCTAGATCCCGATGGCAAATTTGGTTCAAAGAGCATTGAAGGAATCTTCGTGGGGTATGCTAGTCCACTAAGAAGAGTTTTTGTTCCAAGTTTCAAGCGGATCATCGAAGCACAACATGTTGAGTGTCAAGGTTATACAATGCCACCACAGAAGCCCGCAGACTCATGGCGATTCAACTACGATACTCTATGGGATTCATTTGAGTTAGAAGAAGAGCCATAGTTCTTTGATGATTTGGATATTTTAAGAGAATATGAAGCAGTTCAGGAAAGATTCCCAGCAGGATCTTCTAGACGTCAACGACAAACTTCCAATAATGATGAAGCTGGTCCAAGTAACGCTGGAGAGAATTATGAAGTTCAGCAAACTCCGACTTCTTCGGAACGTGAACATGCTCCTGAAAATCAGACGGCAGTCAATGATAATTCAGAATCTGATGAAAGGCCAACATTTGATTGTGGTGATTCAGAGTCTGAGGGGGAGCAATCTGTGACACCCATGACGAAACCAGGTACACCCTAAACGGTCCAAAACGGTAAAGCACACTTAACACTTTAATTGTGCGAAAACCCTAACACCATGTGTGACTTATGTGCTTTCTTGAACGATATCTGTTATGTCTCGGAGGAATCCGAGAACACGTTATGAATGACATGACACTAATAAGGACCCATGATGTGAAATTGGTATCCTTAGACTTTAAACACGTGTTAAACCGGAGCTTTCCGTTTAACAGCGCACTAAACCTTTGACATTGATTATTAGGTTATCGGTAGCATCATTTAAGATTTCGAGTTCCAGGAACAACTTAGTTTTGTGCCTTAGACTGTGACATAAGGTTTGAAGCCAATCAGAGATTGGGCACGCAAAACGAAGCAGCTTCCCGGTTAGGGAAACGCTTTCGTTTCAGGAATAACATAAGGCAATCAAACGTGCAAGGAACGATCGATCAAGCTTAAAAACACTTAAACCACCCTAATACGAGTCTTTTATGATTAAAGTGTAACTGGGTTCGGATTTCAAGACGATTATGCATGATTTTTAAAACCGAGTCTTTTGACACTAAGTACGCGCAAAACGGAGTCCTTCACGAATATCGAGAACGCGTCCGGGACCCATAAACGAACCTAAACACTCAACGGAAGATAAACATCATCTTTAAGCGCTCAAAACGAAGCACGAGGTGGCCCTAGGGGGGCCCACCCAAACCGCCACCACCCCCCCTATATATATATATTTTTCAAATTTTTCTTTTAAGTTTCACACAAAATCCTTTCCAAAATCTGGTTTCTCTCAAGAACTACCAGCTGAATTCACAAGAAACTTCAACAAATCAAAGGTATCAACCATAATTTTTATGGTTTTAAGCTTGGTTTCTTGATTAAACATGGTTTAGGCCATGAAAACCCTTTTTAATCCATGATTTTTGGAAGTTTAAACATGTTTATGGGCTGAATATGAACACCATATGGATTCCCGGGTGTTATATGGCAGCCATTGTTACAAATCTTTGGGGTTTGATACCCTAATCAACACCTATTCAACAGAAATCACTTAACTAGTCGATGAAGGGTAGTGTCAGGAAGGTCCACGTAAAATTTTAGAATTTTTGGAATTTTCTACGATTTTTGGTAAAATTTTGACTGTTTTACCAAAAGAATTCTGGAAAAAATACCAACTAGATTCAATAAATCACCAAATTTTTTCAGAGACCCTAAGGAACATATGGGGAATGTTCTGCGAAAAGTCGGAGTCCATTGGTTGAGTTTTGATTTGGGTTAGAAATCCGCGTTTTTGCGAATTTTCGGTAGCCGGAAACGTACCGAAACGAAATCAGAAAAATCTTAAAAATTTTGGAGATGTTTCTGGAAACATAAGGGATGTCCAGGGAATTTTTGGATCAATGATGGTAATTAATGTTAACTAGGTGGTTAAATATGGTTTTATAAATAATTTATTTAGACAAGTAAAATGCCAAAATAATTTCCCAGAAATTTTTCCCATATTCTACAGATTTTTACTGACTTATATAAAAATTTTTAGAATTTTATTCAAATTATAGATAAAATGGGAATTTTTGGGATTAAAAATGAGTTATTTTAAAGCAATTTCGGCAATTTACCGTGTAACGAACCTGCCGGAACTGGGAACTGACCCAACCCGACAAATACTATAATTGAAACACGGGGAGTATTCCGGGAGATTCCAGGGCGGATTGGACACTCGGGGTGTGTCCAATACCAGTTCGGGAAATCCCCGACGGTGGAAACGAAAACTTAAAATTGGGCAACCTGGACTCCCCAAACACCCAAACTCCCTTAATGAGAAGTTAATAATTCTTAAATAACAATGTGTTGGCACTATTGGTATTCCCGTAGCATTATCCGAACACGTTAAACTACTGACATTGGCTGGCACGCGAACCGGTGCCCGGAAACCAAACTGAAAACTAATACTACCCTGACCTCCATCACCATACCCGTGTCCTATAGACTCAATCCGGGGTGAAAACTCCTGACCAAATCCAAGTTATAACCATTACCGACTTAGATACTGATTTGAGTCCTTACTTGCATGTGTGCTATTAAAGCTGATTTCGTTGATTAAACACTCTTTAGCCGAGACTGCTATTTGCACTGTGAGTTTCACTTCCCCCACTTTTAAACTGTTTTCCTGTTTTCTGGGGTGAATTGCATGTTACAAACTGTGTTAATTGCTCAAAATGTATGATGTGAATTATCTAACACACGATAGTAGCCCCGATACAAGTGATTAACGTAAGCCGTGGGCAGTGGATAGTACTATTGGTCTGACAAACCCAGTTGCCCGCCGGACAGGTGCGGCCGGCAGCCAGGCAACTACACGCGTCCTAACTAGGTTATGTTGTTAGACATAACTACCCGAGGGCATTGAACTTCATGAGATGCAGGTGGTGCGAGTATGTGTCTGTGTGACACGGTACGATTAAAACAGTCTAGGTTTCACTTGTGACACTCGTGTAATTCCATCTATGAACCGTGATATGCGTAATTAACCATGTTGATACATTTTGAAACGAAACAACCAAACCAGTGGAACTCACGAGCATCGTTTAACTGACCTTTTTAAAAACTAACATGCATTTAAGGTAAAATGAAACAGGAGTGAACATGTGCGTATGGAAGGATCTAGTAGGCGAACGTAGCATAATAAAAGCTATAATGGCTTGTACTACCGCTTTTAATATATGGTTTGTAATGTGATAGTTCGAAGACGTTGTAACCGATGCTCCTGTTTTATGTAATGTAATGTTTTTAAATTATGAGGAGTGCCATGTATCTGCAGCACCTCACGATTGTCTTCCGCTGCGAGTCGGGGTGTGACAGAAGATGGTACCAGAGCCATCAGTTATAGCGATTTAGGTATCCCTAAGAGAACCTAGACTATAATCCTGAGTTAACTCCTCACCCAGAGAACCTCTAGAGACCGAGTGGCGTGGCTAGTACCGGGATGGCCTTGTTAGGAAATTAAATTATTGTGGTCCGGAACACAATAATTTATCTGCTTGTACTTGGGCATTCCGGAAACGTCACGGAGAGAGAGGAGAGAACGGGAATGTAAACGCTAACTTAACAGTTGTTGAAAAGTTTTTAAAATTAAAAATCAAGGTTGTGTGCAATACGTGCTTATGTGTACCTCTGTGGATTGTTTATTTTCGGTTATGTGAGTCGATAGAAGCGGTGTTAGATGTTGTTTTCCTTTACAGGTACTATGTCGAGTCATTCAAGTCGCCAGACGACTTCTCATATGGAGATCGATCCGGAGGAGGATCCACAGATGCCTCTGTTTCACCGGGCTACTCGCCGGATGAGTCCGGGTACTATTGTGCTGGTTATCCCCCTAGACCCCCTACTAGGCGCGTGGGGGAGGTCTCGAGCGCCTACCGTTCCTCATCTCACCACCTGACTAGCTCCTCGGAGCATAGTCGTACCCCGGATGTCGTTATCCCATTAGGATCTATTCCTAGGAGCCCTACTCCCGCCACGGGGCATTGGGAGTGGGAGCCGGTAGCCCCTAGGTTACCTACACTCGAGACTCCCCCCGACCCTTATACCCCTTCCACTCCTAGTACTTACACCCCCTCCTCACCTAGTTCTCAGGAGGTACCCCTTGTCCGCCTCCGACAGACGGCTCGTCGGAGGGTACCTGTCCCTTTGCCTGTTTTTGCCCCACCTATTTCCCCTGTTTGCTTGATACCCACACCTATAGGGACCCAGAAGCACTTTACTGCTCGTTTTCTTACCCCACCTAGGGAGGACCCTTCCCCTTTCCACACTTATGAGCATGGTGGCCCTTCCCAGCCATTCAGGGAACCTTCCCCACCTGTTTGGGGCATACTAGTTCCTCCTCAGGAGGTGCCTGCTCCCATCATTGAGAGCAGCCTGATGGGGTTCCTGTTTGAGTAGATTTCGTTATTGAGGATGGCACGCGATGAGGACGAGCAGCAGCGGAGGTCTATGGGAGATTACTTGACCATCGTGCAGCAGGCGATCATTGCCTTACAGCAGGGTATGGGATACGTCCATCATGAGCAGGATCATTTTCGAGATTTAGTGTATGGATGCACTGGCGCTATTGTAGGTTTGGTAGCAGGTTTTGCAGGGTTGACGTGGTGGATGTGGCGTTCCTAGTATGGTTTTCTTTCTAGTATAGATAGAGATGATGTACCTTTTGTACATCCTACCAAGCACTGGACTATGCCTATGTCGAGGTAGGGATGTAGCCGTAGTATTTTCGACTCTCGTAGTTTATGTCGTGGAGTATGATGCATGTATGTCACTTTAGTGACCAGTTTTAACCGCACATTTAAGCACTGACCCTTTTGGGTTAAGTCTATGTGCAAATTTTTACGATTGTATGACGATGATATTATATATATACATGACGATGCTTTTGACTATATGTGTCGTGGATCTATGGCTGTGATGAAATTATGTGATGTGTAATGGAATTGTGTGGTATGTGGTAACTGAAAATGTGATAAGTGATTATTAACTATGTGACATTGATACATTGATACATACATATCTATTGTTTATAATAGAATGCCCCGAAACGTGTACCTCAAATGACAGAGGCAGAAATTGCCCAACTGATAGCACAACAACTTCAAGCCGTTATCCCCACTATCGTGGCACAGGTTAACGTAGACATCAATGAGAACCCGCAACCAGGGCCGGGAGATCAAAGCAATGTTAGGCCAGTTTGCACGTATAAACACTTTATGGAGTGCAAACCAATGGAGTTTAATGGAACTGAAGGACCGAACGGGTTTGTGAAATGGATCGAGAAGCCGGAATCGGTCCTTAACATAAGTAATTGTCCGGGTAACTGTGCGGTAAAGTATACAACTTGCACTTTTACCGACCACGCTTTGAACTGGTGGAATGCTATTGTGCAATCTCGCGGGCAAGATGCGATAAATGCTATGACTTGAGATGATCTTAAGATACTAATGAGAGAAAGGTTCTGCCCAATCCACGAAATTCAGAAACTCGAGCATGAGTTTTGGAACCTGCAGATGCAAGGTGCAGATCATGCAGGTTATACAAATCGCTTCAATGAACTGGCACGCATCTTGCCAGATATGGTTCGACCGGAGTCCAAGAGGATCGAGAGGTATATCTGGGGACTGGCCCCGGAAGTAAGGAGTATCATTAATTCGGTGGAGCACCTGACCATGCACGGAGTGGTAGCTAGGTCAGGCACGGTTACGTACGACATGGTTAGACGCAAGATTTTGACAATGCCGGGAGAGCCGGCAGGAAATAAGCGAGAGGCCCCGGAAAGTAGTCGAGCGGGGGCAGCCATACCGAAGAGGGGGAGAGCCACTAGTCAAAGCTACGCCATGACTACACCAACGGGAAACTCTGGTGGCTATAAAGGAACAGCCCCAAAATGCAACAAGTGCACTTTGCACCACTATGGTGCATGTCAAGCAGGGAATTTCGGGGACGAAATTCCTAAGCCAGGGGAGACTGTGACACCCATGACGAAACCAGGTACACCCTAAACGGTCCAAAACGGTAAAGCACACTTAACACTTTAATTGCGCGAAAACCCTAACACCATGTGTGACTTATGTGCTTGCTTGAACGATATCTGTTATGTCTCGGAGGAACCCGAGAACACGTTATGAATGACATGACACTAATAAGGACCCATGATGTGAAATTGGTATCCTTAGACTTTAAACACGTGTTAAACCGGAGCTTTCCGTTTAACAGCGCACTAAACCTTTGACATTGATTATTAGGTTATCGGTAGCATCATTTAAGATTTCGAGTTCCAGGAACAACTTAGTTTTGTGCCTTAGAATGTGACATAAGGTTTGAAGCCAATCAGAGATTGGGCACGCAAAACGAAGCAGCTTCCCGGTTAGGGAAACGCTTTCGTTTCAGGAATAACATAAGGCCATCAAACGTGGAAGGAACGATCGATCAAGCTTAAAAACACTTAAACCACCCTAATACGAGTCTTTTATGATTAAAACGTAACTGGTTTCGGATTTCAAGATGGTTATGCATGATTTTTAAAACCGAGTCTTTTGACACTAAGTACGCGCAAAACGGATTCCTTCACGCAAATCGAGAACGCGTCCGGGACCCGTAAACGAACCTAAACACTCAACAGAAGATAAACATCATCTTTAAGCGCTCAAAACGAAGCACGAGGTGGCCCTAGGGGGGCCCACCCAAACCGCCACCACCCCCTATATATATATATTTTTCAAATTTTTCTTTTAAGTTTCACACAAAATCCTTTCCAAAATCTGGTTTCTCTCAAGAACTACCAGCTGAATTCACAAGAAACTTCAACAAATCAAAGGTATCAACCTTAATTTTTATGGTTTTAAGCTTGGTTTCTTGATTAAACATGGTTTAGGCCATGAAAACCCTTTTTAATCCATGATTTTTGGAAGTTTAAATATGTTTATGGGATGAATATGAACACCATATGGATTCCCTGGTGTTATATGGCAGCCATGGTTACAAATCTTTGGGGTTTGATACACTAATCAACACCTATTCGACAAAAATCACTTAACTAGTCGATTAACCGAAAAACAATGAAATAAAGCTTGATTGATCTAAGTTCTAGCATATTTGTATTGTACTTGATGTTTAGGTACTGAATATAGCCCACACATACTTCTGGACTCACAAGGAACGCTTGGAATCGAAGCTTGCGCTAGGTATAACATCCGAAAACCGAATCTAGGATAGGCAGAATTTTTTTTTGGCTATAACTTGGTACGTGGTAATTGGATTGCGCTGAAACTTGGTGTGGTGATGAAGGGTAGTGTCAGGAAGGTCCAAGTAAAATTTTAGAATTTTTTAAATTTTCTACGATTTTTGGTAAAATTTTGACTGTTTTACCAAACGAATTCTGGAAAAAATACCAAATTGATTCAATAAATCACCAAATTTTACAGAGACCCTAAGGAACATATGGGAAATGTTCTGAGAAAATTAGGAGTCCATTGGTTGAGTTTTGATTTGGGTTAGAAATCCGCCTTTTTGCGAATTTTCGGTAGCCGGAAACGAACCGAAACGAAATCGGAAAAATCTTAAAAATTTTGGAGATGTTTCTGGAAACATAAGGGATGTCCAGGAAAGTTTTTGGAATTTTTGGATAACTAATGGTAATTAATGTTAACTAGGTGGTTAAATATGGTTTTATAAATAATTTATTTAGACAAGTAAACTACCAAAATAAATTCCCAGAAATTTTTCCCATATTCTACAGATTTTTACTGAGTTACATAAAAATTTTCAGAATTTTATTCAAATTATAGATAAAATGGGAATTTTTGGGATTAAAAATGGGTTATTTTAAAGCAATTTCGGCAGTTTACCGTGTAACGAACCTGCCGGAACTGGGAACTGACCCAACCCGAAAAATACTATAATTGAAACACGGGGAATATTCTGGGAGATTCCAGGGCGGATTGGACACTCGAGGTGTGTCCAATACCAGTTCGGGATATCCCCGACGGTGGAAACGGAAACTCAAAATTGGGCAACCTGGACTCCCCAAACACCCAAACTCCCTTAATGAGAAGTTAATAATTCTTAAATAACAATGTGTTGGCACTATTGGTATTCCCGTACCATTATCCGAACACGTTAAACTACTGACATTGGCTGGCACGCGAACCGGTGCCCGGAAACCAAACTGAAAAATAATACTACCCTGACCTCCATCACCATACCCGTGTCCTATAGACTCAATCCGGGGTGAAAACTCCTGACCAAATCCAAGTTATAACCATTACCAACTTAGATACTGATTTGAGTCCTTACTTGCATGTGTGCTATTAAAGTTGATTTCTTTGATTAAACACTCTTTAGCCGAGACTGCTATTTGCACTGTGAGTTTCACTTCCCCCACTTTTAAATTGTTTTCCTGTTTTCTGGGGTGAATTGCATGTTACAAACTGTGTTAATTGCTCAAACTGTATGATGTGAATTATCTAACACACGATATTAGCCCCGATACAAGTGATTAACGTAAGCCATGGGCAGTGGATAGTACTATTGGTCTAACAAACCCAGTTGCCCGCCGGACAGGTGCGGCCGGCAGCCAGGCAACTGCACGCGTCCTAACTAGGTTATGTTGTTAGACATAACTACCCGAGGGCATTGAACTTCATGAGATGCAGGTGGTGTGAGTATGTGTCTGTGTGACACGGTACGATTAAAACAGTCTAGGTTTCACTTGTGACACTCGTGTAATTCCATCTATGAACCGTGATATGTGTAATTAACCATGTTGATACGTTTTGAAACGAAACAACCAAACCAGTGGAACTCACCAGCATCGTTTAGCTGACCTTTTTAAAAACTAACATGCATTTCAGGTAAAACGAAACAGGAGTGAACATGTGCGTATGGAAGGATCTAGTAGGTGGACGTAGCATAATAAAAGCTATAATGGCTTGTAGTACCGCTTTTAATATATGGTTTGTAATGTGATAGTTCGAAGACGTTGTAACCGATGCTCCTGTTTTATGTAATGTAATGTTTTTAAATTATGAGGAGTGCCATGTATCTACCGCACCCCGGGATTGTCTTCCGCTGCGAGTCAGGGTGTGACAAAATCCAATCTTTAGATCTGACAATTCCTGTCAGTGAACAAGTTGCGGATCAGAACGTTACGAATTTGGAAGGCGAAGTGGATGTTACAGGTGAGGTGATGCCGAGGACTCTTTCATATCATCCAGAAGAGTTGATAATAGGAGAGTTGCAGTCAGGAGTCCGCACCAGACGACAGATTGACCATGGCCATACTTGTTTTTATTCTAAAGTTGCTCCTTTACAAACAGAATTTTCACTCAGTTGTTTCATTTCGCAGATTGAGCCGCGAACCTACAAAGAATCACTAAAAGAAGATTCATGGGTCATCGCTATGCAGGAGGAGCTGAGTCAGTTTGCGAAGCTAGGTGTTTGGAAGTTGGTGGATCTACCTGACGGACATACGAAGATAAACACGAAGTGGGTATTCAAGTGTAAAAGAGACGATAAAGGGGTTATTGTGCGTAACAAAGCTCGACTCGTGGTCCAGGGTTTCAGTCAGCAGGAGAGGATAGATTTCACTGAAGTGTATGCTCCAGTTGCTCGACTTGAAGCGATCAGAATCTTCCTAGCGTTTGCTTCATGGAAAGGATTCAAAGTGTATCAGCTAGATGTTAAGTCGGCATTTCTCTATGGCAAGGTGAAAGAGGAGGTATATGTCAGACAGCCACCGGGCTTCACCGACCCAATCCACAAAGATAAGGTCTACCTGCTAGACAAAGCGCAATATGGTTTGCATCAGGCCCCGAGAGCCTGGTACGAAACGCTATCTCAACATCTGCTTGCCAACAGATTCATCCGAGGAAAAGTGGACGCTACCCTCTTCACAATAGAAGTCGATGGTCATCTTCTGATAGTCTAAATTTACGTGGACGACATTATTTTCGGGTCTACAAATGAAGAACTCTGCAAATATTTTGAAAAAGTTATGAAGAAGAAGTTTGAAATGTCTTCGATGGGTGAGATGAAGTTCTTCTTAGGGCTCCAACTCGACCAATTGCTTGAGGTAATCTTCATACATCAGACAAAGTACGTGTATGATGTTCTAGAGAAATTTGGAATGTCCGGCACTGCTCCAATGTCCACCCCACTGGCTACGAATCATGGAATCAATCTTGACCTCACCTGAGAGAAGGTTGATGATACGTTGTACCGCTCCATGATCGGATCACTAATGTATTTGACGGCATCAAGACCCGATATCTTGTACCCAGCCTGCCTCGCAACGCGATTTCAGTCAAGTCCCAGAGCTTCGCATATGTCAATCGTCAAAAGGATTCTACGCTACCTGAAAGGAACTCCAAGCTTGGGGTTGTGGTATCCAAAAGTTGGAGATTTCACTCTTGAAGGTTACTCTGATTCGGATTTCGGTTGCTGCAAAGTCAATGCTAAATCAACAACTACAGGATGCCAGTTTTTTCAGACCTCGATTGGTCACCTGGCAATGTAAGAAGCAAACTTATGTTGCTTTGTCTACATGTGAAGCCGAGTATGTATCTGCTAGCAGCTGCTGCTCTCAGATCCTGTGGATTCAGCAACAGATGCGCGACTACGGTTTGCAATTTCTTACTTCTCCTATCTTTGTTGATAATGAGGCAGCAATAAACATAACAAAAAATCCTGTTCATCACGCTAAAACCAAACATATTGAAATTCGTCATCACTTCATCCGAGATTGCTTCGAGAAGAAGTTGATAGGAATTGATAAAATCCACACCGACGAACAAAAAGCAGACTTACATACCAAAGCATTTGATAGATCACGTTTTCAATATCTTTTAAAACTGAATGGTATGAAGCTGTTGTCGGCTGCGGAAGAGATTCTTGGCGTTGATGAAGGTACCTCTGCAGATGATACTGAGAAGCAGACTGCATTGGTTTGTCGAATTTTTAGTTGTTTTGGTATTTAGGTATTTAGGGGGAGATAGAGAATATTTTCAGAAAATACAAAAACAAAAAAAATCCAAAAATCCAAAAACAATAGAAAACCGAAAAAGAGTTTGTGTAAAAAGGGGAAATGATAGTACATCAGCTAGACAGTTGCAGTACGCTAAAGAAATGTAATGATTAAAAGGTGTTAAGCAGTCTCGCTAATGATATGCCGGTAGGTTTTTATACATTTAGTAAATTTGTTCGGGATATAAACATAAAAACATTACTTGCTTATTACGTGGGGAACATCTCTCGGATATATAGGTAACCCCTGAAATCTCGTTTGAAAGATTTTTCTATTTCTGACATACTAGGTCTATGTGCGTAATGATATCTGGGGTATTATACCAGGACTTCTGATTTTGCGGAAGCAATAGCCTAGTCCTCGTATAATACTCTGCACTGCTATAATCATTAAAGCCTACCCTCAGCATAAAAAATGATGAAACATTGAAAGATGCTAATCATGTGCTGTTGAAGAAAAGATCCCCAAACAGGACACACCGAAAGTCGAGCCATCATCTCTCTTTCTGAACGGAAGTTCTAACCTGAGCTCTCATAGCCTCGCATTACCTGTTTATAGATATCATTATTGTACGTTCACCTGCAAGACCGAATATAGAAAGTCTGGATACGGGAGTATATTCTGAGGTGGGACACGCGTATAAGTTAAGCTATTAAAACACTAATTCGTATCCTGAACATATTGAAATTTGTGTGAAAATTTAAATTGGATCAGTATATCGACAATTACTGTGAATTGTTTAATACTGAGTATGTTATCAAGCTTAACGGTACTCGTAGCTTGTCGGTAGCTGATATGATCCCCTGACACGCTCACCAAAAACATGTTTGTAAATAGTTTACATTCACTGTATTTCATTTCATTTCAGTTTAGCTTTTAAACCCAAAAAGATTTTATAGTTCTACTTTAGTTTTATCGACAAACAAAGGTAGAAAGCTGATCTTCAGACTCGCAATTTTGAAGCAGATGATGGATGTTTCTGAGCTGGACAACAGGGTTGGGAGCTAATCTTGTTAAACTTGACAAAATGCAAAGTCAATGCAAGTTCATTAAGTTGAAGCTTGTAATTTTTCATGAAAATGTGTTTGGAAATTGAACAAAATGTCAGTTTGCTTTGTTTCGAGTCAACCAAGGTCACTAACTTGAACTTGGTAGGCAAATTAAGTGCCTAGGGTCATTAATTTGAACCTAGATACTTAAGTGGATTTCTAAAACTGATAAAACTGAGAAAAATGTCAAAAAGTCAAAGGTCAAAACACTTAAAAGTCAAAAGAGTTGTGTTTGGATCGGGCGGCAATCCGATCGGGTGGCAATCCGATTGGACGGCCATCCGATGCATGGTCACTATAAATAGGAGGTCAATGCTTCAGTCAAACTTTTCACTCGATTGGGCGACCATCCTATTCTCTCACACACTCTCTCATCTGATCTTGATTTTCATATTTTTTCTTTCCACAAGACATTGGATTGTTGGTTTGCACAACCTTCGCAATGGTAAAGGTAAGTTTTCATGATCTTATCTGTTAAATTTGATGTTTTGATGATGTCCTTGAACATAGCGACTGTTCGGACCTTTGAACTCAGATCTAGACATTTTTAGGAAGTTTTGATGAAATCTAAGCATAAGGTTATGATCACGAGTGTTAGATCTACAAGTTTACTGTTTCAATTTGTGCTATAACTTGTTGAAATCTGAGAATTGATGATTAGAACGAGTCGGCTATCGGACCTGTTATTGTCAAATTAAACCCAAATTAGGCCGAGTTAGAGCATGATGAACATAGGGTTTTGATCGCATTTTAATTCTCTACGTAGATCTATGTTCAATTTGTTGATTTGCCTTAGAAAATTTTGGTGTTCATGTTGTGTTCTTAACTGTTCTTCATATCTGATGAATCGAGTGGTAACTCTATCGGGTGGCAATCCGATCGGGTGACCACCCAATCCAATGCACGCTATTTGTTGAATGCAATTTTCTAAGTATTTGATGCCTTGATAACTGTGCTTAAACTGGTAAACTGTTTGTTGTTATCTTGAAATTTGTGCCTTTAATCTGTCAAAGTGTTTGGATAGTTTGGCAACCCGATCGGGTGGCAATCCGATCGGGTGACCATCCGATCCTTAGCACTTCAGGTTTGAAAATTATTCTAAGTATTTGTCTCGATTTCTGTGCTTTCACAGTGCACGATGTGACTTGGAAAGTTTGGCAACCCGATCGGGTGGCAATCTGTTCCAATGCAATCTTTCACTGTTCATCACATACCATGGATAGAGTGGCAATCCGATCGGGTGGCAATCCGATCGGACAGCCATCCTATCCACATTACTATGTCTTGAGATCTGTGCATTAATGTCAATGATCGAGTGGCAATCTGATCGGGTGGCACTCCGATCGGACAGCCATCCGATCCCAATAAAAAAACGACAAAACTCTTCAACGGTTTCAAAATTACCAAGAATCGTGTGATAATCCGATCGGGTGGCAATCCGATCGGGTGGTCATCCGATCCATGGCATTCATTCTCAAGGTGTTGACTGGTCAAAGGTAATTGCCTGCTTGTCACATGGATCGGGTGGCAATCCGATCGAGTGGGCCTCCGATTCATATTCATATTGACTTAGTCAAACTTTTCTTTGCACAAGATGGCAATCCGATCGGGTGGCAATCCGATCGGACAGCCATCCGATCCTCAGTACTATACATAGAGAGTATTCCAGAGTTAGAAAAATTTTGAGTTTTTCAAAATTTTCATCATTTGTCTTTATGTCTCGAACCTTGTGCAAGTGTTAATAATGAATACTTTTGCAGGGAAAAGCATCAGACTGGGATAAATCTCACAACATCTATTGTATGCTGGATGCACTTTATACAGACAAAACTTTGTTCAAAGTTATAGCAAAATTTTTGAGAGAAAGTAAGATTCATAAGGCTTTAACAGATAAGACAATAGTTTATGAATCACATGTTAGACGATTTTGGAGTTCAGCGAGATATGAAGAGAAGGAAAAGACGATTTATTCTGCAGTAAGAAAGAAGGACGAGAAAGGACAGGACGTTGATTTAGAAATAAAATTTAACGTTGGTGATTTAAGAAGAGTGTTAGAATTAGGTGATTCTGATAATGATCCCACCATTATTCTAGAACGTCTTTGCAAAGGTTTATGGTGCAGGATGGGCTTTACAGGGCACTTAAATGGGAAAATGGGTAAAACAATGTTCAGTAAACCCTACAAGTTCATGATCCACTGTGTAGTACATGCATTATCACATAGGAAGGGAGCTTACGATGAAACTTCTGATTATATCATGAACATAATCACCTGTCTGGTGCTGAATAGGCCATACAACGTATCGAAGGTGATATTTGACTACTTGGTAGAAAATGTGCGAGCTGGAAATACAAAATATATCATGTATCCAAGGTTCATCATGATGATGATAGATGATTTGGTGAAAGACATCCAAAAGGATGATGATGATATTTTAGGTCTAAGGAACATGACGGCTGATACGATAAGTAGATTAGCTAAAGGACCTAAACCAAGAGTTAGAAGAATGATATGCATAATTAATATTCCAGCTTATGTTGCTCCTGAAAATGATGCGTGGAGACATGAGAATAGTAATTCTGAGAATGAAAATGAAAGGATGAATGAAATGGTTGAGAAGAAAACTCGTTGGTGGTTTGTAAAAGATGGCAAGAGAAAGAGAACACCGAAGACATCCCTTGTTGTACTTATTCCTAAGGAGCCTACTCCAAAGATTGTCGTAAAGGGTATAGTGAAAGGGGGAGTCATAAGGTAGTTAGAACTTTAAGTTGTTATATGTTTCTAATGAATTTGTCAATACTTGTTTTGCAGGGCCTTCGAAAGAACCACAATCAAGTCTGATAGATGAGCCAGTGTTAGATCCATCAAGCATACCTCAAGAAGGAATTGAATTGACAAAGGCAACGTTTGAGCAGTACATAAAGCTAACTAAAGATCTAACTCAGAAGGATCAAAGTACAAGCATTCCAACAGAAAGTGTTAAAGAGACAGAGCCTGAAGGAGTTGCTCATGATGATTCAAGTAAGGCAGATGATGAGTCTACAGATACAGAGACAGAACTTGATCTGACAACACTTGGTTGAGGAAAAGCTCAGTTGAAAAAGAAGCCTACAAAGAAGAAGAAAGCTTCTGACGATGAAGATACTACTTACACTCCATCAGTTGATGAGCAAAAGAAGCTGAGAACAAAGCGCAAGGCAGTTCAATCAGGTGTGATTCTGAGGAACGTTAGAGCAAGGAAAGGTGGAGCTTCTGTGCCTAAAGATCAAGGTGGCAAGAGTGAAAAACATGTTACAACTTCAAAGGTTCATGAAGCTGAAAAAGTTCAAAGTGTCGAAGTTCCAAAAGCTCCAGAGGTTCAATCACAAAGTGTTCCGGAAGTTGAGGTTCAAAAGAAATCTGGTGATGATGAAGATGTTGTATTTACTGGAGTAAGGATAGCTACACCACCACCACCACCACCACAAGATCAACCTATTCCAGAAAGGGGTGAATCTTCGCAGCCAAAGAAAACAGTTACTCCTGATCTGTTTGGAGATCTTCCTCATGCTACTGGGGATTATAAAGATGATTTAATGTTTGATGATGATTTTGATATGTTCAATAATGCGGCTGTGAAAGCATTGGAGAAGAAAGTTAGTGAACTTGAGAAAGAAAAGGCCAAAGCAGAAGCAGAACAAAGGAGACAGAGGGCAAAGGAACGAAGACGCAAGAGGAAAGAATAAGGACTATGCTGGAAGGAACTACAGCTACATCCAAGGTGGAGTCTGTTAGTTCATATGTCTATAGCTTTCGTCAGCATTGAGTCTTATTTTGTACTATGTATGTCTTTTGTGTATATGTATGTAAGTGTATGTATGTGTGTATAACGACAACACAGGGAACGGTGATGTAATGTAAATGTGAAGTCCAATGGTTGACTAATGTCATCCGATCGGATGCCACCCGATCGGATCACCACCCGATCGGACGACCACCCGATCGGGTCACCACCCGATCGGACGACACATATCCTCCCTGATGTTGCCTATATATACCCAGCTTGGGTTAGTCATTTAAGTCTTTTGCTGCTCATTGTAAGGAACCTCTGTCAGTTTGATTCTCTACCGGAGCTCATGTACTTTCACATCAATCTAATAGAATGTCAGACAGATTAAATCGTTGAATACATTGTTGTTGATTCTCTGACTTGATCAATGGATTCCGCACATTGATTGAGATCGATTCATCCATGTTCCACACGAACAGATCCTGATCCAAAGTCCTAACAGTGATTTAGTTTACGAAGATTTTTCAATTCCGAGAACCTCGATCAGAGAGTAAAAAAGGCGTAAGGTTCACAATGGTGTAAAACTAAAATGGGATATACCGGGCTAGGATTCGAGTTACAGGAACAAGGGCCAAACCAACCACCCAAGAATGGAATCGTCAAGCGAAAACACTTGACAACCTCCTGGAAGCAGCTTTTCTTGCCACCAGACCTTTCTCCATCAATTAGGAATCTGATGCCGTCACTAAACACATTCCTTAAATTGTAACCATTTTTTGAGTGTTTATTTTTTGGTGTCTAATCCGCATATATATAACCATTGCTCTTGATTTTCTTGACTGTATATCTCTTAAATGTCAACATATACACATGTGATTTAGTTTACGAAGATTTTTCAATGCCGAGAACCTCGATCAGAGAGTAAAAAAGGCGTAAGGTTCACAATGGTGTAAAACTAAAATGGGATACACCAGGCTAGGATTCGAGTTACAGGAACAAGGGCCAAACCAACCACCCAAGAATGGAATCGTCGAGGGAAAACACTTGACAACCTCCTGGAAGCAGCTTTTTTTGCCACCAGACCTTTCTCCATAAATTAGGAATTTGATGTCGTCACTAAACACATTCCTTAAATTGTAACCATTTTTTGAATGTTTATTTTTTGGTGTCTAATCCGCATATATATCACCATTGCTCTTGATTTTCTTGAGTGTATATCTCTTAAATGTTAACATATACACGTGTGATTTAGTTTACAGAGATTTTTCAATGCCGAGAACCTCAATCAGAGAGTAAAAAATGCGTAAGGTTCACTATGGTGTAAAACTAAAATGAGATATACCGGCTACGATTCGAGTTACAGGAACAAGATCAAAAACCAACCACCCAAGAATGGAATCGTCAAGCGAAAACACTTGACGACCTCCAGGAAGCAGCTTTTCTTGCCACCAGCCCTTTCTTCATCAATTAGGAATCCGATGCCGTCACTAAACACATTCCTTAAATTGTAGCCATTTTATGAGTGTTTATTTTTTGGTGTCTAACCCGCATATATATCACCATTACTCTTGATTTTCTTGACTGTATATCTCTTAAATGTCAACATATACACGTGTGATTTAGTTTACAAAGATTTTTAAATGCCGAGAACCTCGATCAGAGAGTAAAAAAGGCGTAAGGTTCAAAATGGTGTAAAACTAAAATGGGATATACCGGGCTAGGATTCGAGTTACAGGAACAAGGGCAAAACCAACCACCCAAGAATGGAGTCGTCGCTGGAAAACACTTGACAACCTCCTGGAAGCAGCTTTTCTTGCCACCAGACCTTTCTCCATCAATTAGGAATCTGATACCGTCACTAAACACATTCCTTAAATTATAACCATTTTTTGAGTGTTTATTTTTTGTGTCTAATCCGCATATATATCACCATTGCTCTTGATTTTCTTGACTGTATATCTCTTAAATGTCAACATATACACGTGTGATTTAGTTTACGAAGATTTTTCAATGACGAGAACCTCGATCAGAGAGTAAAAAAGGCGCAAGGTTCACAATGGTGTAAAACTAAAATGTGATATGCCGGGCTAGGATTCGAGTTATGGGAACAAGGGCCAAACCAACCACCCAAGAATGGAATCCTCGAGGGAAAACACTTGACAACCTCCTGGAAGCAGCTTTACTTGCCACCATACCTTTCTCCATCAAATAGGAATCTGATGCCATCACTTAACACATTCCTTAAATTGTAACCATTTTTTGAGTGTTTATTTTTTGGTGTCTAATCCGCATATATATTACCATTGCTTTTGATTTTCTTGAGTGTATATATCTTAAATGTCAACATATACACGTGTGACTTAGTTTAAGAAGATTTTTCAATGCCGATAACCTCGATCAGAGAGTAAAAAAGGCGTAATGTTCACAATGGTGTAAAACTAAAATGGGATATACAGGGCTAGGATTCGAGTTACAGGAACAAGGGCAAAACTAACCACCCAAGAATGGAGTCGTCGCTGGAAAACACTTGACAACCTCCTGGAAGCAGCTTTTCTTGCCACCAGACCTTTCTCCATCAATTAGGAATCTGATACCGTCACTAAACACATTCCTTAAATTATAACCATTTTTTGAGTGTTTATTTTTTGTGTCTAATCCGCATATATATCACCATTGCTCTTGATTTTCTTGACTGTATATCTCTTAAATGTCAACATATACACGTGTGATTTAGTTTACGAAGAATTTTCAATGCCGAGAACCTCGATCAGAGAGTAAAAAAGGCGCATGGTTCACAATGGTGTAAAACTAAAATGTGATATGCCGGGCTAGGATTCGAGTTATGGGAACAAGGGCTTAACCAACAACACAAGAATGGAATCGTCGAGGGAAAACACTTGACAACCTCCTGGAAGCAGCTTTACTTGCCACCATACCTTTCTCCATCAATTAGGAATCTGATGCCGTCACTTAACACATTCCTTGAATTGTAACCATTTTTTGAGTGTTTATTTTTTGGTGTCTAATCCGCATATATATTACCATTGCTTTTGATTTTCTTGAGTGTATATCTCTTAAATGTCAACATATAAACGTGTGATTTAGTTTACGAAGATTTTTCAATGCCGATAACCTCGATCAGAGAGTAAAAAAGGCGTAATGTTCACAATAGTGTAAAACTAAAATGGGATATACCGGGCTAGGATTCGAGTTACCGGAACAAGGGCCAAACCAACCACCCAAGAATGGAATCGTCGAGGGGAAACACTTGACAACCTCCTGGAAGCAGCTTTTCTTGCCACCAGACCTTTCTCCATCAATTAGGAATCTGTTGCCGTCACTATACACATTCCTTAAATTGTAGCCATTTTTTGAGTGATTATTTTTTGGTGTCTAATCCGCATATATATCACCATTGCTCTTGATTTTCTTGACTGTATATCTCTTAAATGTCAGCATATACACGTGTAATATAGTTTACGAAGATTTTTCAATGCCGAGAACCTCGATCAGAGAGTAAAAAAAGCGTAAGGTTCACAATGGGGTAAAACTTAAATGGGATATACCGGGCTAGGATTCGAGTTACAGGAACAAGGGCCAAACCAACCACCCAAGAGTGGAATCGTCAAGCGAAAACACTTGACAACCTCCTGGAAGGAGCTTTTCTTGCCACCAGCCCTTTCTCCATCAATTTGGAATCTGATACCGTCACTAAACACATTCCTTAAATTGTAGGTTTTTTACGAGTGTTTATTTTTTGGTGTCTAATCCGCATATATATCACCATTGCTCTTGATTTTTTTACTGTATATCACTTAAATGTCAACATATACACGTGTGATTTAGTTTACGAAGATTTTACAATGCCGAGAACCTCGTTCAGAGAGTAAAAAAGGCGTAAGCTTCACAATGGTATAAAACTAAAATGGGAAATAACGGGCTAGGATTCGAGTTACAGGAACAAGGGCCAAACCAACCACCCAAGAATGGAATCGTCAAGCGAAAACACTTGACGACCTCCTGGAAGTAGCTTTTCTTGCCACCAGCCCTTTCTTCATCAATTAGAAAGCTGATGCCGTCACCAAACACATTCCTTAAATTGTAGCCATTTTATGAGTGTTTATTTTTTGGTTTCTAATCCGCATATATATCACCATTGCTCTTGATTTTCTTGACTGTATATCTCTTAAATGTCAACATATACACGTGTGATTTAGTTTTCGAATATTTTTCAATGCCGAGAACCTCGATCAGAGAGTAAAAAAGGCGTAATGTTCACAATGGTGTAAAACTAAAATGGGATATACCGGGCTAGGATTCGAGTTACAGGAACAAGGGCCAAACCAACCACCCAAGAATGGAATCGTCGAGGGGAAACACTTGACAACCTCCTGGAAGCAGCTTTTCTTTCCACCAGACCTTTCTCCATCAATTAGGAATCTGATGCCGTCACTAAACACATTCCTTAAATTTTAACCATTTTTGAGTGTTTATTTTTTGGTGTCTAATCCGCATATATATCACCATTGCTCTTGATTTTCTCGAGTGTAAATCTCTTAAATGTTAACATATACCCGTGTGATTTAGTATACGAAGATTTTTCAATGCCGAGACTCTCGATCAGAGAGTAAAAAAGGCGTAAGGTTCACAATGGTCTAAAACTAAAATGGGTTATATAGGGCTAGAATTCGAGTTACAAGAACAAGGGCCAAACCAACCATCCAAGAATGTAATCGTCAAGCGAAAACACTTGATAACCTCCTGGAAGCAGCTTTTTATTGCCACAAGCCCTTTCTCCATCAACTAGGAATCCGATGCCGTCACTCAACACATTCCTTAAATTGTAGCCATTTTATGAGTGTTTAGTTTTTGGTGTCTAATCCGCATATATATCACCATTGCTCTTGATTTTCTTGACCATATATCTCTTAAATGTCAACATATACACTTGTGATTTAGTTTACGAAGATTTTTCAATGCCGAGAACCTTGATCAGAGAGTAAAAAAGGCGTAAGGTTCACAATGGTGTAAAACTAAAATGGGATATACCGGGGCTAAGATTCGAGTTACAGGAACAAGGGCCAAACTAACTACCCAAGAATGGAATCGTCGAGGGAAAACACTTGACAACCTCCTGGAAGCAGCTTTTCTTGCCACCAGACCTTTCTCCATCAATTAGGAATCTGATGCCATCACTAAACACATTCCTTAAATTGTAACCATTTTTGAGTGTTTATTTTTTGTGTTTAATCCACACATATATCACCATTGCTCTTGATTTTCTTGACTGTATATCTCTTAAATGTCAACATATACACGTGTGATTTAGTTTACGAAGATTTTTCAATGCCGAGAACCTCGATTAGAGAGTAAAAAGGCATAAGGCTCACAATGGTGTAAAACTAAAATGGGATATACCGGGTTAGGATTCGAGTTACAGGAACAAGGGCCAAATCAACCACCCAAGAATGGAATCGTCGAGGGAAAACACGTGACAACCTCCTGGAAGCAGCTTTTCTTGCCACCAGACCTTTCTCCATCAATTAGGAATCTAATACCGTCACTAAACACATTCCTTAAATTGTAGCCATTTTATGAGTGTTTATTTTTTGGTGTCTAATCCGCATATATATTGTCACACCCCCAAAATACCACAAGCGGAAACCCCCGCGAGGCGTGTGACATACCAGGATCTAGCCACCAATCACATTGAACTCATAGTTATATTTAAACAAAGCTTTCATTTATTAACATTAAGTGTTACATCGTTACAATTAATTCACAGTATACAGCGAAAGCATACTTCATTCGTTAAGAGTTTATAAACCATTTGTAAAAACCATTAGTCTTGTGTTGCGATTCTATGTATCTCGACCCATGACCACTCCAGCCTCCCAGACAGCAAGTTCCAATGGTATGCACCTAAAGGCCTGCAAGGCATGTAACAATGAATCAACAACAAAGTTGAGCGAGTTCATAGTTGGTTGCCCATTTTAGAGTTGTTTCCAAAAACATAGTTTAATCTTATCCGGCTATCCAGCCGTGGGGGTTACCCCATAGTTCGAAAATGTTTATTAGTTAACCCATTTTTACTTCGGCCATTCCTGCCGTGGGGGCTACCCCATGTTCTCAACCTTCGGCTATCCAGCCCGGCACTTCGGCCGTGGGGCTACCCCATGTTTAAACTACTAGACTCGTTACCATATCGACTACTAACGTTCATCATGTTTATGTGCCCTCGTCAATGTCTATCATCATTGACGTTCCTAGTCCATTAGTCCACGATCGTCCTCTGTGGCACGGTGTGAGGTTTATTAAACCTAATAGCGCTATTTAACTAATGACCCATTCGCCATTGGCCTCGGCGATTAAGTCGATATAAAAGGAGGGACTTCGTTGATACAGTTCTAGTCTAGTAAATCTAAATCCGTCCCAACAAGATGAGGAATCCACGTTCCTGAACACGTCCCAACAGGATGAGGAATCCCTATTCCTTAACCCATTCCCAACCCCTGGGAATCCTATGCCTTGTAGAAAGTGTGAACTCACCTCGGTTTGCTCGGCAGATACACAAAGAGGTCAATCAAGCTGCTAGTGGTCAACCACGTCCTAATATGGTTACCATACAAGTCAGGTCTAGGTTCAAGTAGTGCACGTAGGTTTACACATAAGCTAACAAGTCACAACACATAGCAAACATGGCAAACACATCGATCATATTAACAGTAACATACAGTTCATGTAGATATAACCCAAACTTGTGTGACTCAGATGATTGGGCCGTTGAGCTTGTGCGAGCCCAATCATCTTGTGCGAGCAATAAAGCCCAATGATCACTCGGTCCAACCTGTTGTGCGTCCAGCACAACCTTGTGCGACTGACAACGGGTTGTGCGACCGGAACCACCCGGCCCAATAACCTAACAACCCAATATTCCCACGGCCCAAACAAAAAATAGAAGGTCAACTTGTGCGGTCCATTTATCTTGTGCGATTGAGCTTTGGGCTTTAAGGCCCAAAGTCATAATAAGGTTTAAACGGTTGTGTGTGGCCCAAGGATTGTGCGACCGGCACTGTCTTGTGCGATCCATAAGTCTTGTGCGACCCGTTGAGAAATCCCGTAATTGTAGCAATTCGGTTGTCAAATTTATTTTACCACCTAAATTCTATCAGTTTCCAAATATTGCATTATCGATCAAAACATGATTTCCTTGATTGCTGCCCATTATTTCCGTAATGATAGTTAACAAGTGTTGGCAGTTTCAATCGAATCAAAATAACCATTTTTAACAGCAATCGATTCATAGGTTATGCATGTTCGTACGACCCTAATGATTAACTAACCAGGAACGATAACAAATCAACACTCCAAAACATAGAATCGGACCATACACATTAGTAATATCGATTACAACCTGAAATCCCTAAATCCTATGCGCATCAAACCAACAATACATCACATCTCATATTCAAGATTTATCACTCCGTTAACATACATTCGGACCTTGATCACATCCATAGCATACAAAGCATATCAACATTAAATCATGGAATCATCAATATCACGTTCATGCATAAAATCATACTAAGCGTCTCATTAACACATGCCTGAACAATCACAGAATATTAGCCGAACCTAAACTAGGGACTAACCGGTAACTCGTATGCCGACAAGTGTGCGGTCGAGAGGGAAGGAGAGTGTCGCGTTCCGTGTGTCTTCGATGGTGATTAGGCTGCCGACGAGTGGGAGAGGAAGAGAAGAGGAGAGCTAGGGTTTGATGTATGCTTTCTTGGTTGCAAATTATGAGGAAACCAAAACCCCATAAGGTTATGTGTATGCATATGAAATGGGAGTGGGCCGAACCCAATTATTTGGCTGTCCTTAGTCATGGGTCAAACAAAGTGGGGTTGGGCCGAGAGGAGTAGTGCGAGTAGAGGTACGGCTCAAAGGGTGTTGTGTGATTTGATCATGCAACAAGATAACAACTAATATGTAACACGTATACACAACAAACTCATAACATTTCATTGCAAACAAACACATCAGTTAATCATAGAACGTACATATACAGGTTACATCAAAGTATAACGAAAAGGGTCTAAAATACGAGTTGTCACATCATCCCCAAGTTGAAAGAAATTTCGTCCCGAAATTTAGCACGTACTCACTGAGGAAGCTAGTTAGGTTGCATGGTTTCCTGGTTTTCCTGGGGTGTCACATCCTTCTCCCGTTGGTTTGGAATTTCGTCCCGAAATTCCGCCGTAGCTTCAGCCTCAGTAGTGGTTTCACTTTTATCGAACAACTGGGGATACTTGTGTTTCATTTGGTCTTCTCGTTCCCAGGTGTACTCTGGGCCACGACGGGAGTTCCAACGGACTCGAACAATGGGTATTCTAGTACGTTCGAGAATCTTGACCTCCCGGTCCAAGATTTCCACTGGTTCTTTGACCAATCGCAACTGATCGTCGATGGTGAGCTCCTTGCAAGGAACTATAAGAGTTTCATCTGACGGATACTTCTTCAGATCTGACACATGGAAAATAGTGTGAACTCCACTGAGTTCTTCTGGTAAATTCAGTTTGTAGGCCACCTTGCCTATTTTCTCAATGATTTCGTAAAGTCTGGCATATCGCGGGTTGAGTTTGCCTCGTTTACCAAAACGAACCACACCTTTCTAAGGTGAGACTTTTAGTAGCACTCGATCCCCAACCTGGAACTCGAGTGGTTTCCTGCGCTTATCAACGTAGCTTTTCTGACGGTCACGAGTTGCCGCCATCCATTGTCGTATCTGAGCAATCTTCTCCATTGCGTCTATGACGAGTTCTGGGCCAGTGGTTTGGCTGTTTCCAACTTCTGACCAACAAAGGGATGATCGGCACTTCTGTCCGTACAATGCCTCAAATGGGGCAGCTTGGATGCTAGTGTGGTAACCGTTGTTATACGAAAACTCCACCAAAGGGAAGATGTCTTTCCCAGCCGTTGCCAAAGTCGATTACACAGGCTCGAAGCATGTCTTCAAGGGTTTGGATAGCGCGTTCAGTCTGCCCCTCCGCCTGGGGATGATATGTTGTGCTCATGTCTAGTCGTGAGCCAAAGGATTTGTGCATCGCTCGCCACGAATTAGATGCAAATCGTGGGTCGCTATCAGAGATACTGGAGATTGGCACCCCGTGCCTAGCTACCACTTCTTTCAGGTAGATGACCGCAAGTGTAGAATAGCTTATCTGTTTCCTTGCTGGCTAGAAAGTGTGCTGGTTACGTGAGACAATCAACGATCATCCAGTTGATATTGTTTCCGTTTTGAGTTGTAAGTAGACTAGCGACCAAATCCATGGCAGTCTGATTTCGCTTTCATATGGTTGTTTCTGGTTGCTAACACTTCACCTTGACCTTCACACAAATCAAACACCCTTCCCATATCTAGCTAGGTGGGCCTTCGTGCCTGATTACCAGTACAAGGTTTATAGATCCTAGTATCTTTCATCAAAACCCAGATGACTAGAATATCAAGGTCGTTGAGCTTTGCTCAACATGAGTTCCTTACAGTAGTCGTATAGTGAGGTCCACATTCGCTCCATGAGGTAACAAGTATTGTCCGGCCTGTCATAGGTTGCTTCTCCATGCCCCGCATGGGTTCAACTTGAAAATCCTCTTCCTTCAAACGGAGCGAGTCTGATCAGGTAAGTTAGAGTCGATAGTGAGCCACAAAGCTCGTGTATGTTTAGGTTTCACAGTCGTACACATTCAGTAGTTCCATCCAGCGATGTCATTGCATGCTTTAGCTCTTTCGAAGCCAAGGTACATGGGAGGCCCTTGTGATCGGTCTAAATAACGCATCTGGTACCGTCCAAGTAATGCCTCCATCTAGATCCCAAAGCCACGGTTTTCACCGCCAGTTGTGTGTCGTGCAGTTCCTCTTTGTAACTCCGTCACGTAAGTCATCACTCTCTCGTGTTGCGTCGGTGTGTAACTGAGACTCTGATTCGGACCATCATGGTATACCACTAAATCACCCTCACCCTTGGGTAAAGACGATGCGCGGTGCATTCCAGAGTTGGAACTCGAAAGCTGAAAAGTCGTCCTCCTGTTTCGTCTTTCACGAACACAGTACCCTACTGTGCTAAAGAGATTTAAGCTGTGTGACCTTCGAAAATCCTGTGGGTAAGCTGCGATAGCATTTAGTGAAACCAAGGGATTGCTGCATCCCCGAAGGAATCTTTGGTGTCGATCAGTTTCTAACAAGATGCATCTCAGCGAGATCCATGAGTTTTCCTACTCCGTTGGTTACCTGATCAAAATGCATGACTTCGCACATAATTTCTCCTCCCACATGGTGTTCCTTTCTCCTGGTCATAATTCAGAACGTCGTCAATAAATACGGTCAATTCATGTGATCCCTGAATCTGCTGGTGTGTTGTTCAATTCAATAATTATGGTATACAAGGTTGAAATGGCTGCATCGCGTTCGACATGCTGTTGTAGGAACATGCTCCTCTTTGGACTTCCATCTGGTGATAGCTCACTCGTTATTCAATCCTCGAATGGGGTTTGATCTTCGCAGCTGGTCAACAGGTTGCCAATACATGGTCGAGGCAAGTGGTTCTTAACTGCCACCTTACTAAGTTCTCGCTAATCAGTACACATACGAAAATTCATGGGTCTAACTGGGGTTTTCCCCAAAGCGAAAAGCTAGGTTCAACAAAACTCCTGTTCAATAACCCCCTTGTAGTTGATTAACACAACTCTTGCAACCCTCCTGGTGTAGGACGGTAAGAGTACGAGTAATCAGGGCTGCCTCTGACCTGATACTGATTTGATACTCCTCCGAACGATGTGAGGGTACACCTGATAGTTCCTCTGGTAGCACATAAGTAGAAATCACGAACAAAGGGTGGATCCTCGATCCTCTTTTCCTCAACCTAAACATCAATAATAAGTGCTAACATAGCGGGATAATCCTTCCATGGACACTTCCAAACTTTCATTGCAGAATTGACGCTAACCTTTGCACAATTCTAATACTTTGAAACAGATGATGATTCTCCACTAGGGAGAGGGATACGCGAAGTTTTCTCCTCTCAGGGTATATCTATGCGATTGTATGGATTACCAATCCATTCTAACTACTGCTTCAAACCATCAAGGGTTGTAGAAGGAAGATCGATGTCAATCGCCTGTCCCACAAGGTCGAATTTGCATCCCAACCAACATATGAAATGTCAATTGTCTTGTCGTCAGCCGATTCCACAACAGGTTCAAATTTAAGGAGCATCAGGGTCTAACGGAGCAAAGACGAAGCGATTAGCTACTCATAGTAGCTACCATGTTGCTAAAGTCCTGGCGTCGCCCATGCTAATTCTAAATTCCCTTCCATGAGCATCATTTCTAGCGTTGCTGTTCCTATTACAAGTATTTCAAGTACTGTCATTGTTCCTTTGGTCGTTGTCTTCTTAACTTAACCATGGCCAATCCATGTTGTAGTCACTTTTATTTCCTTACTGTAGGCTAGGGTTACGAATACCTTGTTGTCGCTGTGACTACTGCTTCCAATGTCGTTGCTCGAAACGAAGCCCTACGATTCGTCACCATCGAGTTCCATCTTTCCACATTCTGAGCCACGTCCTAAAGTACTACTCACTGTGCTGGCAGTTACACATTCCACGTTATAGTCGATTGTCATTACTTATGTCCTGATTGATTCGTAGGAGTTGACTCCCATGAGTCGCTGACAAGGGTTAAGGATTCGATTTAAGCCAATTCCCTGGTGCTCGTTGCCAGTAATCAGGGTCGTCAAAGTACTGAGGTCGGTAAAGTACTACGCTCATCCTCCTGTCCATCAATGTTGCTAGTTGCTTGGGTAATGCACGGTCTGTTACGAGGGTATCGCAGAAGTGATCACACTACGGAATCTAAAACGTCAATACATGCGTTCCAGCGAACGAAGAGGGGTAAGAAATGTATCGACCAATCATTCGACACTGCAACCTCCATCTCAGGGTCGTTCCTATGAGTACCTAATATTCTACACGGTTCGCTAGGTGTTCAGATGGGTGTTCAGGTAATATTCGATAGCATCGAGGTTTGAAGGGACCTAGAGATGAATGAATGTTCACGTTCGAGGAGGGGACAATCACTGCTATGACCCCTATAGGTTTGTTATGTTTCACATCGACCAAATAACGGAACGGAACCCATTTTCCACTGGTTAAGGCTCACTGGGACTCGCATGCACCCCACTCTATTATTATGTGTGCACCCACAATAATATTGCGATTTTCATGCTCATCTCAGTTCCTCCTAACTCATGTCAAATGATTCCTCAAACTCGAGTAGCAAACGAAGAGCATCACGAAGCGTAAGTCATGAAGGTTTAGGGAAATACCACCCTATCAGTCACATAACACGTACAAATGATACATGAACCCATATTGTTATGCTAGACGTGCAATCACATGCAATATCATATGTAAGTGTTCACTAGTTACGCAGTATAATGAGTATACGAGAGACGAACCTTGCAATCTGGAGCTGAGTGTCATGGTCGTATTCACGTTTTCAGAACTGTTCGGTTATAGTCTGGTTTTACAAAATCGTTTTTCCCCTTTTTAAAACCAAGTTCACTATAACCAATGGCTCTGATACCAATCTGTCACACCCCCAAAATACCACAAGCGGAAACCCCCGCGAGGCGTGTGACATACTAGGATCTAGCCACCAATCACATTGAACTCATAGTTATATTTAAACAAAGCTTTCATTTATTAACATTAAGTGTTACATAGTTACAATTAATTCACAGTATACAGCGGAAGCATACTTCATTCGTTAAGAGTTTATAAACCATATGTAAAAACCATTAGTTTTGTGTTGCGATTCTATGTATCTCGACCCATGACCACTCCAGCCACCCAAACAGCAAGTTCCAATGGTATGTACCTAAAGGCCTGCAAGGCATGTAACAACGAATCAACAACAAAGTTGAGCGAGTTCACAGTTGGTTGCCCATTTTAGAGTTGTTTCCAAAAACATAGTTTAATCTTATCTGGCTATCCAGCCGTGGGGGTTACCCCATAGTTCGAAAACGTTTATTAGTTAACCCATTTTTACTTCGGCCATTCCTGCCGTGCGGGCTACCCCATGTTCTCAACCTTCGGCTATCCAGCCCGGCACTTCGGCCGTGGGGCTACCCCATGTTTAAACTACCAGACTCGTTACCATATCGACTACTAACGTTCGTCATGTTTATGTGCCCTCGTCAATGTCTATCATCATTGACGTGCCTAGTCCATTAGTCCACGCTCGTCCTCTGTGTAACACCTGTGTCATTTCAACCATCAAACAAATGCCAAACCAATGAAATATTGTATTTTATACTTTGGACTTGTATAAATATGTGTATCTTTTGCACATATCAACTCATGTTCGATTTCAAGCTCTAAATCGCTTTCTGGAAGGTTATACACGCACTGATGCGTAAATATAACCAGTTTAATGCAACGAACACTCCGGAATAGTGAAATAGGCTTAACATACCTTAAATAACCTGTACATAACTTAGATATAAGTTTTGGAAGGTTTGGTGTGGTGAAATCAAAGTTTAATCGCTTACAGGGACTAAAGTTGACAAACTGCGAAAGTATGCCAATTTGAACTGTAACAGACCTTCCGGAACATGACCATAAGTTAAACATACCATAAATATCCTTTACATAGCTTAGAAATAGGCTTTAATGGGTTCGGTGTGCTAAAATAAACTTTTGGGTCATTCAGGGACTAAAAGTGTCAAAAAGTGCACAAGTTTGCATTTTTACGCATAACTCACGTTCTGAATACATCCGGACATCCAAAAATTTATGAAAGCATGACTATATTATATTTTAGTGTTCGCCATAAGAAAAATCCATTCGTCGCGTCATTTGGATCGTTTTTCGCGCTTATGCGCATTCCGTCGTAATTAAGCGAACATCGCGTTCGTACGGCCAAACGAACCAACCTCCGGCATATTTTTGAGCATGTTTTGAGTTCCCTATACTTTAACTTCATTTTAGAGCCTTGAAATGAGGTTAACGGGGTTCAAACGCATCGAAAAAGGCCTTAAACACGTGCAGGGACCATTCCTGCCACTTTTGAAAGATTTCTGAAACAGGAGGGTGCTAGCGTAGCGCGACTACCTAATGCCTTGGCAGTAGCGCTACGCGACTGCCTATTCTGGGCAGAAAACATGCAGGAACATCAGTTTTTCACTTTCGGGACCAGATTCGACGTATTAACAGCTGTTAACAGCTGTTCTCCACTCCTTAATCCCTTGCCACATGTTGATACCCTATGGTGAGTGGCCAATTTAGTCACCATGAGTTTCCGACAAGTGTACGGGTTGGATCATGGCACGGTTTCCATGAAACGATCCTAACGGTTCGGGTATTCCTATAAATACCCATCCATCCCCAACTTCATTTCTCACAAGAATCTTGATTTGAGAGCTCTAAGTTGAAACCATTGTTTCATACCTGAGTTCTTGGATCGAGATTAGCATTCGGGGACCCTTCGTAAGTATTCTTTCGTTCTTTTATTGCTTTTCGAGTCTTTCGAGTCTGAAAGTCAAACTTTGTTTGACTTTCTACATTGACCAGTTATGGTCAATGCGAAGTTCGTTTGAACTTCGCAACGTGAGTGTAATCACGTTGGTTATAGTCCCTTGGGACTATGCCTACTGATTACCACGTTGTCTAGGGTCGTAGGGTAAGCGATCTGATAAATCTCTTATACCTCGAACCCGACCCATTTGGTCGATCATTAGGATCCGACCAAATACATTAGGTGACCATAGTAGGTAGGGAATAACCTTCCGAGGTTATACCCTATGGTCACATCGTTTAAGTAGTTGTATGATAGGTAGTTTATATGCCTTAGGTAAATTACCAGAATACCCTTTTCATGTATAATTGGTAATTAAGCATATGTAACCTAAACCTTTGTCACATAACTGATTATGTAACATGTTTAGGCATATAACACTTGTCATAGGACTAGTTAGGCGGTCCGAACGCGTTTCACGCGAACGACGCGTTAAAGTAGCATAAGCTACCTAAACGGGTCGTATTGGGTCGAAAGCACTTAGGTTAAGTTTCATTTAGTATGTAGGTTTTGTTAAACCAAAAGACACGAGTCTCTACACTCGTTTGGTTTACAAACCCTAATGCTACCCGATCTTCCGATCTAGGTCCGGTTTATTAATGTAGTTACCTATATTAGGTGCCGTTTGATATCCGCGATCTCTAGCATTGTTTGGTTGTTACTCAAGGACTTCTGAGCAATCTCAAGTGAGTACATAGACCCCTCTTTTACTGTTTTCCAAACTGTTTTGGGGTGGAACACATGTGCCTACTTGTTACTTTCATGCTTTCCCGTTTTCACATCATATACTGCTATGTTCGTTAGTACATTATAGTACATGATTTTATGACATTTCATGCTAGGTGTGCCCAATTGTGTGCATTACTTAGTACATCGTTTTACATGACATTTTGACATAGACATTTGACATAGACATTTCGGCATAGACATTTTAACATGATTGACATTTGATCATGCATTTCCCACAAAACATAACTTTGATTTAAACCAAGTTTTACTTCAATACTTTGTTTTTGTGCATATGGTTTAGTTGAGACATTTCACTTGCCATACAAGACATTTTGACATAGACATTTGACATGGATATTTGACATAGACATTTTGATATGATTTACATCTTGACATGAACACTTTGACATATTACCCAATACATTTGACAATTGATTTAAACATAGACTTCTTACATTGGTTGGTTTGGTTTGGTTTGATTAAGTGATTAAGTAACGATGCGTGTGTAATATGATACAAGCATGGTGGATACGCCGCTGGTACTTCCTATATATAAGTGTTTGTATGGTATTACATATCATAGCGTTATTTGAATCATTTCAGTTTGAGACATAGAACATTTTATACAAATAACATACTTTTCACAAGACATTGATTTATAAACATCTTATCTTATGCAAACATATTTTACTTGGTTATTCATTTAACCTTACATTTATTTATACTTATCATCTGATCTTATCGATTTTCAAATGATTTACAAAGCAAAGCAAATAACAAGGTTCATGACTAAACATTTTCTCAAACATAAGTCATGAAACCTATTTTCACAAAACCTATGTATCTCACAGGCATTTTTATGCTGACGTACCTATTTTCACATGTGTTTTTCAGGAACTGTTGCATAAGATGATCAAGATACACATAGGCAGACTTGGGGTTTAGTGACAATAAAAGATGCAAGACTAGTTAATTGTGTTGTATTTTCTTGTTTGTTAAGACATTGTAACACTTTTAATCAATAAAACGAAACTTCAATTGCCATGGATTTGAAACAATTAATTCTGTTACAACACTCCCCGACATTTCCGCCACGTTTTGTATGTTCTACGTGGTCGGGGTGTGACAGAAAAGATGGTATCAGAGCCAATGGTTATAGGGAATTAGGTTATTAGTAATGCTTTGACCTAGTCTATAACTTTCTTAGGACCCTAACGCGAGTTTACTTGCGTTTAGTCATAAAACAATACCGTCACCTATCCTTAGGCGACGACCACAACAAGAACATAAATTTCAAAACCGCTTTGAAAACTAATCATCTGTTCTAGGATGATTGATTACTAGGTTTTGAACCCTCTATTGTAAGGTTTTGAACCCTCTGTTATACGGTTTTGAACCCCTTTGAGTTTTCAAAACTCTCGTCAAGGTTTTGGGTTTTTAATAATGTGAACACGTGCAAACTGGAAGGGTGAATGCCTGTATCCTGGGTTTTCTGTCTAGGCAAGCACTTCGTATACATCTCATCAGACGCGAGACCAGTTGTGCTTACCTGGGAATTCTTGGGATGAGTGTTCACTTATAGGCGAGCATGTCTTCGCGATACATTATATTGACCCATTTATTTTGATTAGTCACTGTCTCATTTGTTTGCCTTTGGTAACAAACAAATGGTCACAATCTTCATGCGTTGTCATTTTCTCTCGACTATCTTTCCCTTGTTTCCTCCCATGTCTTCTATTTTCTTCATGGTGCCTCTTCATCGCAACAACAATGTCCGAACCAGGTGCTACAATTGCCCAACAAATAGGCGTCGTACTCCAGAAGACCGTTGATTTAGCTATCACCATGAGTTAGCTCAGGAATGAAGCCGTGCAAGGGAACCACTCCTTGGAGAAATCAATGTAACCGTCATCAGCCAAATCAAATACCCTGTTACAAATGTACCCACGGTGGACGATGGAGACATTTGGTTAACATGTGTCGCTTTGCTGTTCAAAGCAAAGCAGTTGAAAACCCTGTTGCTGCTTAACCTTCAAGTTCTGCTTCATATGTCGCCTTGGCATATCTAGCGTCTTAACCTCATGAATTTTCTACCTTGTGTATCGACTTAAACACGCCTAGTGCAAGGTGTCGAATCACCTTTCGTTACACAAATTCCAAAATCCATGAAGGATCTTTCTATCCTTATAATCAGATCCTTGTGGATGAATATCACTCAAATCGGAGCCCTTAATTGAATTATCCGTATGCCTTAATACGTACATTACGATTCAATAAGGACAAAGCCGAATTCTTATTAAGATCTTCCTATCTTCATAGATAGATTCTTGAAATGATTAAAGTGCCAAATGAAATCCACGAATTGGATTCCTGGTGTGCTTTAAGTATCCACGTCCAAAAATAACAAATTAATAACCAAGTTAAACAACTATGTGATTATGTGCTTATGTGTTTCCTTTTTATGTTTTTGTGTGATCCAAATTCTTATCATCCAAATCCTCGTAGAATCTTCCATATCTTTGTATAAGGAAATTCATAGTAGGATATCCAAAGGTACTATATTAAATCCTCAATGGGCTTTTACGTAATAATGAAGATCCTTGGATTATATTGTACTATTCCATAATTAGAGCCCTGAGTGGTCTAGGTAAACAGATTGATCCAAAAATCTGGTTAGGAAAATCATGTGATGATATAGCTGAAAGGACTCCTTGGTGGCCTAATTTAAAAGGATCCTTTGTTGATCTAATTAAAAGGACCCTATGGTAATCTAGTCACACTCATCACAGGTTTGATTATCCTCCCCACAAACATTTCAAGACAAGTTGTGCGGACTATGCAAGGAATTGCATAATTATGGATGCATACATAATTATGAAATTCAGTGCACGGAAACCACAGCAAATTTTGTCATGCGTCTAGAGTCTATTCTGTTCATTTTTGTTTCTGAAGATGTAAAATGACTATTCCGTTCATTTTTGTTTCTGAAGATGTAAAATGACTATTCCGTTCATTTTTGTTTCTGAAGATGTAAAATGACTATTCTGTTCATTTTTGTTTCTGAAGATGTAAAATGACTATTCCGTTCATTTTTGTTTCTGAAGATGTAAAATGACTATTCTGTTCATTTTTGTTTCTGAAGATGTAAAATGACTATTCCGTTCATTTTTGTTTCTGAAGATGTAAAATGACTATTCTGTTCATTTTTGTTTCTGAAGATGTAAAATGACTATTCCGTTCATTTTTGTTTCTGAAGATGTAAAATGACTATTCTGTTCATTTTTGTTTCTGAAGATGTAAAATGACTATTCCGTTCATTTTTGTTTCTGAAGATGTAAAATGACTAAAAATGACTATTCCGTTCATTTTTGTTTCTGAAGATGTAAAATGACTATTCCGTTCATTTTTGTTTCTGAAGATGTAAAATGACTATTCTGTTTTGTTTCTGAAGATGTAAAATGACTATTCTGTTCATTTTGTTTCTGGAGATGTTGTGGAAAATGACTATTCTGTTCATTTTTGTTTCTGAATAATGCCTGTTGAAAATAACTCCGTTCATTTTTCATTTCTGAAAAAATGTTCGTTAAAGAGAAATTACAGGATTGCGTCTTGTTCATCTTTGATGGTTATTTAACACAAAGTCACAGATAGACTCCTACGAATTAATTTCGGGACGAAATTTCCTAAAGTAGGGGAGACTGTAACACCTGTGTCATTTCAACCATCAAACAAATTCCAAACCAATGAAATATTGTATTTTATACTTTGGACTTGTATAAATATGTGTATCTTTTGCACATATCAACTCATGTTCGATTTCAAGCTCTAAATCGCTTTCTGGAAGGTTATACACGCACTGATGCGTAAATATAACCAGTTTAATGCAACGAACACTCCGGAATAGTGAAATAGGATTAACATACCTTAAATAACCTTTACATAACTTAGATATAAGTTTTGGAAGGTTTGGTGTGGTGAAATCAAAGTTTAATCGCTTACAGGGACTAAAGTTGACAAACTGCGAAAGTATGCCAATTTGAACTGTAACAGACCTTCCGGAACATGACCATAAGTTAAACATACCATAAATATCCTTTACATAGCTTAGAAATAGGCTTTAATGGGTTCGGTGTGCTAAAATAAACTTTTGGGTCATTCAGGGACTAAAAGTGTCAAAAAGTGCACAAGTTTGCATTTTTACGCATAACTCACGTTCTGAATACATCCGGACATCCAAAAATTTATGAAAGCATGACTATATTATATTTTAGTGTTCGCCATAAGAAAAATCCATTCGTCGCGTCATTTGGATCGTTTTTCGCGCTTATGCGCATTCCGTCGTAATTAAGCGAACATCGCGTTCGTACGGCCAAACGAACCAACCTCCGGCATATTTTTGAGCATGTTTTGAGTTCCCTATACTTTAACTTCATTTTAGAGCCTTGAAATGAGGTTAACGGGGTTCAAACGCATCGAAAAAGGCCTTAAACACGTGCAGGGACCATTCCTGCCACTTTTGAAAGATTTCTGAAACAGGAGGGTGCTAGCGTAGCGCGAATGCCTAATGCCTTGGCAGTAGCGCTACGCGACTGCCTATTCTGGGCAGAAAACATGCAGGAACATCAGTTTTTCACTTTCGGGACCAGATTCGACGTATTAACAGCTGTTAACAGCTGTTCTCCACTCCTTAATCCCTTGCCACATGTTGATACCCTATGGTGAGTGGCCAATTTAGTCACCATGAGTTTCCGACAAGTGTACGGGTTGGATCATGGCACGGTTTCCATGAAACGATCCTAACGGTTCGGGTATTCCTATAAATACCCATCCATCCCCAACTTCATTTCTCACAAGAATCTTGATTTGAGAGCTCTAAGTTGAAACCATTGTTTCATACCTGAGTTCTTGGATCGAGATTAGCATTCGGGGACCCTTCGTAAGTATTCTTTCGTTCTTTTATTGCTTTTCGAGTCTTTCGAGTCTGAAAGTCAAACTTTGTTTGACTTTCTACATTGACCAGTTATGGTCAATGCGAAGTTCGTTTGAACTTCGCAACGTGAGTGTAATCACGTTGGTTATAGTCCCTTGGGACTATGCCTACTGATTACCACGTTGTCTAGGTTCGTAGGGTAAGCGATCTGATAAATCGCTTATACCTCGAACCCGACCCATTTGGTCGATCATTAGGATCCGACCAAATACATTAGGTGACCATAGTAGGTAGGGAATAACCTTCCGAGGTTATACCCTATGGTCACATCGTTTAAGTAGTTGTATGATAGGTAGTTTATATGCCTTAGGTAAATTACCAGAATACCCTTTTCATGTATAATTGGTAATTAAGCATATGTAACCTAAACCTTTGTCACATAACTGATTATGTAACATGTTTAGGCATATAACACTTGTCATAGGACTAGTTAGGCGGTCCGAACGCGTTTCACGCGAACGACGCGTTAAAGTAGCATAAGCTACCTAAACGGGTCGTATTGGGTCGAAAGCACTTAGGTTAAGTTTCATTTAGTATGTAGGTTTTGTTAAACCAAAAGACACGAGTCTCTACACTCGTTTGGTTTACAAACCCTAATGCTACCCGATCTTCCGATCTAGGTCCGGTTTATTAATGTAGTTACCTATATTAGGTGCCGTTTGATATCCGCGATCTCTAGCATTGTTTGGTTGTTACTCAAGGACTTCTGAGCAATCTCAAGTGAGTACATAGACCCCTCTTTTACTGTTTTCCAAACTGTTTTGGGGTGGAACACATGTGCCTACTTGTTACTTTCATGCTTTCCCGTTTTCACATCATATACTGCTATGTTCGTTAGTACATTATAGTACATGATTTTATGACATTTCATGCTAGGTGTGCCCAATTGTGTGCATTACTTAGTACATCGTTTTACATGACATTTTGACATAGACATTTGACATAGACATTTCGGCATAGACATTTTAACATGATTGACATTTGATCATGCATTTCCCACAAAACATAACTTTGATTTAAACCAAGTTTTACTTCAATACTTTGTTTTTGTGCATATGGTTTAGTTGAGACATTTCACTTGCCATACAAGACATTTTGACATAGACATTTGACATGGATATTTGACATAGACATTTTGATATGATTTACATCTTGACATGAACACTTTGACATATTACCCAATACATTTGACAATTGATTTAAACATAGACTTCTTACATTGGTTGGTTTGGTTTGGTTTGATTAAGTGATTAAGTAACGATGCGTGTGTAATATGATACAAGCATGGTGGATACGCCGCTGGTACTTCCTATATATAAGTGTTTGTATGGTATTACATATCATAGCGTTATTTGAATCATTTCAGTTTGAGACATAGAACATTTTATACAAATAACATACTTTTCACAAGACATTGATTTATAAACATCTTATCTTATGCAAACATATTTTACTTGGTTATTCATTTAACCTTACATTTATTTATACTTATCATCTGATCTTATCGATTTTCAAATGATTTACAAAGCAAAGCAAATAACAAGGTTCATGACTAAACATTTTCTCAAACATAAGTCATGAAACCTATTTTCACAAAACCTATGTATCTCACAGGCATTTTTATGCTGACGTACCTATTTTCACATGTGTTTTTCAGGAACTGTTGCATAAGATGATCAAGATACACATAGGCAGACTTGGGGTTTAGTGACAATAAAAGATGCAAGACTAGTTAATTGTGTTGTATTTTCTTGTTTGTTAAGACATTGTAACACTTTTAATCAATAAAACGAAACTTCAATTGCCATGGATTTGAAACAATTAATTCTGTTACAACACTCCCCGACATTTCCGCCACGTTTTGTATGTTCTACGTGGTTGGGGTGTGACACTCTGCGGCACGGTGTGAGGTTTGTTAAACCTAATAGCGCTATTTAACTAATGACCCGTTCGCCATTGGCCTCGGTGATTAAGTCGATATAAAAGGAGGCACTTCGTTGATAGAGTTCTAGTCTAGTAAATCTAAATCCGTCCCAATAGGACGAGGAATCCACATTCCTGAACACGACCCAACAGGACGAGGAATCCCTATTCCTTAACCAATTCCCAACCCTTGGGAATTCCATGCCTTGTAGAAAGTGTGAACTCACCTCAGTTTGCTCGGCAGATACACAAAGAGGTCAATCAAGCTGCTAGTGGTCAACCACGTCCTAATATGGTTACCATACAAGTCAGGTCTAGGTTCAAGTAGTGCATGTAGGTTTACACATAAGCTAACAAGTCACAACACATAGCGAACATGGCAAACACATCGATCATATTAACAGTAACATACAGTTCACGTAGACATAACCCAAACTTGTGCGACTCAGATGATTGGGCCATTGAGCTTGTGCGAGCCCAATCATCTTGTGCGAGCAATAAAGCCCAATGATCACCCGGTCCAACCTGTTGTGCGTCCAACACAACCTTGTGCGACTCACAACGGGTTGTGCGACCGAAACTACCCGGCCCAATAACCTAACAACCCAATATTCCCACGGCCCAATCAATAAACAGAAGGTCAACTTCTGCGGTCCATTTATCTTGTGCGATTGAGCTTTGGGCTTTAAGGCCCAAAGTCATAAAAAGGTTTAAACGGTTGTGTGTGGCCCAAGGCTTGTGCGATCGGCACTGTCTTGTGCGATCCACAAGTCTTGTGCGACCCGTTGAGAAATCCCGTAATTGTAGCAATTCGGTTGTCAAATTTATTTTACCACCTAAATTCTATCAGTTTCCAAATATTGCATTATCGATCAAAACATGATTTCCTTGATTGCTGCCCATTATTTCCGTAATGATAGTTAACAAGTGTTGGCAGTTTCAATCGAATCAAAATAACCATTTTTAACAGCAATCGATTCATAGGTTATGCATGTTCGTACGACCCTAATGATTAACTAATCAGGAACGATAACAAATCAACACTCCAAAACATAGAATCGGACCATACACATTAGTAATATCGATTACAACCTGAAATCCCTAAATCCCATGCGCATCAAACCAACAATACATCACATCTCATATTCAAGATTTATCACTCCGTTAACATACATTCGGACCTTGATCACATCCATAGCATACAAAGCATATCAACATTAAATCATGGAATCATCAATATCACGTTCATGCATAAAATCATACTAAGCGTCTCATTAACACATGCCTGAACAATCACAGAATATTAGCCGTAACTAAACTAGGGACTAACCAGTAACTCGTATGCCGACAAGTGTGCGGTCGAGAGGGAAGGAGAGTGTCGCGTTCCGTGTGTCTTCGATGGTGATTAGGCTGCCAACGAGTGGGAGAGGAAGAGAAGAGGAGAGCTAGGGTTTGATGTATGCTTTCTTGGTTGCAAATTATGAGGAAACCAAAACCCCATAAGGTTATGTGTATGCATGTGAAAGGGGAGTGGGCCGAACCCAATTATTTGGCTGTCCTTAGTCACGGGTCAAACAAAGTGGGGTTGGGCCGAGAGGAGTAGTGCGAGTAGAGGTACGGCCCAAAGGGTGTTGAGTGATTTGATCATGCAACAAGATAACAACTAATACGTAACACGTATACACAACAAACTCATAACATTTCATTGCAAACAAACACATCAGTTAATCATAGAACGTACATGTACAGGTTACATCAAAGTACAACGAAAAGGGTCTAAAATACGAGTTGTCACATATATCACCAGTGCTCTTGATTTTCTTGACTATATATCTCTTAAATGTCAACCTATACACGTGTGATTTAGTTTACGAAGATTTTTCTATGCCGAGAACCTCGATCAGAGATTAAAAATGGCGTAAGGTTCACAATGGTGTAAATCTAAAATGGGATATACCGGGCTAGGATTCGAGTTACAGGAACAAGGGCCAAACCAACCTACCAAGAATGGATCGTCGAGGGAAAACACTTGACAACCTTCTGGAAGCAGCTTTTCTTGCCACCAGACCTCTCTTCATTAATTAGGAATCTGATGCCGTCATTAAACACATTCCTTAAATTGTAACCATTTTTTGAGTGTTTATTTTTTAGTGTCTAATCCGCATATATATCACCATTGCTCTTGATTTTCTTGACTGTATATCTCTTAAATGTCAACATATACACGTGTGATTTAGTTTACGAAGATTTTTCAATGCCGAGAACCTCGACCAGAGAGTAAAAAAGGCGTAAGGTTCACAATGGTGTAAAACTAAAATGGGATATACCGGGCTAGGATTCGAGTTACAGGAACAAGGGCCAAACCATCCACCCAAGAATGGAATCGTCGAGGGAAAACACTTGACAACCTCCTGTAATCAGCTTTTCTTGCCACCAGACCTTTGTCCATCAATTAGGAATCTGATGCCGTCACTAAACACATTCCTTAAATTGTAACCTTTTTTGAGTGTTTATTTTTTGGTGTCTAATCCGCATATATATCACCATTGCTCTTGATTTTATTGACTGTATATCTCTTAAATGTCAACATATACGCGTGTGATTTAGTTTACGAAGATTTTTCAATGCCGAGAACCTCGATCAGAGAGTAAAAAAGGCGTAAGGTTCACAATGGTGTAAACTAAAATGGGATATACCGGGGCTAGGATACGAGTTACAGGAACAAGGGCCAAACCAACCATGCAAGAATGGAATCGTCGAGCAAACACACTTGACAACCTCCTGGAAGCATCTTTTCTTTCCACCAGACCTTTCTCCATCAATTTGGAATCTAATGCCGTCACTAAACACATTCCTTAAATTGAAGCCATTTTTTGAGTGTTTATTTTTTGGTGTAGAATCCGCATATATATATATATATATATATATATATATCACAATTGCTCTTTATTTTCTTGACAGTATATATCTCATAAATGTCAACATATACACGAGTGATTTAGTTTATGAAGAATTTTCAATGCCGAGAACCTTGATCAGAGAGTAAAAAAGCGTCAGGTTCACAATAGTGTAAAACTAAAATGGGATATTCCGGGCTAGGATTCGAGTTACAGGAACAAGGGCTAAACCAACCACCCATTAATGGAATCGTCAAGCGAAAACACTTGACAACCTCCTAGAAGCAGTTTTTCTTGCCACCAGCGCTTTCTCCATCAATTAGGAATCTGATGCCGTCACTAAACACATTCCTTAAATTGTAACCATTTTTTGAGTGTTTATTTTTTGGTGTCTAATCCGCTTATATATCACCATCGCTCTTGATTTTCTTGACTGTATATCTCTTAAATGTCAACATATACACGTGTGATTTAGTTTACGAAAAATTTTCAATGCCGAGAACCTCGATCAGAGAGTAAAAAAGGCGAAAGGTTCTCAATGGTGTAAAACTAAAATGGGATATACCGGGCTATGATTCGAGTTACAGGAACAAGGGACAAACCAACCACCCAAGAATGGAATCGTCGAGGGAAAACACTTGACAACCTCCTGGAAGCAGCTTTTCTTGCCACCAGACCTTTCTCCATCAATTAGGAATCTGATACCGTCACTAAACACATTCCTTAAATTGTAACCATTTTTTGAGTGTTTAATTTTTGGTGTCTAATCCGCATATATATCACCATTGCTCTTAATTTTCTTGACCGTACATCTCTTAAATATCAACATATACACGTGTGATTTAGTTTACGAAGATTTTTCAATGCTAAGAACCTCGATCAGAGGGTAAAAAAGGCGTAAGGTTCATAATGGTGTAAAACTAAAACGGGACATACCGGGCTAGGATTCGAGTTACAGGAAAAAGGGCAAAACCAACCACCCAAGAATGGAATCGTCAAGCGAAAACACTTGACAACCTCCTGGAAGCAACTATTTTTGCCACCAGCCCATTCTCCATCAATTAGGAATCTGAGGCCGTCACTAAACATATTCCTTAAATTGTAGCCATTTTATGAGTGTTTATTTTTTGGTGTCTAATCCTCGTATATATCACCATTGCTCTTGATTTTCTTGACTGTATATCTCTTAAATGTCAACATATACACGTGTGATTTAGTTTACAAAGATTTTTCAATGCCGAGAACATCGATCAGAGGGTAAAAAAGGCGTAAGGTTCATAATGGTGTAAAACTAAAACGGGATATACCGGGCTAGGATTCGAGTTACAGGAACAAGGGCCAAACCATCCACCCAAGAATGGAATCGTCAAGCGAAAACACTTGACAACCTCCTGGAAGCAGCTTTTCTTGCCACCAGACCTTTTTCCATCAATTAGGAATCTGACGCCGTCAAGTAACACATTCCTTGATTTTTTCCATTTTTTGAGTGTTTATTTTTTGGTGTCTAATCCGCATATATATCACCATTGCTCTTGATTTTCTTGACTGTATATCTCTTAAATGTCAACATATACACGTGTGATTTAGTTTACAAAGATTTTTTAATGCCGAGAACCCCGATCAGAGAGTAAAAAAGGCGTAAGGATCACAATGGTGTAAAACTAAAATGGGATATACCGGGCTAGGATTCGAGTTACAGGAACATGGGCTAAACCAACCACCCAAGAATGGAATCGTCAAGCTAAAACACTTGACAACCTCCTGGAAGCAGCTCTTCTTGCCACCAGCCCTTTCTCCATCAATTAGGAATCTGATGCCATCACTAAACACATTTCTTAAATTGTATCCATTTTATGAGTGTTTATTTTTTGGTGTCTAATCCGCAAATGTATCACCATTGCTCTTGATTTTCTTGGCTGTATATCTCTTAAATGTCAACATATACACGTGTGATTTAGTTTACAAAGATTTTTTTATTGCCGAGAACCTCGATCAGAGAGTAAAAAAGGCATAAGGATCACAATGGTGTAAAACTAAAATGGGATATACCGGGCTAGGTTAGAGTTACAGGAACAAGGGCCAAACCAACCACGCAAGAATGGAATCGTCGAGGGAAAACACTTGACAACCTCCTGTAATCAGCTTTTCTTGCCTCCAGACCTTTCTCCATCAATTAGGAATCTGATGCCATCACTAAACACATTCCAAAAATTGAACCATTTTTTGAGTGTTTATTTTTTGGTGTCTAATCCTCATATATATCACCATTGCTCTTGATTTTCTTGACTATATATCTCTTAAATGTCAACATATACACGTGTGATTTAGTTTACGAAGATTTTTCAATGCCGAGATTCTCGATCAGAGAGTAAAAAAGGCGTAAGGTTCACAATGGTGCAAAACAAAAATGGGATATATCGGGCAATGATTCGAGTTACAGGAACAAGGGCCAAACCAACCACCCAAGAATTGAATCGTCTAGGGAAAACACTTGACAACCTCCTGTAAGCAGCTTTTCTTGACACTAGACCTTTCTCTATCAATTAGGAATCTGATACCGTCACTAAACACATTCCTTAAATTGTAACCATTTTTTGAGTGTTTATTTTTTGGTGTCTAATCCGCATATATATCACCATTGCTCTTGATTTTCTTGACTATATATCTCTTAAATGTCAACATATACACGTGTGATTTAGTATACAAAGATTTTTCAATGCCGAGAACCACGATCAGAGAGTAAAAAAGGCGTAAGGTTCACAATGGTGTAAAACTAAAATGGGATATACCGGGCTAGGATTCAAGTTACAGGAACAAGGGCCAAACCATCCACCCAAGAATGGAATCGTCGAGGGAAAACACTTGACAACCTCCTGGAAGCAGCTTTTCTTGCCACCAGACCTTTTTCCATCAATTAGGAATCTGATGCCGTCACTAAACACATTCCTTAAATTGTAACCATTTTTTGAGTGTCTATTTTTTGGTGTCTAATCCACATATATATATATCACCGTTACTCTTGATTTTCTTGACTGTATATCTCTTAAATGTCAACATATACACGTGTGATTTAGTTTACGAAGATTTTTCAATGCCGAGAACCTCGATCAGAGAGTAAAAAAGGCGTAAGGTTCACAATGGTGTAAAACTAAAATGGGATATACCGGGCTAGGATTCGAGTTACAAGAACAAGGCCCAAACCAACCACGAAAGAATGGAATCGTCGAGCAAAAACACTTGACAACCTTCGGGAAGCAGCTTTTTTTGCCACCAGACCTTTCTCCATCAATTATGGATCTGATGCCTTCACTAAACACATTCCATAAATTAAAGCCATTTTTTGAGTGTTTATTTTTGGTGTCTAATCCGCATATATATATATATATATATATATATATATATATATATATATATATATATCACCGTTGTTCTTGATTTTCTTGACAATATATCTCTAAAATGTCAACATATACACGTGTGATTTAGTTTATGAAGATTTTTCAATGCCGAGAACCTCGATCAGAGAGTAAAAAAGGCGTACGGTTCACAATGGTGTAAAACTAAAATGGGATATACCGGGCTAGGATTCGAGTTACAGGAACAAGGGCTAAACCAACTACCCAAGAATGGAATCGTCAAGCTAAAACACTTGACAACCTCCTGGAAGCAGCTATTCTTGCCACCAGCCCTTTCTCCATCAATTAGGAATCTGATGCCGTCACTAAACACATTCCTTAAATTGTAGCCATTTTATGAGTGTTTATTTTTTGGTGTCTAATCTGTCACACCCCTTTCTAAGGCGGAAGCACAAGGTGTGATCCTGAAAGGTTCTCATTGCATACGAATGGTAAACATACTACATGCTCATAAAATAACTCCAAATGCCATTAATATTACATGACTAAAAACATAAGTTAAGTTTTGAGTTTACATCACAAGACAGCATATTGTTTAAAAGATTACAACTTTAATTAAAAGATAGACATCAAGGTTTTGGTTCTTATATCACCACATAGGATGGGACATAACAACCAAACCCAGCAAAACGGGCATAGGAGTCTTGATACATAGTAACTAAAAAAAACACAAACAACATCCAAGAGCAGGAGTGAAACTGCGCGTATATCCACCTTAGTTACCTGAAATACATGTAAGTTTTTGGAAAATCATCAACATAATGTTGTCGAGATCTAACCTTAGCCACCAAACCTAGGCATTTTTGTCGAGATCGACTGAGACACAAAAGCACTCATTGGTAGAAGTAGGCCAAGAGTGGGGTTGCCTGAAACCCATTAGATCTAACCTTTTGTTCCGTGGTCTAGGTATATTGTTGATTAATGGTGCTTATGGCACCCTATACGTCACATGATCTATAGTATCATTCCTTAGTTTTGTATTCAACATACCATACCATTTGAAATCATTTGAAACATTTGAAACATGTATTTCACCCCCGAAGTTATAAAACTGAAAACAGTTAAAAGAAAAGGGGGAACATGAACTCACAATTTTGTGTTTCCTGCGTCGTAAACTTCACCGAGTTTGCTTAGAGCGTCGTATCACTACCTACACACGTACTGTGTCTTATTAAACGCTTAGGTTGTGTAACGACTATTAGTCTTGGTTGTTTATTAAGACTGATTTTGGAATCATTGGTATATTTTGAGTTACATTCTTGATGTATTGTATAATTCCGAAGTACATTTTCCCAAGCATAGGAACGCTTGTATTTGTGTATATTCATACTTGTGTAATTTGCCAACAACTTGTGGTGTATTCCGGTATAAATAAGTATATCTTCATATAAATCTCAAAAATAATATACTTTTAAGATTAGCTTTAGCAAATATATATATTTCTAGTTTTCACCCAAAATAGTATATGTTAACTTGTATAAAATATATATTTTCTCCATCAAAATAATACATTTTCTATTTGCCCAAAATATGTTATATTTTGTATTCCAAATTTTGGTATATTAGTGTGTTATATTATTTTCGAGTTTCTAAAATAATATAACTACCACACATAATATACAAGTAAAACACATATTGTGACAACTAAATATATATACTTAGTCACTTTTATTTATCAAAAATCAACCTCCAATGTTTGTAATTTTTGTAATAAAAATTATGGCAACCTTTTATATGAAAACCATGTTCAAAATTTACTTATAAACACTTGCATAAAAATATTTTTCTAAGTGTTTAACTTCTACAAAAATTTTGCCATAGTTTCCACTTAAAAATGGAGGTTTCCATGCTTTCAAAGCATATCATTTTCTTTTAAAATCAACATCAATCATCAATAATTAAATCAAGTCTTACCATAAGCCAAGATCATGTGAATTACACTACATCATGAACTTGAAGTTTTTGTAGAAACTTGTAGTAACTTACCATGTTATTTAGTAGGTTTAGTTACCCTTTAAAACATATTTATTTGTTTCTAAGTCACATTCTTGAAAGATTTAGTCTTTTACAACTTGTAAGATGATTTTTCTAAAAATATTTCTTTTGTATTTTTCTTGTTACGAACATGTTTCTAGTCATGATTTAACACTAAAAATATGATTAGTTTACTTAGAAACCATGACTTTGTAAATCTTGTGTATGACTTTAGTTTCTTGAGAAAACTAGTTTTGAAATCATCCAAGTTTATGACTAGTAACATGTTACATATTTCATCATTCACAAAATCATTTTCATTTTCAAGTTCATGAGAAACATGGAGTATGATCATCTTGGTCTTTCACAAGATCTTCACCTTAACTTACTAGATCATGTGTTAAATCACAATCTAGTAGGTTTCATATGATGTCTAACATCACTAACAAAAATCATCAATCATCAAGAAGCAAATCAACACTAATCAACATGTATTCTTATGTTATTAAGCTTATGTTCATGTTTCTTGATTATGTTCTTTAGTGTTCTTGTGATTATCAATGTTCATAATCTTTTAACCAACAAGATAAGGAGTAACAAGAGATTATGAGAGTCTTACTACTAGCTCTAAGGCTAGGGATGAACTCTTGAAGATGAAGATGATAAATATGATGGATAATAGCAAATGAGAGAGGTCCTTGAAGATCCATAAGCTCCAAGCTTCTTTAGACACCTTCTAGCACCTTCTGATGAACTTGGATTGGATGAGAGTGAGATGAAGATGATGATGGTGTGTGGTTGTGGGTTCAGCCGAGAGCCAAGGAGAGGGAGGGAGATGGAGTGTGTTTTGTGTGTGTGAAGTTTATGAGCATATGATCTTCTTATAACCATACTTAAGCATTACCCAATGGATCATGTGTCTCTTAAGTATAACACAAAATCTCTTAGCAAATCAAGTAAGATCAAGGGGAATAAAAAAAAATCAAGGTGGATCAAGGGTGGGGGCCACCCTTGTGACCGTCCACAACCAGGGGGGGTAAAGTGTAAGTTTCAATCACTAATTACATAAACAAGTTAAGTTTCAAGTGTCTTTTAATGTGTTAATATGTTATAAGAGGCGTTATGGTGTTTGGGGATCATAACTAGCTTGGAAACATTAAAATAATGCTTCTAGTGTAATTTTGACGTTTCGGATAATGTCCGGTTGTTCGGTTAGATACCGGTTCATTAAAGTGCTAAATTATACCGTTTAGTGTTCTATATGCACCCTTTTGTGACAGTTTCAATTCCCGACACTTTGTAAGTTATTTTGGACAATAAAACATAAATTCTGCATGACATTTTGAGGTTAAAAAGCTGATTATAGCTGAATTATGGTTGATTTGTGTAAAATTATGCATTTAAAGTGTGTTTCGGGGGCTTTTTTGTGCACAATTTAGCTTCCGGGGAGTTTGTAAGTTAACCCTTGTTTCCATACTTGGGTTTTAATGTATTCTAGGTGTTGGACCTACTCCTAGGCCCTAATTCTATTGTCTGACAGTTTTCTCCAGAATGTTGACACAGCGTGTCTTACCGGTGAGTTTACTAGTTTTTCTGACGCAATGCTTATAGTAATGCACAAAGCAATGTTTGAAGTATAAAACATGCATGAATTCATATGTATGGTAAGAAATCAGATAATGTTGACATTTAAGCACATAATTGCAGATAATAAATAATATTAAAATAGTACGGAAATTTCCGGTTTTGTGCCGGTTGTCACAGTCTCCCCCCGTTAAAAGAATTTCGTCCCAAAATTCAGGCTGAGTTATCTCCCGCAGGAGCTTTCTTGAAAAGGTGGGGGTACTTGTCTTTAAACTGGTCTTCACATTGCCACGTGTACTCGGGTCCGTGCTTAGAGTTCCAACGTACTTTGACAAGTTTAACACTACTCCTCCGGGTCTTGTTGACTTTCCAGTTTGTAACCTCAACGGGTTGTTCTGTAAATCGGAGTGTGTCATCGATATGCAATTCATCCGCAGGGATGATCACTGTTTCTTGGGTTGGACTCTTTTTGAGGTTGGACACATGAAACGTATCATGTACTCCGTTAAGTTCTTTCGGTAATTCCAACTTGTATGCCACGGTACCAATTCTTTCCAAGATCTTGAATGGTCCAATGTATCGTGGATTCAGCTTTCCACATTTTCCGAACCTTGCTACACATTTCCAAGGTGAGACTTTCAACAGAACTTTGTCTCCCACCTCGAATTCTAAGGGTTTTGTCTTCGATCAACATAGCTCTTTTGTCGATCTCGAGCCGCCTTAATGCGCTCTCGGATCTGAATGATCTTGTCGGTTATTTCTTGAACAAGTTCAGGACCAACCATACGTTTGTCTCCAGTGTCTGCCCAACATAGCGGCGAGCGGCATTTGTGGCCATATAGAGCTTCGAATGGTGCGGCTTTTATGCTCGTATGGTAGCTGTTATTGTAGGAAAACTCAACTAAAGGTAGATGAGTATCCCAGCTGCCGCCTAGGTCCATAACACATGCGTGAAGCATGTCTTCCAGTGTTTGTATGGTCCGTTCGCTTTGACCATCTGTTTGCGGATGGAAGGTCGTGCTTAGATCTAGTTGAGATCCAAAGGCTTCCTGGAAGGATTGCCAGATCCTTGATACGAAACGTCCATCTCTATCTGAGATAATTGAGATAGGCACTCCATGACGTGCCATGACTTCCTTCAGGTACAGCTCAGCAAGCTTTCCAATGCTATCCTTCTCTCGGATCGGTAGGAAATGTGCAGACTTTGTTAACCGATCGACTATCACCCATATCATATCATGCCCTCTCGGGGTCTTGGGTAATTTCGTTATGAAGTCCATCGAGATTTGCTCCCACTTCCACATGGGTATCTCGGGTTGTTGCAGTAGGCCAGATGGATTCTGATATTCGGCCTTGACCTTAGCACATACAGCAACATTGCTTTTAAGCCTTGGCCACCAGTAGTATTCTTTCAAGTCTTGATACATCTTGTCCGATCCTGGGTGGATCGAGTATCTCGACTTGTGAGCTTCATTAAAGATGACTTCTCAAATACCGCCATAGAGCGGAACCCAAATACGCCCCTTAAAGTATAAGGTTCCCTCTTCGTTTGGCACCAAATTCTTCAGCATACCTCTGAGATATTCAGCTCTACAATTTTCCATCTTAAGGGCTTCTTGTTGTGCGTCATGAATGCGTGCAGTGAGGTTCGTCCGAATAGTCATTTCCAATGCTCGTACTCTTAGGGTCTTAACCCTTTCTTTTCGACTTAACGCGCCTGCTACTACGTTTGCTTTTCCTGGATGGTACTTTATCTCACAATCATAATCGTTCAGTAGCTCGACCCACCATCGCTGACACATGTTCAATTCCTTCTGATCAAAGATATGCTGTAGACTTTTGTGATCAGTGAAGATAGTACATCGAGTACCATATAAGTAATGTCGCCAGATCTTCAAGGCGAATACCACCGCGCCTAGCTCCAGGTCGTGCGTGGTGTAATTCCTTTCATGCACCTTCAACTGCCTTGAAGCGTAAACGATGACTTTTTGGCGTTGCATGAGCACGCAACCCAAACCTTGACGCGAAGCGTCGCAGTATACCACGAAGTCTTCAGTGCCTTCGGGTAAGGATAGTATCGGTGCATCGCATAGCTTGTTTTTGAGAAGTTGGAAGGCTTATTCCTGCTTGTCTCCCCAATCGTACTTCTTGTCTTTCTGCGTAAGGGTAGTCAGCGGTTGAGCTATCTTGGAGAAATTATCGATAAATCGCCGGTAATAGCCCGCTAAGCCCAAAAGTTGTCGAACTTCAGTTGGGGTTTTGGGGGCTTCCCAATTCTTTATTGCTTCAATCTTGGCTGGGTCTACATGAATGCCCTTCTCGTTTACAACATGGCCAAGAAACTGTACTTCGCGAATCCAGAATTCGCACTTTGAGAACTTTGCATAAAGTTTCTCTTTCTTCAGTTGTTCCAAGATGGTCCTGAGGTGTTGCTCATACTCTTCTCTTGTTCGTGATTAAATCAGGATATCATCGATAAATACAATCACGAATTTATCGAGATATGGTTTGCAAACGCGGTTCGTCAGATCCATAAACACTGCTGGCGCGTTTGTCAGACCAAATGGCATCACAAGGAACTCGTAATGCCCATAACGCGTCCTAAACGCAGTCTTCAGTATGCTCTCCTCTTGGATCCTTAACTGATGATATCCAAACCGAAGGTCAATCTTCGAGTAGTAGCTCGATCCTTGCAACTGATCGAATAAGTCGTCAATCCTCGGTAGTGGATACCGATTCTTGACAGTGAGCTTATTCAATTCTCTATAATCGATACACATCCGCAGTGTTCCATCCTTCTTTTTCACGAACAAAACTGGAGCTCCCCAAGGCGAGAAGCTCGGCCTTATGAATCCTTTATCCAACAACTCCTGGAGTTGTGTAGATAATTCTTGCATCTCGGATGGCGCAAGTCGATAGGGTGACTTGGCTACAGGAGCGGCTCCTGGAACCAAGTCAATATGGAATTCGACTTGTCTTTGCAGAGGTAGTCCTGGCAGATCTTATGGAAAAACGTCAGGGAATTCCTTTACCACAGGAATGTCTTCGAGTTTTGGCTCCTCAGCCGTCTTATCTACAACGTGTGCCAAGAATGCAACACATCCTTTTCACAAGCATTTTTGTGCCTTCATACAATTGATGATTCGCAGGGGCGTGTCTTCTCTCCATGCACAATGAGAGTTTCATCATTTGCAAGAGGGATGCGAATGATTTTCTCGTGACAAACAACTTCAGCTTTATTCTTGGACAGCCAGTCCATTCCAACCACCACATCGAAGCTACCCAATTGGACAGGTAAGAGGTCGATACTAAATCTCTGCTCACCAAGTTCTAACGTACAACCTCTAACAACTTCGCCTGATTCAACAACTTTACCATCGGCTAGTTCTATGGAATAAGGAATATCTAATCTACTAGATTCTATTCCAAGCATATGTTTAAATTCCACAGATACGAAACTATAATCGGCACCAGTGTCAAATAGTATGGATGCAAAGTGATTGTTAACGAGAAACGTACCGGTGACCACGTTAGGGTCCTCGCGTGCGTTCCTTGCTCCAATCACAAATGCTCGAGCTTGAGCATTATTCTCCTTTGGGCAATCTTTCTTGAAATGGTCCTTGCTACCACAACCAAAGCATCCTTGGTTCTGCCCAGTTCCGTTACCATTCCGGTTACCGTTACCATTTCCATTTCCAGCACCGTTTCGGTTTCCATTCATGCTCCTATTACCATTACCATTGCGGCCTCCAATACCTTTTCTCCAATAATCCTCGGTACGGTGGCCTGACTTCCCGCAGTTCTCGCATCTCCCGATGCGACAGTTTCCCATATGGTGAAAGTTACAGCGGTTACATCTGGGCAGAGTGCCCTGATATTTCTTAACTCCAGTATCATTTGCGGCTGCGAAGGTTTTCGCCTCCTTAGGCGGGTTGGTATCACGCTTCTTGTTGTCCGAACCCTTGTTGTTGCTACGGGTCGCTTGATTCAGATTTGAATGTTTCCTTTTCTTGTCACCAGACGACTCAGCATGCATCTCGGTTTTCTCAGTAGGGTTCAGCGATAACTTCTTCATACGGACAACATCTTCAGTAAGGCTGACAACCAGAGTTACAGCCTGAGTGATCGTTGCAGGTTTAGCCGAAGTTACCATGCTGCGAAACTCTGGAGCCAATCCCCAGATGTAGCGCTCGACACGCTTAAATTCGGGAGTCACCATATAGGGGATCACTCTTGATAGAACATGGAACCTTCGAGTATAACCAGTAATGTCCACACCCTCCATGGTCAAGTGCCAGAACTCAGTCTCCAACCTTTGGAGTTCAGCGTGAGAACAATATTTTTCCCTCATTCTTTCCTTCAGCTCATCCCAAGTCATGCCATACCATACGCGGCATCATCACCCAGAGTTTGGACTTGCAAATTCCACCAAGTCAAAGCTTCATCAACAAACAGCCCGGTAACAAAAGTGACTTGCTGGTCCGCGGTACACTTACTCATTCGGATAGTGGAATTAGTCTTTTCCGTCCAGAGCACAAAAGCCACTGCACCTCCAGTGCTATCGTAGTTTAGTGGCTTGCAGTCGAGAAACTGCTGGAAGGTGCATCCTGGAATAGATCCAACCAATTCACACGTGAGCAATCAATAAGACAATGAAACAAGGACCGTTCACAGATTTCATTTTAGCAAATCAGCTTAAGGTTACCTTGAGTTGTGTTTCCTCCAGATGAGTCTCCCTGCCCGTTACGTCTAGCATTGCTTGGTCCTCCACTTTGTTCGGTGCGGTTTGCCTCGTATTGGGCGATAGCTGCGGTGATCCTTTCTTCCAGTAGGGAGTTCAGTTCTTCAGCAGTCCTCGGTAGAAGAGGAGGAGGAGGTTGATCAGAATCCTGATTGTTCACAGCTCTCCTAGGTGCCATGTTCTGTCAGAACACAACATAACAGGGTTAGACATTTGTTTGATGTCATCATACAAGTTAGTAGTATATACATTTATAAACATGTATACACATAAGCAACATCAGACAATCCGCCAACCCATAAGTCAATTTATACATCAACAAGCATGCATAAACAGATAAAAGAAACACTGATGCGTCATAAGAAATTCATCGTGTTTTATACATATTAGGACAACTTGTTACATCTTTGTTTGTGAAGAAAACAAAATGTATAAGGGTAACATCACCCATTAGTACAAGTTTAATACATATAAAAGTCAAATATCTTTCTTCACATTGGCGTCCTCCAAAACTCAACTGGGATCTTCATCACCATCAGAAGCCATAGCCGTTGGGTCGTTTTCGTCATATATCTCCTTACTTGTGGAGGGAGGCATGATAACTTGTAGGGAAATGTTACGCCATAAGTTTATATATATATATATATATATATATATACATATTAATAGATTTTTCTTAATATACACATATATATAGCTACACGCAAATAAGCAAGTAGTTCCTAGTTTGAAGTTAAGTGCTACCCCTGTGCACCCTAAGTCTCATAGTGTCCTTACGTGACTCTTTGAAAAACAAGTTCAGGTAGTGGATGTCGCGGAAAGTTTTATGCAATGAAAACTTTTGAAAATTGTTTTCGTGAGAGGATCCTAAAGATTGTAGACTAGACTCGTGAAGGAATCCTGGTTCACTACAATCGCAGCTCTGATACCAATCTGCCACACCCCTTTCTAAGGCGGAAGCATGAGGTGTGATCCTGAAAGGTTCTCATTGCATACGAATGGTAAACATACTACATGCTCATAAAATAACTCCAAATGCCATTAATATTACATGACTAAAAACATAAGTTAAGTTTTGAGTTTACATCACACGACAACATATTGTTTAAAAGATTACAACTTTAATTAAAAGATAGACATCAAGGTTTTGGTTCTTATATCACCACATAGGATGGGACATAACAACCAAACCCAGCAAAACGGGCATAGGAGTCTTGATACATAGTAACTAAAAAAAACACAAACAACATCCAAGAGCAGGAGTGAAACTGCGCGTACATCCACCTTAGTTACCTGAAATACATGTAAGTTTTTGGAAAATCGTCAACATAATGTTGGTGTGAATTCATGCAGTTTTTGAATAGAATGTTTATATACTTGAATGAAAACATGGTATGTAATTTGTAAACGTATCTGCACTGTGAATGTAAATGTAAGGAATACGAGATCGCTAATGTTTCGCGAGGACATTAACATATGTCACGACATAGGAAGCCACCAAACCTAGGCATTTTTGTTGAGATCGACTGAGACACAAAAGCACTCATTGGTAGAAGTAGGCCAAGAGTGGGGTTGCCTGAAACCCATTAGATCTAACCTTTTGTTCTGCGGTCTAGTTATATTGTTGATTAATGGTGCTTATGGCACCCTATACGTCACATGATCTATAGTATCATTCCTTAGTTTTGTATTCAACATACCATACCATTTGAAATCATTCGAAACATTTGAAACATGTATTTCACCCCCGAAGTTATAAAACTAAAACAGTTAAAAGAAAAGGGGGAACATGAACTCAGAATTTTGCGTTTCCTGCGTCGTAAACTTCACCGGGTTTGCTTAGAGCGTCGTATCACTACCTACACACGTACTGTATCTTATTAGACGCTTAGGTCGTGTAACGACTTTTAGTCTTGGTTGTTTATTAAGACTGATTTTGGAATCATTGGTATATTTTGAGTTACATCCTTGATGTATTGTATAATTCCGAAGTACATTTTCCCAAGCATAGGAACGCTTGTATTTGTGTATATTCATACTTGTGTAATTTGCCAACAACTTGTGGTGTATTCCGGTATAAATAAGTATATCTTCATATAAATCTCAAAAATAATATACTTTTAAGATTAGCTTTAGCAAATATATATATTTCTAGTTTTCACCCAAAATAGTATATTTTAACTTGTATAAAATATATATTTTCTCCATCAAAATAATAAATTTTTTATTTGCCCAAAATATGTTATATTTTGTATTCCAAATTTTGATATATTAGTGTGTTATATTATTTTCGAGTTTCTAAAATAATATAACTACCACACATAATATACAAGTAACACACATATTGTGACAACTAAATATATATACTTAGTCACTTTTATTTATCAAAAATCAACCTCCAATGTTTGTAATTTTTGTAATAAAAATTATGGCAACCTTTTATATGAAAACCATGTTCAAAATTTACTTATAAACACTTGCATAAAAATATTTTTCTAAGTGTTTAACTTCTACAAAAATTTTGCCATAGTTTCCACTTAAAAATGGAGGTTTCCATGCTTTCAAAGCATATCATTTTCTTTTAAAATCAACATCAATCATCAACAATTAAATCAACTCTTACCATAAGCCAAGATCATATGAATTACACTACATCATGAACTTGAAGTTTTTGTAGAAACTTGTAGTAACTTACCATGTTATTTAATAGGTTTAGTTACCCTTTAAAACATATTTATTTGTTTCTAAGTCACATTCTTGAAAGATTTAGTTTTTTACAACTTGTAAGATGATTTTTCTAAAAATATTTCTTTTGTGTTTTTCTTGTTACAAACATGTTTCTAGTTTTGATTTAACAATAAAAATATGATTAGTTTACTTAGAAACCATGTCTTTGTAAATCTTGTGTATGACTTTAGTTTCTTGAGAAAACTAGTTTTGAAATCATCCAAGTTTATGACTAGTAGCATGTTACATATTTCATCATTCACAAAATCATTTTCATTTTCAAGTTCATGAGAAACATGGAGTATGATCATCTTGGTCTTTCACAAGATCATCACCTTAACTTACTAGATCATGTGTTAAATCACAATCTAGTAGGTTTCATATGATGTCTAACATCACTAACACAAATCATCAATCATCAAGAAGCAAATCAACACTAATCAACATGTATTCTTATGTTATTAAGCTTATGTTCATGTTTCTTGATTATGTTCTTTAGTGTTCTTGTGATTATCAATGTTCATCATCTTTTAACCAACAAGATAAGGAGTAACAAGAGATTATGAGAGTCTTACTACTAGCTCTAAGGCTAGGGATGAACTCTTGAAGATGAAGATGATAAATATGATGGATAATAGCAAATGAGAGAGGTCCTTGAAGATCCACAAGCTCCAAGCTTCTTTAGACACCTTCTAGCACCTTATGATGAACTTGGATTGGATGAGAGTGAGATGAAGATGATGATGGTGTGTGGTTGTGGGTTCGGCCGAGAGCCAAGGAGAGGGAGGGAGATGGAGTGTGTTTTGTGTGTGTGAAGTTTATGAGCATATGATCTTCTTATAACCATACTTAAGCATTACCCAATGGATCATGTGTATCTTAAGTACAACACAAAATCTCTTAGCAAATCAAGTAAGATCAAGGGGAATCAAATAAAATCAAGGTGGATCAAGGGTGGGGGCCACCCTTGTGACCGTCCACAACCAAGGGGGGGGGGGTAAAGTGTAAGTTTCAATCACTAATTACATAAACAAGTTAAGTTTCAAGTGTCTTTTAATGTGTTAATATGTTATAAGAGGCGTTATGGTGTTTGGGGATCATAACTAGCTTGGAAACATTAAAATAATGCTTCTAGTGTAATTTTGACGTTTCGGATAGTGTCCGGTTGTTCGGTTAGATACTGGTTCATTAAAGTGCTAAATTATACCGTTTAGTGTTCTATATGCACCCTTTTGTGACAGTTTCAATTCCCGACACTTTGTAAGTTATTTTGGACAATAAAACATAAATTCTGCATGACATTTGGAGGTTAAAAAGCTGATTATAGCTGAATTATGGCTGATTTGTGTAAAATTATGCATTTAAAGTGTGTTTCGGGTGCTTTTTAGTGCACAGTTTAGCTTCCGGGGAGTTTGTAACTTAACCCTTGTTTCCATACTTGGGTTTTAATGTATTCTAGGTGTTGGATCTACTCCTAGGCCCTAATTCTATTGTCTGACAATTTTCTGCAGAATGTTGACACAGCGTGTCTTTCCGGTGAGTTTACTAGTTTTTCTGACACAATGCTTATAGTAATGCACAAAGCAATGTTTGAAGTATAAAACATGCATGAATTCATATGAATGGTAAGAAATCAGATAATGTTGACATTTAAGCACATAATTACAGATAATAAATAATATTAAAATAGTACGGAAATTACCGGTTTTGTGCCGGTTGTCACATAATCCGCATGTATATCACCATTGCTCTTGATTTTCTTGACCGTATATCTCTTAAATGTCAACATATACACGTGTGATTTAATATACGAAGATTTTTTAATGCTGAGAACCTTGATCAGAGTGTAAAAAAGGCGTAAGGATCACAATGGTGTAAAACTAAAATGGGATATACCGGTCTAGGATTCGAGTTACAGGAACAAGGGCCAAAACAACCACGCAAGAATGGAATTGTCGAGCAAAAACACTTGACAACCTCCTGTAAGCAGCTTTTCTTGCCACCAGACCTTTCTCCATCAATTAGAAATCTGATGCCGTCACTAAACACATTCCTTAAATTGTAACCATTTTTTGAGTGTTTATTTTTTGGTGTCTAATCCTCATATATATCACCATTGCTCTTGATTTTCTTAACTGTATATCTCTTTAATGTCAACATATACACGTGTGATTTAGTTTATGAAGATTTTTCAATGCCAAGAACCTCGATCAGAGAGTAAAAAAGGCGTAAGGTTCACAATGGTGTAAAACTAAAATGGGATATACCGAGCTAGGATTCGAGTTACCGGAACAAGGGCCAAACCAACCACCCAAGAATGGAATCGTCGAGGGAAAACACTTGACAACCTCCTGGAAGCAGCTTTTCTTGCCACCAGACCTTTTGTGACAACTGGCACTTTTCCATGCATACCGTACAATAATTAGATGGTAATATGTGCTTTAATGACTGTGCATGATCTAGTTTATAAGACAAATGAATTTCTGATTTCTGTTATATACATACAATGGCATTTCATGTTGCAAGACTTTTGTCATTACTGCATGCAACCCAATATAGATCTATGAATGCATAAGTATAGTAAGCACAGTTGTCAGATAAACTAGAGGTACTGGCGGGAGTTCAGTACTTAGACAGACATGAGGATAAGACACAATATAAGACCCAGGACCAAGTGTTACACTAGTATAGTGTGTAGGAAAGTAGGGATTACAAAACTGCCTTCCTAGTAATGACATAGGTACCGGAAAGTGCCAGAAACACACTAAAACTGCAAAATTCTGTAGAAAATAAACAAATTCAGCAATAAATCAGCTTTTAACATCTAAAAATAATGCTGAAAAGTGGTTTAATGGTCCAGAATACTTTCCTAAGTGTCAGGAACCGAAACTATCATAAAATACAACATAAAGCACACTAAACTGCGTAATTCGGCACTTTAACGAACAGTAACGAAACGAACAACCGGACACTACCCGAGACATAAAATTTCCACTAGAAGCATTGTTTTAGTGTTACAAAGCTTGTTATGGTCACCGAACATCATATTACATCTAATAAACATTAAATACATAAAATACCTAACTAGCACCATTGAATCCTGACTAAATCAAGTAACTAACCATTAAAAGTTACACTCCCCCCCCCCTCATGTTGGACGGTTAGGGGACATGGGTCCCACCCTTGATTTTCTTCTTATATTTTATAAGATTTGGTTGGAGTATATTCCAACATAATATGCCATATGCTTACTAGAATTTTATAAAAACCACTAAATTAATACACTTATCATTCATCATCTTCCACCCACCAAACCTTTCCCCTCTTCCTCCATAACCTACGGCCACCAGAACACCACCACATCTCCACCACATCTCCACCATTCTTAACCATTCTAAGGAGGTCCAAAGGTGCTAGGAGCTAAGTTAGGAAGCTTAGAGGCGTTGGAGCTTGAAGGACATCTCTCTAGTGCTTTTATCCACCTCATTTCTTCTCTTGTTCATCCCTAGCCTTGTGCTAGTAGTAAGGCTCTTGTGATCTCATTTTACTTCATATTATGTTGGTTAAATGATGATATAAGTTGTTAAATATAAAGATCATGAAGAAACATAAGCATAAACATGAACATAAAGCTCTAAAACATGAAGATCAAGTTGTTTTAAGTGTATGTAGTATACTTGAATGTTGATATCTTGTGTTATGATGTTGATCATCATAAGAACCTTGCTAGATGATGATTAAACACACGATCTAGCAAGTGTAAGGATAGATCTTGAGAAATTTGTAATGATCATCCTTTATGTAAATCATGAACTTGAAAATAAACTTGTATTAGTACATGATGATTATTTCTACAAGCTATAAGTCTTGAAAATAAAAGATTTCAAGAATAATATTTTCAAGAAACTAAAGTTTACTACAAGATTTAACATGGTCATGGTGTTTAAAGGAAGTAAACATGTTTTAAGTGTTAAATCAAAACTAGAAACATATTGATAACAAGAAAAAAAATACAAGAAGAAATATTTTTAGAAAATCTTCATACAAGTTGTGAAGGACTAAAATCTTCAAGAATGAGTTTCATAAACTATAAACTATGTTTTTAAGGGTAACTTAACCTACAAAATAGCATACTAAGTTACTACAACTTTTTACAAAATTTCAAGTTCATGTCAAAGTGTAAATTGCGTATTTAAAGCATATGGTAAGTCTTGTTTATGTTGTTGATGATTGATGATGTTTTTAAAAGAAAATGATATACTTTGAAAAGCATGGAAACATCCATTTTTAGGGGAAACTATGGCAAAATTTTTCTAAAAATTAAACACTTAGAAAAATATTTCCAAATAAATATTTACAAGTGTATTTTAAACCATGAATTTTTCACATAAAAGTTTGCCATAATTTTTGTTACAAAATATAAATATTGGAGGTTGGTTTTTATAAATAAAAGTGACTAAATACGTATTTAGGAAATATATATTCAGAAGTCACCATGTGTGTGATTGTTTGTATATTTTGTGTATTAGTTATATTATTTTAGGACATGAAATAATATATTACTTTTGGAACTTATATGAAAATACAAATATTTTACCAAAGGAAAGTTATAAATAATTCTTCTAAGTAATATTATTGAAATATATATTTTGGAAATATATAATGGTGAACTTTTATTAAAGATAATATTCCGGAATAATTAATACGAAATTAAGTATAAGAATACTTAATAAATACAATAAAGGTACGTATTCTCGTACGTATAAATACACACCGGAATACGACCCCAAATACATGACAAAAATATACAAGTATAAGATACCCCCATCCTTGGGAAGGAAATTACAAGTATAAATACTTGGAAAGTATTAAGTTAAAATATATTGCTATAACAATTATTCCAAAATTTAATGAATATAATTTAAGTTAAAATATTTATTATTTTAACAAATAATTATGTAACTTGGAATAATGTTGAAGACGCAAAGAACATAACTCAAAGACACTAATTAATACTAAGTCAAGGCACGACCCACTCGTCTAATAGACCGTAGTACGTTGTAGGTAGTCGTGCACATTAGTAGCAGCTTGAGTAACGTCGGATTGAAGAACGCAAACTTGTAAGTTCATGTTCCCCCTTTTCTCTTAACTGTTTTTTGGTTTTATAACTCTCGGGGGTGGAATACATGTTACGAATGTTTAAACGGTATGAAATGAGTTAATTAGATCATGTGAGCATAGATTGAATTTGAAATGCTATTAATTCTTAATTAGGGACAAAGGTTAGATCTAACGGGTACGGCCGAACCCCACTCACGGTACTTATGTGACCACTTGAATGCTTCGGTGTCCCAGTCGAGGTAAATCGACAATGGTCAAGGTGAATTGACATGGTCAAGGTAAATTGACGGAGTCAAGGTGAATTGACGTAGTCGAAGGGAGAATTCGACATAGTCGAGGGAATTGACGAGGGTATAAGCCTACTCATTTTGAGTGCTCCCTATGTCCTCACATGCTTTAACGTCCTTGTAAAACATTAAATTGATATGTTCATAAATGCTTTTCATACCTGTTTTCAAAGGAGTCTCTTAAAGGCTTACAAGTTTTTCAGTTCTCAAACCAAACGCATGAACTCGCTCAACTTTTGTTGATGTTTTTCAAAAATTACATGTATTTCAGGTAATAGGTTGAATCTTGGGCGCGGGTGTTGTTCTAGAAGTAGATTTCAAGTTTAGATGTCATCCACTTTTGTTGGTTGGTGACTTAGTCGAAGGTTGTGTTTTAAAACTTATATAACCGGTGTTTGTAATACTTTAAATTTTATGAATGGATGAACATCATTTTGATCATATAGTTGTTTATTATGATTGAATACAATGATATTAAACCAGTCACACATAATACGCTTCCGCAAAAGTCAGGGTGTGACACCTTTCTCCATTAATTAGGAATCTGATACCGTCACTAAACACATTCCTTAAATTGTAACAATTTTTTGAGTGTTTATTTTTTAGTGTCTAATCCGCATATATATCACCATTGCTCTTGATTTTCTTGACTGTATATCTCTTAAATGTCAAAATATACACGTGTGATTTAGTTTACGAAGATTTTTCAAATCCGAAAACCTCGATCAGAGAGTAAAAAAGGCGTAAGGTTCACAATGGTGTAAAACTAAAATTGGATATACCGGGCTAGGATTCGAGTTATAGGAACAAGGGCCAAACCATCCACCCAAGAATGGAATCGTCGAGGGAAAACACTTGACAACCTCCTCGAAGCAGCTTTTCTTGCCACCAAACCTCTGTCCATCAATTAGGAATCTGATGCCGTCACAAAACACATTCCTTAAATTGTAACCATTTTTTAAGTGTTTATTTTTTGGTGTCTAATCCGCATATATATCACCATTGCTCTTGATTTTCTTGACTGTATATCTCTTAAATGTCAACATATACACGTGTGATTTAGTTTACGAACATTTTTCAACGCCAAGAACCTCGATCAGAGAGTAAAAAAGGCGTAAGGTTCACAATGGTGTAAAACTAAAATGGGATATACCAAGCTAGGATTCGAGTTACAGGAACAAGGGCCAAACCAATCACACAAGAATGGAATCGTCGAGCAAAAACACTTGACAACCTCCTGGAAGCAGCTTTTCTTGCCACCAGACCTTTCTCCATCAATTAGGAATCTAATGCTGTCACTAAACACATTCCTAAAATTGAAGCAATTTTTGGAGTGTTTATTTTTTGGTGTCTAATCCGCATATATATATATATATATAACCATTGCTCTTGATTTTCTTGACAGTATATCTTTTAAATGTCAACATATACACGTGTGATTTAGTTTATGAAGTTTTTTCAATGCCGAGAACCTCGATCAGAGAATAAAAAAGGCGTAAGGTTCACAATGGTGTAAAACTAAAATGGGATATTCCGGGCTAGGATTCACGTTACAGGAACAAGGGCTAAACCAACCACCCAAGAATGGAACCGTCAAGCGAAAACATTTGACAACCTCCTGGAAGCAGCTTTTCTTGCCACCAGCACTTTCTCCACCAATTAGGAACCTGATGCCGTCACTAAACACATTCCTTAAATTGTAGCCATTTTTTGAGTGTTTATTTTTTGGTGTGAAATCCGCATATATATCACCATTGCTCTTGATTTTCTTAACTGTATATCTCTTAAATGTCAACATATACACGTGTGATTTAGTTTACGAAGATTTTTCAATGCCAAAAACCTCGATCAGAGAGTAAAAAGGCGTAAGGTTCACAATGGTGTAAAACTAAAATGGGATATACTGGGCTAGCATTCGAGTTACAGGAACAAGGGCCAAACCAACCATGCAAGAATGGAATCGTCGAGCAAAAACACTTGACAACCTCCTGGAAGAAGCTTTTCATGCCACCAGACCTTTCTCCATCAATTAGGAATCTAATGATGTCACTAAACACATTCCTTAAATTGAAGCCATTTATTGAGTGTTTATTTTTTGGTGTCTAATCCGCATATATGTCACCATCGCTCATGATTTTCTTGACTGTATATCTCTTAAATGTCAACATATACACGTGTGATTTAGTTTACGAAGATTTTTCAATGCCGAGAACCTCGATTAGAGAGTAAAAAGGCGTAAGGTTCACAATGTTGTAAAACTAAAATGAGATTTACCGGGCTAGGATTCGAGTTACAGGAACAAGGGCCAAACCAACCGCCCAACAATGGAATCGTCGAGGGAAAACACTTGACAACCTCCTGGAAGCAGCTTTTCTTGCCACCAGCCCTTTCTCCATCAACTAGGAATCCGATGCCGTCACTAAACGCATTCCTTAAATTGTAGCCATTTTATGAGTGTTTATTTTTTGGTGTCGAATCCGCATATATATCACCATTGCTCTTGATTTTCTTGACTGTATATCTCTTAAATGTCAACATATACATGTGTGATTTAGTTTACGAAGATTTTTCAATGCCAAGAACCTCGATCAGGGAGTAAAAAAGGCATAAGGTTCACAATGGTGTAAAACTAAAATGGGATATACCGGGCTAGGATTCGAGTTACAGGAACAAGGGCCAAACCAATCACGCAAGAATGGAATCGTCGAGCAAAAACACTTAACAACCTCTTGGAATCAGCTTTTCTTGCCACCAGACCTTTCTCCATCAATTAGGAATCTAATGCTGTCACTAAACACATTCCTTAAATTGAAGCCATTTTTTGAGTGTTTATTTTTTGGTGTCGAATCCGCTTATATATATATATATCACCATTGCTATTGATTTTCTTGACGGTATATCTCTTAAATGTCAACGTATACACGTGTGATTTAGTTTATGAAGATTTTTTAATGCCGAGAACCTCGATCAGAGAGTAAAAAAGGCTTAAGGATCACAATGGTGTAAAACTAAAATGGGATATACCGGGCTAGGATTCGAGTTACAGGAACAAGGGCCAAACCAACCACGCAAGAATGGAATCGTCGAGCAAAAACAGTTGACAACCTCCTGGAAGCAGCTTTTTTGGCCACCAGACCTTTCTCCATTAATTAGGAATCTGATGCCGTCACTAAACACATTCCTTAAATTGTAACCATTTTTTGAGTGTTTATTTTTTGGTGTCTAGTCCGCATATATATCACCATTGCTCTTGATTTTCTTGACTGTATATCTCTTAAATGTCAAAATATACACGTGTAATTTAGTTTACAAAGATTTTTCAATGCCGAGAACCTCGATCAGAGAGTAAAAAGGCGTAAGGTTCACAATGGTGTAAAACTAAAATGGGATTTACCGGGCTAGGATTCGAGTTACAGGAACAAGGGCCAAACCAACCACCCAAGAATGGAATCGTCGAGGGAAAACACATGACAACCTCCTGGAAGCAGCTTTTCTTGCCACCAGCCCTTTCTCCATCAACTAGGAATCCGATGCCGTCACTAAACGCATTCCTTAAATTGTATCCGTTTTATGAGTGTTTATTTTTTGGTGTCTAGTCCGCATATATATCACCATTGCTCATGATTTTCTTGACTGTATATCTCTTAAATGTCAAAATATACACGTGTGATTTAGTTTACGAAGATTTTTCAATGCCGAGAACCTCGATCAGAGAGTAAAAAGGCGTAAGGTTCACAATGGTGTAAAACTAAAATGGGATTTACCGGGCTAGGATTCGAATTACAGGAACAAGGGCTAAACCAACAACCCAAGAATGGAATCGTCAAGCGAAAACACTTGACAACCTCCTGGAAGTAGCTTTTCTTGCCACCAGCCCTTTCTCCATCAATTAGGAATCTGATGCCGTGACTAAACACATTCCTTAAATTGTAGCCATTTTATGAGTGTTTATTTTTTGGTGTCAAATCCGCATATATATCACCATTGCTCTTGATTTTCTTGACTGTATATCTCTTAAATGTGAACATATAGACGTGTGATTTAGTTTATGAAAAGTTCTTAATGCCGAGAACCTCGATCAAAGAGTAAAAAAGGCGTAACGATCACAATGGTGTAAAACTAAAATGGGATATACCGAGCTAGGATTCGAGTTATAGGAACAAGAGCCAAACCAACCACGCAAGAATGGAATCGTCGAACAAAAACACTTGACAACCTCCTGGAAGCAGCTTTTCTTGCCACTAGACCTTTCTCCATTAATTAGGAATCTGATGCCGTCACTAAACACATTCCTTAAATTGTAACCATTTTTGAGTGTTTATTTTTTGGTGTCTAATCCGCATATATATCACCATTGCTCTTGATTTTCTTGACTGTATATCTCTTAAATGTCAACATATACACGTGTGATTTACTTACACGTGTGATTTAGTTACACGTGTATATCTCTTAAAAAAAGCGTAAGGTTCACAATGGTGTAAAACTAAAATGGGATATTCCGGGCTAGGATTTGAGTTACAGGAACAAGGGCCAAACTAACCACGCAAGAATGGAATCGTCGAGGAAAAACACTTGACAACCTCCTGGAAGCAGCTTTTCATGCCACTAGACCTTTCTCCATCAATTAGGAATCTAATGCTGTCACTAAACACATTCCGTAAATTGAAGCCATTTATTGAGTGTTTATTTTTTGGTGTCTATTCCGAATATATATATATTATATACATCTCCATTGCTCTTGATTTTCTTGACAGTATATCTCTTAAATATCAACATATACACGTGTGATTTAGTTTATGAGGATTTTTCAATGCCGAGAACCTCGATCAAAGAATAAAAAAGGCGTAAGGTTCACAATGGTGTAAAACTAAAATGGGATATTCCGGGCTAGGATTCGAGTTACAGGAACAAGGGCTAAACCAACCACCCAAGAATGGAATCGTCAAGCGAAAACTCTTGACAACCTCCTAGAAGCAGCTTTTCTTGCCACCAGACCTTTCTCCATCAATTAGGAATCTGATGCGGTCACTAAACACATTCCTTAAATTGTAGCCATTTTATGAGTGTTTATTTGTTGGTGTCTAATCCGCATGTATATCACCATTGCTCTTGATTTTCTTGACTGTATATCTCCTAAATGTCAACATATACACGTGTGATTTAGTTTACGAAGATTTTTTAATGCCGAGAACCTCGAGCAGAGAGTTTAAAAGGCGTAAGGTTCACAATGGTGTTAAACTAAAATGGGATATACCGGGCTAGGATTCGAGTTACAGGAACAAGGGCCAAACCAACCACGCAAGAATGGAATCATCGAGCAAAAACACTTGACAACCTCCTGAAAGCAGTTTTTCTTTCCACCAGACCTTTCTCCATTAATTAGGAATCTGATGCCGTCACTAAACACATTACTTAAATTGTAACCACTTTTTGAGTGTTTATTTTTTGGTGTCTAATCCATATATATATCACCATTGCTCTTGATTTTCTTGACTGTATATATTTTAAATGTCAAAATATACACATGTGATTTAGTTTACGAAAATTTTTCAATGCTGAGAACCTCGATCAGAGAGAAAAACGGCGTAAGGTTCACAATGGTGTAAAACTAAAATGGGATATACCGTGCTAGGATTCGAGTTACAGAAACAAGGGCCAAGCCATCCACCCAAGAATGGAATCGTCGAGGGAAAACACTTGACAACCTCCTGGAAGCAGCTTTTCTTGCCACCAGACCTCCGTCCATCAATTAGGAATCTGATGCCGTCACTAAACCCATTCCTTAAATTGTAACCATTTTTTAAGTGTTTATTTTTTGGTGTCTAATCCGCATATATATCACCATTGCTCTTGATTTTCTTGACTGTATATCTTTTAAATGTCAACATATACACGTGTGATTTAGTTTACGAAGATTTTTCAATGCCGAGAACCTCGATCAGGGAGTAAAAAAGGCGTAAGGTTCACAATGGTGTAAAACTAAAATGGGATATACCGGGCTAGGATTCGAGTTACAGGAACAAGGGCCAAACCAACCATGCAAGAATGGAATCGTCGAGCAAAAACACTTGACAACCTCCTGAAAGCAGCTTTTCATGCCACCAGACCTTTCTCTATCAATTAGGAATCTAATGCTGTCACTAAACACATTCCTTAAATTGAAGCCATTTATTGAGTGTTTATTTTTTTGTGTCTAATCCGCATATATGTCACCATCGCTCATGATTTTTTTGACTGTATATCTTTTAAATGTCAATATATACACGTGTGATTTAGTTTACGAAGATTTTTCAATGCCGAGAACCTCGATCAGAGTGTAAAAAGGCGTAAGGTTCACAATGGTGTAAAACTAAAATGGGATTTACCGGGCTAGGATTCGAGTTACAGGAACAAGGGCCAAACCAACCACCCAATAATGGAATCGTCGAGGGAAAACACTTGACAACCTCCTGGAAGCAGCTTTTCTTGCCACCAGCCCTTTCTCCGTCACTAAACGCATTCCTTAAATTGTAGCCATTTTATGAGTGTTTATTTTTTGGTGTCGAATCCGCATATATTTCACCATTACTCTTGATTTTCTTGAGTGTATATCTCTTAAATGTCAACATATACACGTGTGATTTAGTTTACGAAGATTTTTCAATGCCGAGAACCTCGATCAGAGAGTAAAAAATTTGTAAGGTTCACAATGGTGTAAAACTAAAATGTGATATTCCGGGCTAGGATTCGAGTTACAAAAACAAGGGCTAAACCAACCACCCAAGAAAGGAATCGTCAAGCGAAAACACTTGACAACCTCCTGGAAGCAGCTTTTCTGGCCACCAGCGCATTCTCTATCAATTAGGAATCTGATGCCGTCACTAAACACATTTCTTAAATTGTAGCCATTTTATGAGTGTTTATTTGTTGGTGTCTAATCCCCATGTATATCACCATTGCTCTTGATTTTCTTGACTGTATATCTCTTAATGCCGAGAACCTCGAGCAGAGAGTAAAAAAGGCGTAAGGATCACAATGGAGTTAAACTAAAATGGGATATACCGGGCTAGGATTCGAGTTACAGGAACAAGGGCCAAACCAACCACGCAAGAATGGAATCGTAGAGCCAAAACACTTGACAACCTCCTGGAAGCAACTTTTCTTGCCACCAGACCTTTCTCCATTAATTAGTAATCTGATGCCGTCCCTAAACACATTACTTAAATTGTAACCATTTTTTGAGTGTTTATTTTTTATTTTTTCTAATCCGCATATATGTCACCATCGCTCTTGATTTTCTTGACTGTATATCTCTTAAATGTCAAAATATACACGTGTGATTTAGTTTACGAAGATTTTTCAATGCCGAGAACCTTGATCAGAGAGTAAAAAAGGCGTAAGGTTCACAATGGTGTAAAACTAAAATGGGATATACCGGGCTAGGATTCGAGTTACAGGAACAAGTGCTAAACCATCCACCCAAGAATGGAATCGTCGAGGGAAAACACTTGACAACCTCCAAGAAGCAGCTTTTCTTGCCACCCGCCCTTTCTCCATCAATTAGGAATCTGATGCCGTCACTAAACACATTCCTTAAATTGTAGCCATTTTATGAGTGTTTATTTTTTGGTGTCTAATCCACATATATATCACCATTGCTCTTGATTTTCTTGAATGTATATCTCTTAAATGTCAAAATATACACGTGTGATTTAGTTTTCGAAGATTTTTCAATGCCGAGAACCTCGATCAGAGAGTAAAAAAGGCGTAAGGTTCACAATAGTGTAAAACTAAAATGGGATATACCGGGCTAGGATTCGAGTTACAAGAACAAGGGTCAAACCATCCACCCAAGAATGGAATCGTCGAGGAAAAACACTTGACAACCTCCTGGAAGCAGCTTTTCTTGCCACCAGACCTCTGTCCATCAATTAGGAATCTGATGCCGTCACTAAACCCATTGCTTAAATTGTAACCATTTTTGTGTGTTTATTTTTTGGTGTCTAATCCGCATATATATCACCATTGCTCTTGATTTTCTTCACTGTATATCTCTTAAATGTCAACATATACACGTATGATTTAGTTTACGAAGATTTTTCAATGCCGAGAACCTCGATCAGAGTGTAAAAAAGGCGTAAGGTTCACAATGGTGTAAAACTAAAATGGGATATACCGGGCAAGGATTCGAGTTACAGGAACAAGGGCCAAACCAACGACGCAAGAATGGAATCGTCGAGCAAAATCACTTGACAACCTCCTAGAAGCAGCTTTTCATGCCACCAGACCTTTCTCCATCAATTAGGAATCTAATGCTGTCACTAAACACATTCCTTAAATTGAAGCCATTTATTGAGTGTTTATTTTTTGGTGTCTAATCCGAATATATATATATATATATATATATATATATATATATATATATATATATACCACCATTGCTCTTGATTTTCTTGACAGTATATCTCTTAAATGTCAACATATACACGTGTGATTTAGTTTAAGGAGATTTTTCAATGCCGAGAACCTCGATCAGAGAATAAGAAAGGCGTAAGGTTCACAATGGTGTAAAACTAAAATCGGATATTCCGGGCTAGGATTCGAGTTACAGGAACAAGGGCTAAACCAACCACCCAAGAATGGAATCGTTAAGCGAAAACACTTGACAACCTCCTGGAAGCAGCTTTTCTTGCCACCAACCCTTTCTCCATCAATTAGGAATCTGATGCTGTTACTAAACACATTTCTTAAATTGTAGCCATTTTATGAGTGTTTATTTTTTGTTGTCTAATCCGCATATATGTCACCATCGCTCTTGATTTTCTTGACTGTATATCTCTTAAATGTCAACATGTACACGTGTGATTTAGTTTACGAAGATTTTTCAATGCCGAGAACCTCGATCAGAGAGTAAAAAAGGCGTAAGGATCACAATGGTGTTAAACTAAAATGGGATATACCGGGCTAGGATTCGAGTTACAGGAACAAGTGCCAAACCATCCACCCAAGAATGGAATCGTCGAGGGAAAGCACTTGACAACCTCCAAGAAGCAGCTTTTCTTGCCACTAGACCTTTATCCATCAATTAGGAATCTGATGCTGTCACTAAACACATTCCTTAAATTGTAACCATTTTTTGAGTGTTTATTTTTTGGTGTCGAATCCGCATATATATCACCATCGCTCTTGATTTTCTTTACTGTATATCTCTTAAATGACAACATAAACACGTGTGATTTAGTTTACGAAGATTTTTCAATGCCGAGAACCTCGATCAGAGAGTAAAAAAGGCGTAAGGTTCACAATGGTGTAAAACTAAAATGGGATATACCGGGCTAGGATTCGAGTTACAGGAACAAGAGCCAACCATCCACCCAAGAATGAAATCGTCGAGGGAAAACCCTTGACAACCTACTGGAAGCAGCTTTTCTTGCCACCAGACCTTTGTCCATCAATTAGGAATCTGTTGCCGTCACAAAACACATTCCTTAAATTGTAACCATTGTTTGAGTGTTTATTCTTTTTGGTGTCTAATCCGCATATATATCACCATTGCTATTGATTTTCTTGACTGTATATCTCTTAAATGTCAACATATACACGTGTGATTTAGTTTACGAAGATTTTTCAATGCCAAGAACCTCGATCAAAGAGTAAAAAAGGCGTAAGGTTCACAATGGTGTAAAACTAAAATGGGATATAGCGGGCTAGGATTCGAGTTACAGGAACAAGGGCCAAACCAACCACGCAAGAATGGAATCGTCGAGCAAAAACACTTGAAAACCTCCTGGAAGCAGTTTTTCTTGCCACCATTCCTTTCTCCATTAATTAGGAATCTGATGTCGTCACTAAATACATTGTGACAACCCTCATAAATCCAGGTATCCGTACAATTAATTAATATTAATTAAGTGCTTAATGACTGTGCTGGATTACTTAACTGCTTTCTGATTACTGCATCATACTTACATGTGCATCACATATTACATAATGTCACCTCATTATCACATGTAAACTTTATTGTCATACATGATGCACAAAGCGCAGTTAGCACAGTTAGCGGATAACTCAGAAAAATGCTGACAATGTTCAGTACATAGACATACAGTGTTTTGAGACCCGGTATGGGCCAGGGACAAGGTACTACACTAGTATGGTGTGTAGGGAAGTAAGGACCATAAAACTGCGTCACTAGGTGATACATAAAGTGCCGGGAAGTGCCTAAAATCCACTTAAAGTGCAGAATTCTGCATTTTTCAGCAAAATTCAGCTTTTTAACAAGCTAGTTACATGCAAAAATTTGACTAAATGGTCCTGAATGCTTTCCTAAGTGGCGGGAATTAAAAGTGTCACAAAAAGTAACATAAAGATCATTAAACGGAATAGCTTGACACTTTAACGAACCGGTATCTAACCGAACAACCGGACATTACCCAGAACACCAAAATATTGCAAGAAACATTGTATAAGTATTTCTTGGCTAGTTATGATCCCCGAACACCATAACACCTACTAGAATATCTAGTAACTAACACTTGCAACCATATACTTGAATTTGAATTACTAACTAACTATTTACCATTCAAACTTACAATTAACCCCCCCCCCTCATCATTTACGGTCACAAGGACCCCACACCCCACTCAAAGATTTGTTTCTTATTTTATTTGGATCTTGCTTGATATAGTGAACAAAATATTCGTTGGAAGATTATAAGTATGGCACTTGATATCTCTAAAGATCATAACATTCCTCTCACTTCACAACTTCCCTCCATCTTCCTCACTCTCTCCCTCCCCCTCTCGGCCTAGTTAGTGCCGCCGCCACCACCACCACCACCACCACCACCACCATACATCCATCATCCTCTCATTCCAAGATCATTCCAAGGTTGTAAGAAGGTGTCTTGTGAAGCTTGGTGCTTGTAGAACTTGAAGAACCTTCATCACTTGCTTGCATCCACCATTTTCATCATCTTTTCTTCAAGTATTCTTCCCTAGCTTAGAGCTAGTAGTAAGACTCTCTTGACCCTTTGTTACTTCTAATTTTGATTTGTCAACAGATGTGTTATGTTATAAATCACAAGAACACTAAAAGACATGAACTTGAATCTTTAACATAAAGCTTACAAATGATGAAATCTTGTTGAAATAATGTTGTTTAAGTATGTGTATGATACTTGTTATTTACTTGAAATGGTGATGTTGATCATCATAAGGAGCTTACTAGATTGTGATTAAACACATGATCTAGCAAGTTAAGGGATGATTATGTGGTAACACAAGAAGATCATCCTCATGCATGAACATGAACTTGAATAATAAGATGATTTATTGAAAAATAATAAATAAAGTGAGCTAGTAATCTTATGAATCTAAGATTCATAAATGATTTTCCAAGAAAACCAAGTTCAAAATATGATTTTTAGAAGATCATGGTTTTTACTTAAACTTACACTATTTTTTGTGATGAAATAAGTGTATAAACACTTATGAAACAAGAAGATCTAATAAATAAACATTTTTGTAGAATATGTTTACAAGTTGTAAACACCTAGTTTCTTTAAGAATGAGATTTTTAATGGAATAAACACACTTTAGGGATAACTAAACCCACTAAACACTTTACCTAGTTACTACAAGTTTTTGTGAAAAGATCAAGTTCATATTGTTATGAAAAATGTATTGTTCTTGCACCGGGTAAGAATAATATTGTTTAGGGTTTGATTATTGATTGTTGTGATGATTTTTGAAAAGAAAATGATATGCTTGAATAGCATGGATACCTCCATTTTTAGGGGAAACTATGGCAAAATTTTCTAAAAATATAAACACTTAGAAAAATATTTTCTAACAAGTATTACAAGTGTATTTTGATCATAAGTCTTCAATATAAACTTTGCCATAATTTTTGTAACAAAAATACAAGTATTGGAAGTTAGCTTTATAAATAAAAATGGGTAAATATATATATTTAGAATATATACGTATTAAGACACTTGTGTGATTATTTGTATACGTAGTGAAATAATTATATTATTTTATGGTAAAATAATATAACTTAACAAAGTACCGTGAAATTTATTATCCGAAACAATACCGTTACATATATTTTTGGTAAATATTATTTTGGATACAAGAAAGGAAAATATAATTTTTGTAAATATTACAAAGTTGTATCATAATTTTTGACAAGGATAAATATATTAATTTTTTTGAAATAAAAATATATTTTCCTAGTATATTTAGAAGATATATGATTTTTGGGAAAAATATATATTTTCTGGACAATACATTATTTTTGGGACAAAATGAGTTTACAAATATATTTTCTAAAGTGAGACTTGGAAATATATTATTTCGGAAATTACAAATACAATAATACGAAAATACATGTATAAGATACCCCCATCCTTGGGAAGGAAGTACGAAGTTAAATACTTGAGAAGTATTAATACAGAAATATTGCTTAAACAATTATTCCAAAACTAAATATAATTTAAGTTGAAATATTAATTATTTTGACAAGTAATTATATCTTGGAATAATATAAGAAACGTAACTCAAAAGCGTTAATACTAAGCAAAGGCACGACCCGTTTGTCTAATAGACGTTAGTACACTGTAGGTAGTCGTGTTCGTTGAGGGGATTGGGTTACGATTCTGAAGACGCATTACTGTGAGTTCATGTCCCCCTTTTCTTTAAACTGTTTTGTTTATTTACTTCGGGGGTAAAATACATGTTACAAAGGATTACTTACAATATAATTGGTATGGTTAGCCTAGGAAAGAACCATAGATCATGTGATTGGGTAGGCGTATACTTGAGGCCATCAATCCTCTTGTAGGACCGAGGGGCATGAGTGATAGATCTATTTGGGTGTAGCGAGCCCACACCCATAAGGCCAGGGTGGCCTATAGTGGTGACTATGTCTTCCAGCCGGAAGCCAGGTACAACTTTGCTAGGTTTGAGTCTTCCTACACCGTCACACATATCAGTGGCCTTGCAAACCATTGGTGATCTTTTCCTTGTTTGCAATCATACCGAGACTTTCATACATACATTGAATACAAAGGTTTTATACACACTCACGAACACATGAACTCGCTTAACTTTTGTTGATATTTTTAAACTACATGTATTTCAGGGAACTAAGTGGACCTGGAAGGTGTGTGCATGTGTCTCAAGCTGCGTTTAAATAAAAGATGTCATCCAAGATTCTAGAGTTTAGGAGATGTATCTTACTCCTGGACGAGATACATGGTCCTAAGCTCGGGTTGGTTTTAGTTATGTTGTCGAGTCTTTATGAACTCAGTTAAACATGTCATGGGTTGTAACTTAATTTGGTGTCGATGTTTACAGACAATGGTATTGTGGTATTTTCTAAACTTAATATTTATGGATGAATATCTTTTGGTTTTATCATTTAGCATTGTTATGATTGAATGCTATGGTATTAAGAAGTCACACCAAATAACCACGCTTCTGCAAAAGTCAGGGTGTGACAGCTTGGTATCAGAGCTTCGATCGTAGCGAACTAGGATTCTTTCTCGAGTCTAGACTACGATCATTAGGGCTCTCACAAAAACGTTTTCATTGCATACACAAAATGTCCAGATCCAGGAAACAAATATTTTTACAAATAAAAGACACAAAATACATTTTAAAGAATTCATTTATATTTCAGTTTGAGAGACTGGGGAGTTAGTCTGAGAGACTAGCTGGGTAATTCAGTCTGAGAGACTGGGGAGTTGGTCTGAGAGACTAACTGGGTAGTTCAGTCTAAGAGACTGGGTAGTCTGAGAGACTAGTTGGGGCAGTCTGAGAGACTGGGAGGTTTAGCCTGAGAGGCTGGGTAGTTCAGTTTGGGAAACTGGGAGATTTAGCCTGAGAGGCTGGGTAGTTCAGTTTGGGAAACTGGGAGGTTTAGTCTGATAGACTAAGTAGTTCAGTCTGAGAGGCTGGGTGGGATAGTCTTGGGAAGGCTAGGATGCATACATGCTCACATTGTTACTGCTTACATACTTATTTGACGATTGTTGATATATGTGCATACTTGTGATTGTTTTGTTACAGACACCATGTCCTCTTCTGATTGCAGAGTATCAGATACCATAGACCCTATGGCTATAGTTTCAGATGACAAGATGGCCGCAGATCCAAAGATGCTTTCAGATGATACTGATGATTTTCTGCCTTTCGCCTTGCCGGATTTTGGCGATGACATACCCCTAGCTGATGGTCTTCCTGGCGGGGATCTACCTCTTGTTCCGATCCCTGCTCCTTTTCCTCTTGCTGCAGTTCCTGTTGAGGATCTGCCTCTTGACGCTATGTCTGACGACGACATCGATCTTTTTATTGAGGGTCCCCCTAAGGATGCCCAGGATGGTGGGGCTCCAGTCGATGATGCCGTTGTCGCTCCACTTGTCGAGATTCCAGTTGATTATGATGTTGTTATTCCACTTGTTGAGATCCCAGTCGATGATGCCATTGCTGTTCCACAGGATGAGATTCTTATTGTCGAGGCTCCTGCTGACCATTCTGGTCCTGATTCATTTGAGTCTGTGTCATCTACTACCATACACGCACGGGGCGTGCAACATCATCCCATTGACACTGATTCTGACACCGCTATGTCTGCTGCACCTGTCCCTCCACAGTACCTCGAGTTCGACGATGATTTCGACCCTGTCTTTCCACACGATTTTGACCCTGATCATGAGATTGAGTTTGTCCCTGATGAGCAGCCTTTTGAGGCACCTGCCATTCCTGACGATCAGCTCTTTGATATACCCGCTGATCTTGAGCTTGCTCCAGCTGACCCAGAGCCTTTGATTGCACCAGAGCCCATACCTGCTCATGATCCCCTACCGGAGCATGATCACGATGACATAACAGTTGTTGCACCACCTTTGCCTGACCCTCTACCTGCACCCGCAGACCATGCTCCTTTTGCTGCCCAAGTTGACCCCAGATATGCTTTCATCCACAATGGGTGGATTGAGGACGATGACGACTTTCCTCCTTTTGTTAGACATGTTACTCCCCCACCTGCACCTGTACATGCACTAGCCGATGCTGCCCCGTTGCACCCACACGTATCTGACATTCATCGCACTGATTTACCAGTCACATTTCTTCAGGATATCCCTCCTCCCCGTCCAGGGGAAGGACCATCGAGTCAGCAGCCCAGTCACATACCACCTGTGTCAGCAGCCTTTCCTTTCATACCACCGTTTGCACCTGCTACACATACTGCTCCTTTTGCTACTGCACCTACGGGCGAGCCACTGATTTGGTTTCCACCCAAGACGATGCCTATATCTGATCCATACCATCCCTTCCACATTGGATACTCGAGGGATGATTTGCTTTTGTCTCTGTAGCTCCAGCAGGAGATGCTGTGTAGGAGAGTCATGGAGTTAGAGAGGATCCCGCATCCTCCGCCTTGTTCTTGTCAGTCACCGTTCGCGACTCCCCCTGCTCCTCTCCTGCCATACCCAGATTTTGATTTCCATTTTCTTACTTTGGAGCAGCAGGTTAGCTACCTGTTGCGTATCGTTCACGCTCTCGAGGAGGATTTAGCGGATTTGCGCAGGTTGCTTTTCGTTCCTCCACCTCCTCCTCCACCATCAGCTTAGAGGTTTTTGGTTTTATGCAGACATCATACTTTTAATGAGAGTGCAGCTATTGAGCCAGATTACACAGCCTTTTGAAGACCACACTTTGGCTTTTGACTTTTGATTATTGTAGTTGGTAGACGTTCTGGACAGGGGTGATGTGACCCTTTGGTCCCATTTTGATGTATGATACAATTATGGAACTTGTAAAACTGTAATTGTGGTCTTGATATATGAAAGCTCAATCGCAACATTCTCATTATATACGTTGTTGGATTACTTGTTTGTGTTATGACATGGGATGTTATGTGGTTATTTGCATTGATAAATGGTATTACAAATGCATGTTACATACTTACTATACTTATTAAGACCTGACCTATACAATCTTCTTATAGAAGATGCCTCCATGAAGAGAAACTCGATTGCCCACTACTGAGGCCGAATTACAAGAGCGAATTTCACGAGCGATAGCAGAGCACGAGGCCTCACGCGCTGAAACTAGCGGGGGTACCTCAAGGAACAACCCACCTCATGGTAATGTTTAAGTCACTTGAGACACATTACGTTACATTTGGATATTCCATGTGCGTTCGCTAATGCTTTCTATGAATGACGTTACTTGTACAGGCTGTACCTTTAAACAGTTTTTAGACTGTAAACCGCTGAATTTTGACGGCACCGGGGGTGCTGTGGCTTTTGTTCGATGGACAGAGAAAACCGATTCGGTGATAAGAATGAGCAAATGCGCATCAGAACAGCAGGTCACCTACATCTCCGGTTTATTCATAGATGGAGCGCTTTCATGGTGGAATCTCCAAGTCCAAACTCTGGGAGAGGCAGCAGCATACGCTTTGACTTGGAATGAATTAAAGGAACTCATGCGCAAAAAGTATTGCTCCAGGGCCGAAATTCAAAAATTGTAAACATAATTCTGGAACCTTAAGATGGATGGCCCGAAGATCGCCGAATATGTGCAGAGATTCCACGATCTATCTCACGTGGTACCATATATGGTTACTCCAGAATTCAAGCGAGTTGAGCGTTTCATTTTGGGGTTGGCGCCTCAGATTATGAGTATGGTAACAACGTCAAAGCCGCCGACAATTACTGAGGCTATCGATCTGAGCGTGTCACTAACTGAAGAAGCTATCAGATTAAACAAGTTTTCAATCTCTGATCAAAAGAAGAAAGAGACTCACTTAGAGTCATCAGGTGAGAACACGAGGAAGTTCTCCAACTTTAAGAAAGGTACCAGCAGTACAACCAAGAAGGATGAGACAAACGCACCGGCCAAGGCCAAAGGAAAGGGTTACATGGGCGCTCTACCCAAATGTGATGTATGCCAGTACCATCATTCCGGCCAGTGCAGATTCAGGAAGTGTGAGTCTTGTGGGAAGGTTGGCCACTCGAAGGAAACATGTTGGGTTGGTACTGGGCGTGGTAACAATGGTCAGAGAGGTTATGGCAACAACAACCGTGGTGGGAATGGATACGGAAACTGCCCTCAAGGAGGAAATGGCGGTAACGGAAATCGTGGTAATTTTGCGAATCAAGCTGGGAATGGAAACCGCAACCAAAACAACGCTCAAGGTGGTAACGGGAATGGTAATGGTCGAGGACCAGGTTGTTTTAATTGTGGAGACGTGGGGCATTTCAAGAGAGAGTGCCCAAAGCTAAATCAAGCACATGGAAGAGTCTTCAACATCGGTGCGAGGGAAGCACGCCAAGATCCGAATGTGGTCACTGGTACGTTCCCTATCAACCAACGCTTTGCATCTGTATTATTTGATACCGGAGCCGATTATAGTTTTGTATCGCTAGAATTTAAGAAAATACTTGGGTTGGTAGCTAGTAAGCTAGATATTCCATATTCCATAAAACTAGCTAATGGAAAGCTAGTCGAAGCGAATGAAGTTATTAGGGGTTACGTGATAGAACTGGGAGAGCATGAGTTCACACTTGATCTGCTGCCAGTCGAGTTGGGAAGCTTCGACGTGGTAGTAGGGATGGATTGGTTGTCAAGCAACCAAGCGGAGATTGTATGTCACGAGAAGATCATTCGCATTCCGATGGCGAATGGAGAAGCAATTGTGGTACATGGAGAGAAGCGCGATACGCCTCTAAGGATCATTAGTTGTTTGAAAGCTCGAAGATGTTTGCAGAAGGGATGTGTTGCCTTCTTGGCGCACATTGTGGATAAAGAAGCCGCTGAGCCGAAGTTAGAAGATATACCACATGTGAAGGAATATCCTGAAGTCTTCCCCGAAGACTTGCCAGGATTGCCGCCGCAGCGACAAGTCGAGTTCCACATTGACTTAGTTCCAGGCACTGCGCCTGTAGCTAAGGCACCTTATCGACTTGCGCCCTCCGAGATGCAAGAACTGTCAACACAACTCCAGGAGTTATTGGACAAGGGATTTATCAGACCAAGCTTCTCACCTTGGGGAGCTCCAGTGCTGTTTGTTAAGAAGAAGGATGGTAGTTTCCGCATGTGTATCGACTACCGCGAGCTTAACAAGTTGACTATCAAGAATAGATATCATTTGCCAAGGATAGATGACCTGTTCGATCAACTACAAGGTTCGAGTTGTTACTCCAAGATCGATCTACGATCAGGATATCATCAGTTGCGTATACAAGAGGAGAGTATACCAAAGACTGCCTTTAGGACTCGATATGGGCATTACGAGTTCTTGGTTATGCCGTTTGGGCTGACGAACGCACCGGCAGTTTTCATGGACTTGATGAACAGAGTCTGCAAGTCCTATCTCGATAAGTTTGTGATCTACTCGAAGACGAAGGAAGAACATGAGCAACATCTAAGGGCTATCTTAGAGCTGCTTAAGAAAGAGAAGTTGTACGCGAAGTTCTCGAAGTGCGAGTTCTGGCTAAGTGAGGTTTAGTTCCTTGGTCACGTGGTTAACGGAAATGGAATTCATGTGGATCCCACAAAGATTGAGGCAATCAAGAATTGGGAGACTCCGAAGACGCCAACCGAGATTCGACAATTTCTAGGTTTGGCAGGATACTATCGCAGATTTATTGAGGATTTCTCGAAAATCGCTCAACCTTTGACCTCCCTTACACAGAAGGACAAGAAGTATGAATGGGGAGACAAGCAAGAAGAAGCATTTCAGTTGTTGAAAAACAAGCTTTGCGACGCACCCATCTTATCCCTACCCGAAGGCACTGACGACTTCGTGGTATATTGCGACGCCTCACGTCAAGGTTTAGGTTGCGTACTGATGCAGCGACAGAAAGTTATAGCCTATGCTTCACGCCAGTTAAAGATCCACGAGAAGAATTACACCACGCATGACTTGGAATTAGGCGTGGTGGTGTTTGCATTAAAGATCTGGCGACATTACTTGTACGGCACGCGATGCACAATCTTCACTGATCACAAGAGCCTGCAGCACATTTTTGATCAAAAAGAGATGAACATGAGACAGAGACGATGGGTAGAGCTGCTAAATGATTATGATTGTGAGATCAAGTATCACCCAGGAAAGGCGAATGTGGTCGCCGATGCCTTGAGTCGGAAAGAAAGAATCAAGCCTATAAGGGTTAGGGCTTTGGAAATGATTGTCCAAACGGATCTCTCATTGCGCATTCGTGCCGCGCAGAGAGAAGCTCTTAAAGAAAGGAATCTTGAGGATGAATATCTCCGTGGGATGGAGAAGCAGTTAGTACCCAATGATGAAGGAACGTTGTGCTTCATGAAAAGAATTTGGGTTCCTCTTTTTGGTGGTCTAAGAGAAGTAATTTTTGATGAAGCTCACAAGTCACGGTACTCGATCCATCAAGGATCGGATAAAATGTACCAAGATTTAAAGGATTTCTATTGGTGGCCGAGATTAAAAGGCGATGTTGCAACGTATATTGGCAAATGTTTGACTTGTGCCAAGGTAAAGGCCGAATATCAGAAGCCTTCAGGTCTTCTGCAACAACCTGAAATACCCATGTGGAAATGGGAGCAGATCTCAATGGACTTTATAACGAAGTTACCAAGGACACCCAGAGGTCACGATACGATTTGGGTAATTGTGGACCGTCTGACCAAATCCGCACACTTTTTGCCAATCAAGAAGAAGGATAATACTAGCAAGCTTGCTGAGCTATACCTGAGAGAGATTGTTGCACGGCATGGAGTGCCTCTCTCGATTATCTCTGATAGAGATGGAAGATTCGTGTCAAGGATTTGGCAATCCTTCCAAGAAGCTTTTGGTTCTCAGTTGAATCTGAGTACTGCATTCCATCCGCAGACAGATGGCCAGAGCGAGCGAACGATTCAAACGTTGGAAGATATGTTACGAGCTTGCGTAATGGATTTGGGTGGTAGTTGGGACACTCACTTACCCTTGGTAGAATTCTCTTACAAAAACAGCTACCATGCGAGCATCCAAGCTGCACCGTTTGAAGCTCTCTATGGATGCAAGTGTCGATCACCGCTATGCTGGGCAGACGCGGGTGATAGACAGCTTGTTAGTCCTGAATTGGTTCAAGAGACGACTAATAAGATTACACAGATCCTAGAGCGCATAAAGGCGGCTCGTGATCGACAAAAGAGTTACGCGGACCGAAGAAGGAAACCATTGGAGTTTGCAGTAGGAGATATGGTTTTGTTAAAGGTTTCACCCTGGAAGGGTGTAGCACGCTTTGGGAAGCGTGGGAAGTTGAACCCAATATACATTGGACCATTTGAAATCCTGGAGAGGATTGGTCTTGTAGCTTACAAGTTGGATCTACCCGCAGAGCTGAATGGCGTTCATGATACATTTCATGTATCTAATCTGAAAAAAGAGTCCAACTCAAGAAACAGTTGTCATGCCTACCAACGAAGTCCATATTGACGACACACTCCACTTTACTGAAGAACCTGTTGAGGTTACTGATTGGAAAGTTAACAAGACGCGCAGGAGTAGTGTCAAACTCGTCAAGGTTCGTTGGAACACGCGACACGGCCCAGAATTTACTTGGGAGTGTGAGGATCGCATGAAGGAAAAATACCCACATTTATTCCCTAAGACGCCTGCAGCTAGTAGCAGAACTTAAATTTCGGGACGATATTTTCTTAACGGGGGGGGGGGGGGAGAATGTGACAACCCTCATAAATCCAGGAATCCGTACAATTAATTAATATTAATTAAGTGCTTAATGACTGTGCTGGATTACTTAACTGCTTTCTGATTTCTGCATCATACTTACATGTGCATCACATATTACATAATGTCACCTCATTATCACATGTAAACTTTATTGACATACATGATGCACAAAGCACAGTTAGCACAGTTAGCGGATAACTCAGAAAAATGCTGACAATGTTCAGTACATAGACATACAATGTTTTGAGACCCAGTATGGGCCAGGGACAAGGTACTACACTAGTATGGTGTGTAGGGAAGTAAGGACCATAAAACTGCATCACTAGGTGATAGTTAAAGTGCCGGGAAGTGCCTAAAATCCATTTAAAGTGCAGAATTCTGCATTTTTCAGCAAAATTCAGCTTTTTAACAAGCTAGTTACATGCAAAAATTTGAGTAAATGGTCCTGAATGCTTTCCTAAGTGGCGGGAATTAAAAGTGTCACAAAAAGTAACATAAAGATCATTAAACGGAATAGCTTGACACTTTAACGAACCGGTATCTAACCGAACAACCGGACATTACCCGGAACACCAAAATATTGCTAGAAACATTGTATAAGTATTTCTTGGCTAGTTATGATCCCCGAACACCATAACACCCACTAGAATATCTAGTAACTAACACTTGCAACCATATACTTGAATTTGAATTACTAACTAACTATTTACCATTCAAACTTACAATTAACCCCCCCCCCCCTCATTATTTACGGTCACAAGGACCCCACACCCCACTCAAATATTTGTTTCTTATTTTATTTGGATCTTGCTTGATATAGTGAACAAAATATTCGTTGGAAGATTATAAGTATGGCACTTGATATTTCTAAAGATCATAACATTCCTCTCACTTCACAACTTCCCTCCATCTTCCTCACTCTCTCCCTCTCCCTCCCGGCCTAGTTAGTGCTGCCACCACCACCACCATACATCCATCATCCTCTCATTCCAAGATCATTCCAAGGTTGTAAGAAGGTGTCTTGTGAAGCTTGGTGCTTGTAGAACTTGAAGAACCTTCATCACTTGCTTGCATCCACCATTTTCATCATCTTTTCTTCAAGTATTCTTCCCTAGCTTAGAGCTAGTAGTAAGACTCTCTTGACCCTTTGTTACTTCTAATTGTGATTTGTCAAAAGATGTGTTATGTTATAAATCACAAGAACACTAAAAGACATGAACTTGAATCTTGAACTCAAAGCTTACATATGATGAAATCTTGTTGAAATAATGTTGTTTAAGTATGTGTATGATACTTGTTGTTATTTACTTGAAATGGTGATGTTGATCATCATAAGGAGCTTACTAGATTGTGATTAAACACATGATCTAGCAAGTTAAGGGATGATTATGTGCTAACACAAGAAGATCATCCTCATGCATGAACATGAACTTGAATAATAAGATGATTTCTTGAAAAATAATAAATAAAGTGAGCTAGTAATCTTATGAATCTAAGATTCATAAATGATTTTCCAAGAAAACCAAGTTCAAAATATGATTTTTAGAATATCATGGTTTTTACTTAAACTTACACTATTTTTGGTGATGAAATAAGTGTATAAACACTTATGAAACAAGAAGATCTAATAAATAAACATTTTTGTAGAATATGTTTACAAGTTGTAAACACCTAGTTTCTTTAAGAATGAGATTTTTAAAGGAATAAACACACTTTAAGGGATAACTAAACCCACTAAACACTTTACCAAGTTACTACAAGTTTTTGTGAAAAGATCAAGTTCATATTGTTATGAAAAATGTATTGTTCTTGCACCGGGTAAGAATAATATTGTTTAGGGTTTGATTATTGATTGTTGTGATGATTTTTGAAAAGAAAATGATATGCTTGAATAGCATGGATACCTTCATTTTTAGGGGAAACTATGGCAAAATTTTCTAAAAATATAAACACTTAGAAAAATATTTTCTAACAAGTATTACAAGTGTATTTTGATCATAAGTCTTCAATATAAACTTTGCCATAATTTTTGTAACAAAAATACAAGTATTGGAGGTTGGCTTTATAAATAAAAATGGGTAAATATATATATTTAGAATATATACGTATTAAGACACTTGTGTGATTATTTGTATACGTGGTGAAATAATTATATTATTTTAGGGAAAAATAATATAACTTAACAAAGTACCGTAAAATTTATTATCCGAAACAATACCGTTACATATATTTTTGGTAAATATTATTTTGGATACAAGAAAGGAAAATATAATTTTTGTAAATATTACAAAGTTGTATCATAATTTTTGACAAGGAGAAATATATTTTCCTAGTATATTTAGAAGATATATGATTTTTGGGAAAAATATATAATTTCTGGACAATACATTATTTTTTGGACAAAATGAGATTACAAATATATTTTCTAAAGTGAGACTTGGAAATATATTATTTCGGAAATTACAAATACAATAATACGAAAATACATGTATAAGATACCCCCATCCTTGGGAAGGAAGTACGAAGTTAAATACTTGAGAAGTATTAATACAGAAATATTGCTTAAACAATTATTCCAAAACTAAATATAATTTAAGTTGAAATATTAATTATTTTGACAAGTAATTATAACTTGGAATAATATAAGAAACGTAACTCAAAAATGTTAATACTAAGCAAAGGCACTAACGTTAGTACACTGTAGGTAGTCGTGTTCGTTGAGGAGATTGGGTTACGATTCTGAAGACGCATTACTGTGAGTTCATGTCCCCATTTTCTTTAAACTGTTTTGTTTATTTACTTCGGGGGTGAAATACATGTTACAAATGATTACTTACAATACAATTGGTATGGTTAGCCTAGGAAAGAACCATAGATCATGTGATTGGGTAGGCGTATACTTTGCTAGGTTTGAGTCTTCCTACACCGTCACACATATCAGTGGCCTTGTAAACCATTGGTGATCTTTTCCTTGTTTGCAATCATACCGGGACTTTCATATATACATTGAATACAAAGGTTTTATACACACTCACGAACACATGAACTCGCTCAACTTTTGTTGATATTTTTAAACTACATGTATTTCAGGGAACTAAGTGGATCTGGCAGGTGTGTGCATGTGTCTCACGCTACGTTTAAATAAAAGATGACATCCAAGATTCTAGAGTTTAGGAGATGTATCTTACTCCTGGACGAGATACATGGTCCTAAGCTCGGGTTGGTTTTAGTTATGTTGTCGAGTCTTTATGAACTCAGTTAAACATGTCATGGGTTGTAACTTAATTTGGTGTCGATGTTTTCAGACAATGGTATTGTGGTATTTTCTAAAATTAATATTTATGGATGAATATCTTTTGGTTTTATCATTTAGCATTGTTATGATTGAATGCTATGGTATTAAGAAGTCACACCAAATAACCACGCTTCCGCAAAAGTCAGGGTGTGACACACATTCCTTAAATTGTAACCATTTTTTGAGTGTTTATTTTTTGGTGTCTAATCCGCATATATATCACCATCGCTCTTGATTTTCTTGACTGTATATCTCTTAAATGTCAACATATACACGTGTGATTTAGTTTACGAAGATTTTTCAATGCCGAGAACCTCAATCAGAGAGTAAAAAAGGCGTAAGGTTCACAATGGTGTAAAACTAAAATTGGATATACCGGGCTAGGATTCGAGTTACAGGAACAAGGGCCAAACCATCCACCCAAGAATGGAATCGTCGAGGGAAAACACTTGACAACCTCTTGGAAGCAACTTTTCTTGCCACCAGACCTTTGTCCATCAATTAGGAATCTGATGCCGTCACTAAACATATTCCTTAAATTGTAACCATTTTTTGAGTTTTTATTTTTTGGTGTCTAATCCACATATATATCACCATTGATCTTGATTTTCTTGACTGTATATCTCTTAAATGTCAACAAATACATGTGTGATTTAGTTTACGAAGATTTTTCAATGCTGAGAACCTCGATCAGAGAGTAAAAAAGGCGTAAGGTTCACAATGGTGTAAAACTAAAATGGGATATACCGGGCTAGGATTCGAGTTACAGGAACAAGGGCTAAACCAACCACCCAAGAATGGAATCGTCGAGGGAAGACACTTGACAACCTCCTGCAAGCAGCTTTTCTTGCCACCGGACCTTTGTCCATCAATTAGGAATCTGTTGCCGTCACTAAACACATTCCTTAAATTGTAACCATTTTTTGAGTGTTTAGTTTTTGGTGTCTAATCCGCATATATATCACCATTGCTCTTGATTTTCTTAACTGTATATCTGTTAAATGTCAACATATACACGTGTGATTTAGTTTACGAAGATTTTTCAATGCCAAGAACCTCGATCAGAGAGTAAAAAAGGCATAAGGTTCACAATGGTGTAAACTAAAATGGGATATACCGGGCTAGGATTCGAGTTACAGGAACAAGGGCCAAACCGACCACCCAAGAATGGAATCGTCGAGGGAAAACACTTGACAACCTCCTGGAAGCAGCTTTTCTTGTCACCAGACCTTTGTCCATCAATTAGGAATCTGTTGCCGTCACTAAACACATTCCTTAAATTGTAACCATTTTTTGAGTGTTTATTTTTTTGGTGTCTAATCCGCATATATATCACCATTGCTCTTGATTTTCTTGACTGTATATCTCTTAAATGTCAACATATACACGTGTGATTTAGTTTACGTAGATTTTTCAATGCCGAGAACCTCGATCAGAGAGTAAAAAAGGCGTAAGGTTCACAATGGTGTAAAACTAAAATGGGATATACCGGGCTTGGATTCGAGTTACAGGAACAAGGGCCAAACCAATCACGCAAGAATGGAATCGTCGAGCAAAAACACTTGACAACCTCTTGGAAGCAGCTTTTCTTGCCACCAGATCTTTCTCCATCAATTAGGTATCTAATGCCGTCACTAAACACATTCCTTAAATTGAAGCCATTTTTTGAGTGTTTATTTTTTGTTGTCTAATCCGCACACATATATATATATATATATATATATATATAGGGTAAGGATATATAGAAAACCACTTTTATTGAGAAAACCCGGGAAACTCAAAGCTCCCGACTTTTTTTTTGTTGAAAAAATTACCACACGTAATATACATGTTTTTAAGAGTTTTGGGCAAAAAAAATCGAAAAAGCGCCGAGTAGATATTAAAAAAAAAATAAACAAGTTTTGGTGTAACATATGTTCAGCGAATATAACATATGTTTCAACAAAACTTGTTTATTTTTTTTTAAATATCTACTCGGCGCTTTTTCGATTTTTTTAGCTCAAAACTCTTAAAAACATGTATATTACGTGTGGTAATTTTTTCAAAAAAAAAAAGTCAGGAGCTTTGAGTTTCCCGGGTTTTCTCAATAAAAGTGGTTTTCTTTTTATCTTTAGCCTATATATATATATATATACAGATATATATATATATATATATACATATATCACCATTGCTCTTGATTTTCTTGACAGTATATCTCTTAAATGTCATCATATACACGTGTGATTTAGTTTACGAAGATTTTTCAATGCCGAGAACCTCGATCAGAGAGTAAAAAAGACGTAAGGTTCACAATGGTGTAAAACTAAAATGGGATATACCGAGCTAGGATTCGGGTTACAAGAACAAGGGCCAAACCAACCACCCAAGAATGGAATCGTCAAGTGAAAACACTTGACAACCTCCTGGAAGCAGCTTTTCTTGCCACCAGCTCTTTCTCCATCAATTAGGAATCTGATGCCGTCACTAAACACATTCCTTAAATTGTAACCTTTTTTTGATTGTTTATTTTTTGGTGTCTAATCCGCATATATATCAACATTGCTCTTGATTTTCTTGACTGTATATCTCTTAAATGTCAACATATACACGTGTGATTTAGTTTACGAAGATTTTTTAATGCCGACAACCTTGATCAGAGAGTAAAAAAGGCGTAAAGTTCACAATGATGTAAAACTAAAATGGGATATATCGGGCTAGGATTTGAGTTACAGGAACAAGGGCTAAACCAACCACGCAAGAATGGAATCGTTGGGCAAAAACACTTGTCAACCTCTTGTAAGCAGCTTTTCTTCCCAGTTGACCTTTCTCCAACAATTATGGACCTGATGCCGTCACTAAAAACATTCCTTAAATTGAAGCCATTTTTTGAATGTTAATTTTTTGATGTCTGATCCACATATATATATCACCATTGTTCTTGATATTTGAATTTCTTGACAGTATATCTCTAAAATGTCAACATATACACGTGTGATTTAGTTTACAAAGATTTTTCAATGCCGAGAACCACAATCAGAGAGTAAAAAAAGCGTAAGGTTCACAATGGTGTAAAACTAAAATGGGATATAACGGGCTAGGATTCGAGTTAAAGGAACAACGGCCAAACCAACCACCCAAGAATGCAATCGTCAAGCGAAAACACTTGACAACCTCCTGGAAGCAGGTTTTCTTGCCACTAGACCTTTTTCCATCAATTAGGAATCTGATCCCGAAACTAATCACATTCCTTAAATTGTAACCATTTTTTTAGTGTTTAATTTTTGGTGTCTAATCCGCATATATATCACAATTGCTCTTGATTTTCTTGACTGTATATCTCTTAAATGTCAACATATACACGTGTGATTTAGTTTACGAAGATTTTTCAATGCCGAGAACCTTGACCATAGAGTAAAAAAGGCGTAAGCTTCACATTGGTGTACAACTAAAATGGGATATACCGGGCTAGGATTTGAGTTACAAGAACAAGGACCAAAACAACCACACAAAAATGGAATCGTCGGGCAAAAACACATGACAACCTCATGGAAGCAGCTTTTTTTGCCACCAGACCTTTCTCCATCAATTATGGATCTGAGACCGTCACTAAACACATTCCTTAAATTGAAGCCATTTTTTGAGTGTTTATTATATATATATATATATATATATATATATATCACCATTGTTCTTGATTTTCTTGACAGTATATCTCTAAAATGTCAACATATACACGTGTGATTTAGTTGACGAAGATTTTTCAATGCCGAGAACCTCAATCAGAGAGTAAAAAAAGCGTAAGGTTCACAATGGTGTAAAACTAAAATGGGATATACCGGGCTAGGATTCGAGTTAAAGGAACAAGGGACAAACCAACCACCCAAGAATGGAATCGTCAAGCGAAAACACTTGACAACCTCCTGGAAGCAGCTTTTCTTGCCACCAGCCCTTTCTCCATCAATTAGGAATCTGATACCGTTACTAAACACATTCCTAAATTGTAGCCATTTTATGAGTGTTTATTTTTTGGTGTCTAATCCGCATATATATCACCATCGCTCTTGATTTTCTTGACTGTATATCTCTTAAATGTCAACATATACACGTGTGATTTAGTTTAAGAAGATTTTTCAATGCCGAGAACCTCGATCAGAGAGTAAAAAAGGCGTAAGGTTCACAAAGGCATAAAACTAAAATGGGATATACCGAGCTAGGATTCGAGTTACAGGAACAAGGGCCAAACCAACCACCCAAGATTGGTATTGTCGAGGGAAAACACTTGACAACCTTCTGTAAGCAGCTTTTCTTGCGACCTGACCTTTCTCCATCATTTAGGAATTCGATGCCGTCACTAAACACATTCCTTAAATTGTAACCATTTTTTGAGTGTTTATTTTTTGGTGCCTAATCCGTATATATATCACCACTTCTCTTGATTTTCTTGAGTGTATATCTCTTAAATGTCAACATATACACGTGTGATTTAGTTTACGAATATTTTTCAATGCCAAGAACCTCGATCAAAGAGTAAAAAAGGCGTAAGGTTCACAATGGTGTACAACTAAAATGGGATATACCGGGCTAGGATTTGAGTTACAGGAACAAGGACCAAAACAACCACGCAAAAATGGAATCATCGAGCAAAAACACTTGACAACCTCCTGGAAGCACCTTTTTTTGCCGCCAGACCTTTCTCCATCAATTATGGATCTGAGGCCGTCACTAAACACATTCCTTAAATTGAAGCCATTTTTTGAGTGTTTATATATATATATATATATATATCACCATTGTTCTTCATTTTCTTGACAGTATATCTCTAAAATGTCAAAATATACACGTGTGATTTAGTTTATGAAGATTTTTCAATGCCAAGAACCTCAATCAGAGCGTAAAAAAAGCGTAAGGTTCACAATGGTGTAAAACTAAAATGGGATATAACGGCTTAGGATTCGAGTTAAAGGAACAACGGCCAAACCAACCACCCAAGAATGGAATCGTCTAGCGAAAACACTTGACAACCTCCTAGAAGCAGGTTTTCTTGCCAATAGACCTTTTTCCATCAATTAGGAATCTGATCCCGTCACTAATCACATTCCTTAAATTGTAACCATTTTTTGAGTGTTTAATTTTTGGTGTCTAATCCGCATATATATCACAATTGCTCTTGATTTTCTTGACTGTATATCTCTTAAATGTCAACATATGCACGTGTGATTTAGTTTACGAAGATTTTTCAATGCCGAGAACCTTGACAATAGAGTAAAAAAGGCGTAAGGTTCACAATGGTGTACAACTAAAATGGGATATACCGGGCTAGGATTTGAGTTACAGGAACAAGGACCAAAACAACCACTCAAAAATGGAATCGTCGGGCAAAAACACTTGACAACCTCATGGAAGCAGCTTTTTTTGCCACCAGACCTTTCTCCATCAATTATGGATCTGAGGCCGTCACTAAACACATTCCTTAAATTGAAGCCATTTTTTGAGTGTTTATTATATATATATATATCACCATTGTTCTTGATTTTCTTGACAGTATATCTCTAAAATGTCAACATATACACGTGTGATTTAGTTTATGAAGATTTTTTAATGCCGAAAACCTCAATTAGAGATTAAAAAAAGCGTAAGGTTCACAATGGTGTAAAACTAAAATGGGATATACCGGGCTAGGATTCGAGTTACAGGAACAAGGGCCAAACCAACCACCCAAGAATGGAATCGTCAAGCGAAAACACTTGACAACCTCCTGGAAGCAGCTTTTCTTGCCACCAGCCCTTTTTCCATCAATTAGGAATCTGATGCCGTTACTAAACACAATCCTTAAATTATAACCATTTTATGAGTGTTTATTTTTTGGTATCTAATCCGCATATATATCACCATTGCTCTTGATTTTCTTGACTGTATATCTCTTAAATGTCAACATATACACGTGTGATTTAGTTTACGAAGATTTTTCAATGCCGAGAACCTCAATCAGAGAGTAAAAAATGCGTAAGGTTCACAATGGTGTAAAACTAAAATGTGATATACCAGGCTAGGATTCGAGTTAAAGGAACAAGGGCCAAACCAACCACCCAAGAATGGAATCGTCAAGCGAAAACACTTGACAACCTCCTGGAAGCAGCTTTTCTTGCCACCAGCCCTTTCTCCATCAATTAGGAATCTGATGCCGTTACTAAACACATTCCTAAATTGTAGCCATTTTATGAGTGTTTATTTTTTGGTGTCTAATCCGCATATATATCACCATCGCTCTTGATTTTCTTGACTGTATATCTCTTAAATGTCAACATATACACGTGTGATTTAGTTTACGAAGATTTTTCAATGCCGAGAACCTCGATCAGAGAGTAAAAAAGGCGTAAGGTTCACAAAGGCGTAAAACTAAAATGGGATATACCGAGCTAGGATTCAAGTTACAGGAACAAGGGCCAAACCAACCACCCAAGATTGGTATTGTCGAGGGAAAAAACTTGACAACCTTCTGTAAGCAGCTTTTCTTGCGACCTAACCTTTCTCCATCATTTAGGAATTCGATGCCGTCACTAAACACATTCCTTAAATTGTAACCATTTTTTGAGTGTTTATTTTTTGGTGCCTAATCCGTATATATATCACCATTGCTCTTGATTTTCTTGAGTGTATATCTCTTAAATGTCAACATATACACGTGTGATTTAGTTTACGAATATTTTTCAATGCCGAGAACCTTGATCAGAGAGTAAAAAAGGCGTAAAGTTCACAATGGTGTACAACTAAAATGGGATATACCGGGCTAGGATTTGAGTTACAGGAACAAGGACCAAAACAACCACGCAAAAATGGAATCGTCGAGCAAAAACACTTGACAACCTCCTGGAAGCAGCTTTTTTTGCCACCAGACCTTTCTCCATCATTTATGGATCTGAGACCGTCACTAAACACATTCCTTAAATTGAAGCCATTTTTTGAGTGTTTATATATATATCACCATTGTTCTTCATTTTCTTGACACTATATCTCTAAAATGTCAACATATACACGTGTGATTTAGTTTATGAAGATTTTTCAATGCCGAGAACCTCAATCAGAGAGTAAAAAAAGCGTAAGGTTCACAATGGTGTAAAACTAAAATGGGATATAACGGGCTAGGATTCGAGTTAAAGGAACAACGGCCAAACCAACCACCCAAGAATGGAATCGTCAAGCGAAAACACTTGACAACCTCCTGGAAGCAGCTTTTCTTGCCACCAGACCTTTTTCCATCAATTATGGACCTGATGCCGTCACTAAACACATTCCTTAAATTGTAACCATTTTTTGAGTGTTTATTTTTTGGTGTCTAATCCGCATATATATCACCATTGCTCTTGATTTTCTAGAGTGTATATCTCTTAAATGTCAACATATACACGTGTGATTTAGTTTACGAACATATTTCAATGCCGAGAACCTCAATTAGAGAGTAAAAAGGGCGTAAGGTTCACAATGGTGTAAAACTAAAATGGGATATACCGAGCTAGGATTCGAGTTACAGGAACAAGGGCCAAACCAACCACCCAAGAATGAAATCGGTGAGGGAAAACACTTGACAACCTCCTGGAAGCAGCTTTTCTTGCCACCAGACATTTTTCCATCAATTAGGAATCTGATGCCGTCACTAAACAAATTCATTAAATTGTAACCATTTTTTGAGTGTTTATTTTTTGGTGTCTAATGCGCATATATATCACCATTTCTCTTGATTTTCTTGACTGTATATCTCTTAAATGTCAGCATATACACGTGTGATTTAGTTTACGAAGATTTTTCAATGCTGAGAACCTCGATCAGAGAGTAAAAAAGGCGTAAGGTTCACAATGGTGTAAAACTAAAATGTGTTATACCGGGCTAGGATTCGAGTTACAGGAACAAGGGCCAAACCAACCACCCAAGAATGAAATCGGTGAGGGAAAACACTTGACAACCTCCTGGAAGCAGCTTTTCTTGCCACCAGACCTTTTTCCATCAATTAGGAATCTGATGCCGTCACTAAACACATTCCTTAAATTGTAACCATTTTTTGAGTGTTTATTTTTTGGTGTCTAATCCGCATATATATCACCATTGCTCTTGATTTTCTAGAGTGTATATCTCTTAAATGTCAACATATACACGTGTGATTTAGTTTACGAACATTTTTCAATGCCGAGAACCTCAATTAGAGAGTAAAAAGGGCGTAAGGTTCACAATGGTGTAAAACTAAAATGGGATATACCGAGCTAGGATTCGAGTTACAGGAACAAGGGCCAAACCAACCACCCAAGAATGAAATCGGTGAGGGAAAACACTTGACAACCTCCTGGAAGCTGGTTTTCTTGCCACTAGACCTTTTCCATCAATTAGGAATCTGATCCCGTCACTAATCACATTCCTTAAATTGTAACCATTTTTTGAGTGTTTATTTTTTGGTGTCTAATCCGCATATATATCACCATTGCTCTTGATTTTCTTGACTGTATATCTCTTAAATGTCAACATATACACGTGTGATTTAGTTTACGAAGATTTTTCAATGCCGAGAACCTCGATCAGAGAGTAAAAAAGGCGTAAGGTTCACCATGGTGTAAAACTAAAATGGGATATACCGGGCTAGGATTCGAGTTACAGGAACAAGGGCCAAACCAACCACCCAACTTGACAACCTACTTGAAGCAGCTTTTCTTGCCACCAGACCTTCCTCCATCAATTAGGAATCTGATGCCGTCACTAAACACATACCTTAAATTCTAACCATTTTTTGAGTGTTTATTTTTTGGTGTCTAATCCGCATATATATCACCATTGCTCTTGATTTTTTAGAGTGTATATCTCTTAAATGTCAACATATACACGTGTGATTTAGTTTACGAACATTTTTCAATGCCGAGAACCTCAATTAGAGAATAAAAAGGGCGTAAGGTTCACAGTGGTGTAAAACTAAAATGGGATATACCGGGATAGGATTCGAGTTACAGGAACAAGGGCAAAGCCAACCACCCAAGAATGGAATCGTCAAGCGAAAACACTTGACAACCTCCTGAAAGCAGCTTTTCTTGCCACCAGCCCTTTCTCCATCAATTAGGAATCTGATGCCGTTACTAAACACATTCCTTAAATTGTAGCCATTTTATGAGTGTTTATTTTTTGGTATCTAATCCGCATATATATCACCATTGCTCTTGATTTTCTTGACTGTATATCTCTTAAATGTCAACATATACACGTGTGATTTAGTTTACGAAGATTTTTCAATGCCGAGAACCTCGATCAGAGAGTAAAAAAGGCGTAAGGTTCACAATGGTGTAAAACTATAATGGGATATACTGAGCTAGGATTTGAGTTATAGGAACAAGGGCCAAACCAACCACCCAAGAATGGAATCGTCGAGGGAAAACACTTGACAACCTCTTTGAAGCAGCTTTTCTAACCACCTGACCTTTCTCCATCAATTAGAAATTTGATGCCGTCACTAAACACATTCCTTAAATTGTAACCATTTTTTGAGTGTTTATTTTTTGGTGTCAAATCCGCGTATATATCACCATTGCTCTTGATTTTCTTGAGTGTATATCTCTTAAATGTCAACATATACACGTGTGAATTAGTTTTCGAAAATTTTCAATGCCGAGAACCTAGATCAGAGAGTAAAAAGGCGTAAGTTTCATAATGGTGTAAAACTAAAATGGGGTATACCGGGCTAGGATTCGAGTTACAGGAACAAGGGCCCAACGAACCACCCAAGAATGGAATCGTCGAGGGAAAACACTTGACAACCTCCTGGAATTAGCTTTTCTTGCCACCAGACCTTTCTCTGTTAGTGCATTTATGTCTATCGCCTATGTCAATACAGATCGTAGCAGAAACTCAAGAAAACTAGAGCTTGTATTGTAATATTTAGATAGAAAAGGAAAGGTGGCATTATTGTAAATAAGGAAACTCTCCTTATATGCTTTGTCTATAAATAGAGGAGTTAGGGATTTAGTTTAGAACTTTTGCACATTTGGAGATTTGGAGAGCTCGGAGCTAGAGAGAGAAAGTAGAGAGAGAAAGTGAAAAAGGTGATTCACGTGATTGTACGATTTCATATCCTTGAATAGAATCACATATTATAGTACGTTCTCGTGTTCGGTCCACGCACGTGTACGGATTTCGCACGTCACACGTGTCATACGCAATCGTTCGGGAGTCAATAACCGATCCTACAAGTGGTATCAGAGCAGGAGCTCGATTGCACGGATCAAACACATAAAATCGCACGAGATTTCATCAGATTCAGAGTCAAAAATACATCAGATTTGTCAAATTTCTTACTCTACTCATTTTCTTCACGTTTTTTACAGAAAAACGCAAAATTAACGTGGTTTTTACGGATAAAATTGGCTGATTTTTTGGATATTGTGTGAGAAAACAATTGATTTAAAAGCCTACAAATTTTCAGAACTTAATTCCAAGCGGTTTGTGAGATACTGAGAATTTTTGGTCCGAAAACGTTAAAGATGTTAGCTGTTATTATTGTTGTTCATAATGATGTTCACCTAATGCCCCGCTTGCGGTGTACACATATAATGTATATATGTGTGGGCGCTCGGGGGGCAAAAGTGAAATGGTACTAACTTTAACGTTATTTTACTAATTTCGTGAAAATAACGTTAAAAGCGGCGGATGGTTAATCATGCATCATGTAGTGACGTTGATAGCTGAAAGACACGGGGTACATGCACCAATCAGTCTCTGTCCCGATTGTTTGAGTGTTATGTGTCTTAGGTCCCAGGCTTGATACAAAACTACAATCGAGCCGGGGGTCTCACTGGAAGCAGCCTCTCTACTCCTACGGGGTAGAGGTAAGGCTGTCTACATCTACCCTCCTCAGACCCTACCTTAGCTTTGCTATTGGCGGGATTTACTGAGTATGATGATGATGATGATGATGATGATGATGATGATGATGATGATGATAATGATGTTCACCGATTGGATGGCCATCCGATCGGATGACCATCCGATCCAAAGTTCATTCATTCTATAGCACACTTTAACTCATTCGATCGGTGAAATTCATTTGATCTAAAAGTCAATATTAAAGACAAATTTCACGGCCCAAGATACTCAGACGTATTCACATGAAACTGCAGTCAAAGTGATTAAAGATAAGCGGCCCAACAATAATAAAAGAAATTCAGAATTGACAGGCCCACTAATCTAATTGGTCCAATAGTGTTTCATTTTAAAAAGGGATGTCGGCCACTTTAATAAAAATTAATGTGTTCTAATCAATAAAGATGGAGGCCCAATAAGAATTCATGTGTCTGCCATTCATTTCAAAGCCCAATAAATCATTTAATGTCATTGTATCGATGCAGGGATTATCAGAATTTTCACGTGAAGTTGTTTTAAGATTGAAAGGGTGGTCCAACTCTCGAATGGCAGTTCGATGGAACTGTTATCCGATCCACGGCTTATTGGTTAAATTAATTTGAGGTCCAATCGTCGAAAGGCAATCCGAACGAATTGCCATCCGATCCACTGCAAGCCGTTAACCTTTGACTTTTGTTGACCCTGATTCGATCGGATTGACATCTGATCCAAGGCCCTTGTTCAATTTTTAAGGTCTAAGTGTCGGAAGGCACTTCGAACGGATTGCAATCTGTTCCATTTACAAAGTGGTACAATCATCGGAAGGCAATCCGAACGGATCACCGTTCGATCCAATAGCAATTTTTTCCATTTCACACATAGTCATCCGATCCACGTGATTGACTAAGAGATTCATTGCATGTTGTCAGATCACATGTTCTCAGCCCATGTGATTGTTCTATTATCGGCCCAATCACAGTAAAAGTCTCATCTATTTTGTCAGATCACAAAAACTCTCGGCCCAATATATTTGTTTGTTGGCAAGGTTAATTGTGACGGCCTATGTGCATGTGAAATCAAATTTGATTGAGGTCCAATAAGCATAAGTCTCGTAGAGATAAATTGGATTGCATGTGATATTTTAACTGTTGTTGGCCATCTAATTTCAAAATCACTCATTGCTTTCAGTAGTGTTTCGGGACATTAATTACAATAAGAATTCACGGCCCAATAAAAGTTTGATAGCTACAACTGTTGTCGGCGACTATATTAAAATAGTTGGTGTTTTGTTCAAATCGCATATAATCATTCACAATCATCGGAAGGCAAATCGATGGAAGTGACATCCGATCGAGGTGCCACTCGATCCAACATACTCATCCGATCCAAAAACAAGCCATCCGATCGAAGTGCAATCCGTACGGATTGCCATTCGATCCAACTCATTCGATCCATTGCCATTCGATCCAAAGTCATCCGATTGACTTTTGTTGACTCCGTCCGATCGGTTACTCATCCGTTCAACTGTTTGTTAGTTTTAAACTGATCGTTTGTTTGTTCGTTTGAAGGTGATTCAAGGTGATAAACAAGAAGCAAATTCAAAGTGCGATACGCAAAGGAGAAAACAAAAGAATCAAGCGTCATGGATGAAGAGCTTTGCAACACGTTTTACAAGGCATTCACGTCCGAATCTTCCGAAACATCGACTGTCACACCGAAAAGCATATCGAAAGCTATAACTGAAAATATTAACCATGATAATTTTTACGGAACCCATTCAAAACCACCAAAGCTCGACAGTATTGAAGATTATACGTGGTGGAAAGAACGATTCATCAACTGGGCCAAAGCTTATGCGCACGAAAGCTGGTTTTGCATGGAATTCGGATACAGTAGACCAGTCGATGACAAAAACGAAGAAATTTCACTTAAAAGCTTATCCGTTGATGATAAAAAGGATTTTTCATACGAACAATGAATGATTGCTCTAATCCAACAGTCGATTAGAGATGACATTTTTGCATTGCTTAATCACGATGGGTCATCTAAATCTGTGTGGGAAGCATTACGGGTTAAAGCTGAGGGGGGCAAACAAATCAAAAAGAACAAAATAGCTTTACTTAAAAAAGAATTTGATTTGTTTGACGGTTTAAAAGGTGAATCTGTAAGACAAATGATTGAAAGATTTTGTCACCTTAAAATCGAACTAGATAGGTTTGAAATTGTAAAAACACGGGAATAAATCATTGACAAAATCATTGAAGCGTAACCACGAGCTGATCAGTGGCAAACATTTGTGTTTATTTTGAAAAACGATGTGTTATTTGATACAATTACTCTTGATGTTTTGATAGAAAAGATAGAAAGTCATGAGCTTGAGCTACAAAAGCAAAGCAAGATGAACAGTTCTTCGCATCAACAGAATGTCGGTCTTTACTACAAGGGCAGTGTACCTTCGGTGATAGATAGTGAACCAATAAAGACTGCATATAGTGTTGAAAAGACGAAAGACTCACAGAAAAGCTCATCAAGCTACGATCCAGGATATCATTCATCATCAACAACATCAAACTCTGAAGAACCTGATGAGATTATCTGCAACATCGCTTTAAAGCTAAAGAATTCTCCAGCAATGAGCATCAACGCTACTAAATAGCAAATGAGCCTTCTGGGATCAATTTTGGAATCATACGAAGATCTGGTAGCTGGGAAAATTGGAAATTCCGAACTGACAAAGGAAGATTACGACCAGATCGATCCAGAAGAGATGGAACTCATTGATCTAAGATGGTGTTTGGCAAGCTGCATTCGAAGAGCTCAGCGGTTCATGGATATTACTGGCAGACAATCAATCTGTGGACCATCAACAAAACTGGGCTTCGATAAATCAAAAGTGACCTGCTTCAAATGCAAGCAAAAGGGTCATTTCAAAAGAGAATGTAGAAACTCTGCTGTTGAAGAAACCGCTAATCCGTTTAAAGAAGATTACTATCAAAAGGCGATCTATCACAAGAACAGAGAGGAATCACAAAGGTTAAAACAAATTGAAGATAATTCTGAGAAAGAGAAATCAAGAGCTTGTGTTGTGATCCAAGATGATGAAGGGTATGACTGGAGTCAAGTACTTCCAGAAGATGATGCTATCGGTTACACGTTTACAGCTCATGGCAGAACTATATCATCAAACAAACATCGTGCATTTGTTGCTAAGATAAAAGAGAAAACGAGAGAAGAGATTCTGAAAGAGAAGACATACAGAGAAAGATGTATTGTTGGATATCGAATCAAAGAAATGGAGAAGGAATATGAAGAAGCAAGGAACTATGGAAGATATGACAAGAAACGAGAATGTTATATCAACAGAAACGGAGAACCAGTTGTCCATCGAAAGGATGTGGTGTTTGACTACGTTCTTGCAGTAATCCCTCTATCCGGCGAGTACTATTCAAATGTTGCAAAAGATAAACATTATGAGAAAAAGCTGGATAAAATCATCAGAGATGTCATGACTACGAGTCTAGAGAAGAGGGATGAAGAAAGAATGAAGATGAATGTTGAAAGCTTGGTGGATGAACTGAAGAAGGTCGCTGATGAAAAGAAAACTGAAGTTGTGAAAGAAAAAGAAGTTGTTACTGAAGAACAGCAGAACGAAGATGATCTGAAGAAGAAAGGAGAAGATGATGTGAAGGTTGAAAGTTCGATTGAAGTGGATAGTGCTGGTGTTGGTGAGGAATAACGAAAGAGTGAAGATGATCAGACACAGATGGAAGAGAAAACCGAGGTGCCAATCACTGAGGTAAAAACTGAATCTGAAGTCTTAACTAAAACTGTTGAACAGTGCAGGAAATGCATGGAAACGTGCAGTGCTTGTACTGAAAAAGATGAAAAATTCAGAACAAGAGATCTTGAATTCAATAAAATCGAAAAAGTTTTCAAAGAAAAATGCAAAGAAATGTTAGAAAACGAAAAGGTTTTGAAAGACAATGATGAAAAATTGACACAAAAATGCAAGAGTTTAGAGAAAGAAAATGAAATTTTGAAAGAAAAGGTTTCAAAAATGACGGAAGAGTGTTTGCAAAAAGAAAATGCTTTCCAAGAAATGAAAAAGGAGTATGATTCAATAAAACTTGCATATCACATAACAAAAGAATCATATGAAGACGTGAAAAGCCAAATGAAACTTGTTCAATCAAGATTGAAATATTGTTCTGAAACATCTGATACGCTTAAGCGACAGTATGAAATAAAGCAACAAGTTGTAAATTCTTATATTGAAGATGTTGCTAAGTTAAAGCATAAAATAGCTGATTTAGAACAAGATAACAACAAGTTACACAGTTATCACGCTTCATCATATGTTCTTGAACGCATTTTCAATCTAAAACCGGATGGTAAAGATTCTGAGCAAAACAAGAAAGGTATTGTCTAAGAGTATCATCAAGTTCCACCACCATTTGAGGAAAAATTCACATTATATGATAACGAGAAGGTGGAAAAAGCTTTCAACATGGTTGATAAATTGCCAGATAACATTGACGTAACCTATTCCAAATCTGATAATTCTAGTGATTCAGAGGTGGTAGGTAAGGTCGTTGAAAGTGTCTTGAAAGAAGAGTCGGTTGAAACAGGTAAATCTGAATCACAAGATGAAAATGAAGGTAGTTTTCATGAAGGTTATCTCAAAAGCTCAAAATCTAAGAAAAAGGTGAATGATGATTCAAAAGGATTGGTTTATACCATGATTGTATCGAACAAATTATTCTCAGATCTTGAAGTCCCGATTCAGAATGTGATTTCAGAAAAGATTGACAAATTTTTCAAGATGGTTAAGATTGAAAAATCTGAGATTCCAAAGTTTGCTGGAAAGAGTCACAAAACTTTTTATAACAAACCTGGTTTCAAAAAGAAAAACATGAAGGCTGGTTTGGGTTATAAAAAGAAACATAATTGGAAAAGAAATGAAACATCAAATTATCAGTTGAAGATGAATTTTGTTCACGGAACAAGTTCCAAAGAAGAGAAAGAACTCCAATTTAGACGACAGTTTAATGAAGAGTTCTATGCTCAGAAAAAGCAACAACAACAGGTCAAAGATGTGTCCAAGAGAACATGTTTTAAATGTGATCAAACTGGACATCTTGCTCGCAAGTGTCCAAATCTAAAACCTGTTGATGTTGAGAAGAAAAGGAAGTCTGATGTTGTGAATCAGAAGTCAAGCAAGTTTGATTCAAAGCAAACTTGGAAGCCAAAAATTTCAAAGGCTGACTCACAACAAACATGGAAACCAGTGACACCCAAATTTAGATCAACACAAAGTTGGAAAACAACTGTTGATGCAACAAAACCAAATCAATTTTGGAAACCAAAAGTTGTTGTTCAAAATCAAAATGTTCAAAATTATTCACATTTTTACAAAAGAAGTGCGTCTAAAGGATAAACTTGGGTTGAAAAGAAACAAAAGGTTTCTATGAGTGATAATCGGAATGAAAATACATTTGTGAAAAATGATAAAGATTTTCCGAAGTTGAACGAATCTTATTGTGTTGAAATGCCTAAGGTTAAACAGACCTGGGCTAACTTGTTCAAGTAGTTGAATACATTGAATGTGTAGGTGCTCAAGAAAACTGAATGTCAACTAAAGGAGTGTCGGAGCAGCCTGGCACGAGAAGAGGAGGCTGCTGAACCCTGCAACTAAAACAAGGAGTTTGTTTGTTTCTATACATAAATAAACCATATTCAAAAACCCTACAAATTGAAAAAAAAAAATTAAAAACCAAAAATATGTTTTTATTTTGTCAAAAATTTGAAAAATAAAAAATATGGTTGTTTTTAAATTTGTCAAAAATAAAAAAATTTCAAAATAATATGTTGATTGAATACGCCGAAGCCCTCACGGCTGAACAAACATGATTAATTTCACAAGATTGAAAAACGGTTTTCAAACTGTAAAATATCAATGTATTGTAAATCATGAGGGTATATTTTCTGCAAAACAGAGCATGTGAAGCAGAAAGTTGATGGCGAGACAAAGCTATCAGTATCAGGTTGTCAAATTTTCTTTAAATGGTTTTGAATTTTAGGGGGAGTAAGAAATTGTCAGAAAATCCAAAAACATTAGAAAATTTGAAAAAGCCAAAAAAACATGATAAAATTCAAAAATGAGTTGTGTGTAAAAAGAGGAAATGATAGTACATCAGTAGACAATCACAGTACGCTAAAGAAATGGAAAGTCAAATGTGATAAACGGTCTCACTGATGATATGCCAGTAGGTTTTTACACGGTTAGTAGATTTTTTTCGAGATATAAACCTAAATATCAATACTTACTTATCTCGTGGGGAACATCTCTCAGATATATGGGTAACCCCCGAAATCTTGTTTGAGAGATTGTCTGATTCTGAGATACTAGGTCTTTATACTGTTTGATATCTGGGGTATTATACCTGGTCTTCTGATATTGCGGGAGCAATGGCCTAGACCTCGTATAATACTTAACACGCTGTTAAAGCTTACCCTCTGCATAAAAATTGAGAAATATCGAAAGATACGAATCAAGTGCAGTTGTAAAGAAGATTCCTAAGGGGAACACACCTAAAGTCAAGCCTTCATCTCTTTGACTGAACGGAAGTTCAAACCTGAGCTCTCAAGGTCTCGCACTAACCCAGATTACAGATATCAAATTGGTATACTCACTTGTAAGACTGAATCTAGGGAATTTTGATACGGGAGTATATTCTGAGGTGGGACACACGAATAAGTTAAGTCCTTAAAACACTAATCTCGTATCTCGAATCAATTGAACTTTGTGTGAAAATTTAAATGGATCAGTATACTGACAATCTAAGTGAACTGTTTAGAACTTAAAGTGTTTAAAGCTCAACGGTGCTAGTGATTTGTCAAAAACTGATATGATCCTCTGACGCAAGCTCAAACAAAAATATTGTCTGTAAATATGTTTGTAAATATTTCTTTACTGCTTTATGTTTCAGAAAAATACAAAAAGATTTTTGTTCATCTTTATTTTCGACAACCGATCTCTGAGTGCTGAGTTTCAAAATCTAAGTATGTTGATTGTGTTTCTACAAATAAACAAGTTCATTAATTTGAAACTTGAAGTTTTTTTATATAATAAAAAATTAAAAAACAGTTTGTGATATCTCCAAGGTCATTAAGTTGGACTTGGATAATATATCGTGAAGGTTTTGGATGCTTAAATTGTTAAAATCTGTTGTAAAGAGCTAGGTTTCGATCTTGGTCCCTTAAATCATCAAATCTATAAAGCATTTTGATAGGGGAAGTGGAGTCAAGTTAATCTTGGATATATTCATATTATTATATTTTAGAGCCAGGTAATCATTCCTGGATGCTCAAAATGTTTTTACTTATAAGTGTTTGAGATTTGCAGATGTTGTACCAGACTACGATCCCGATAGCCGAGACTAAGGGGGAGTCTGAAGACGAGCTCGAAGCAAGGGGAGCTTGTATCCAGAAAGCCAGGTGTCGATCCCAAAAGCACGAAAGCTTGTCGAAAGGGGGAGCCTGAAGAAAGAGTTTAATGAAAGGGGGCGTTGAAGCTGAAAACAGATCCACGGGGATTCTGTTTGAACAAGAGGGAGTCTGTGAATGCTGAAGATGTTAAAGCTTCAAGAAGACTCAAAGAGAGAGAAAGACAAGACGCTACGAGATTTACTGCGTCAATATCCAAGGGGGAGTCTGCTAGTGCATTTATGTCTATCGCCTCCGTCAATACAGATCGTAGTAGAAATTGAAGAAAACTAGAGCTTATATTGTGATATTTAGATAGAAAAGGAAAGGTGGCATTATTGTAAATAAGGAAACTCTCCTTATATCCTTTGCCTATAAATAGAGGAGTTAGGGCTTTAGTTTAGAACTTTTGCACATTTAGAGATTTGGAGAGCTTGGAGCTACAGAGAGAAAGTAGAAAGAGAAAGTGCAAAAGGTGATTCACGTGATTGTACGATTTCATATCCTTGAATAGAATCACAGATTATAGTACGTTCTCGTGTTCGGTCCACGCACGTGTATGAATTCCGCACGTCACACGTGTTATACGCAATCGTTCGGGAGTCAATAACCGATCCTACATTCTCCATCAATTAGGAATCTGATGCCGTCACTAAACACATTCCTTAAATTGAAGCCATTTTTTTAGTGTTTATTTTTTGGTGTCTAATCCGCATATATATATCACCATTGCTCTTGATTTTCTTGACAGTATATCTCTGAAATGTCAACATATACACGTGTGATTTAGTTTACGAAGATTTTTCAATGCCGGGAACCTCGATCAGAGAGAAAAAAAAAGCGTAAGGTTCACAATGATGTAAAACTAAAATGGGATATACCGGGCTAGGATTTGAGTTACAGGAACAAGGGCTAAACCAACCACCCAAGAATGAAATCGTCAAGCGAAAACACTTGACAACCTCCTGGAAGCAGCTTTTCTTGCCACCAGCCCTTTCTCCATCATTTAGGAATCTGATGCCGTCACTAAACACATTCCTTAAATTGTAGCCATTTTATGAGTGTTTATTTTTTGGTGTCTAATCCGCATATATATCACCATCGTTCTTGATTTTCTTGACTGTATATCTCTTAAATGTCAACATATACACATGTGATTTAGTTTACGAAGATTTTCAATGCCGATAACCTCGATCAGAGAGTAAAAAAGGCGCAAGTTTCACAATGGTGTAAAACTAAAATGGGATATACTGGGCTAGGATTCGAGTTACAGGAAAAAGGTCGAAACCAACCACCCAAGAATGGAATCATCGAGGGAAAACACTTGACAACCTCCTGGAAGCAGCTTTTCTTGCCACCAGACCTTTCCCCATCAATTAGGAATCTGATGCCGTCACTAAAAACATTCCTTAAATTGTAACCATTTTTTGAGTGTTTATTTTTTGTTGTCTAATCCGCATATATATCACCATTGCTCTTGATTTTCTTGAGTGTATATCTCTTAAATGTCAACATATACACGTGCGATTTAGTTTACGAAGATTTTTCAATGCCGAGAACCTCGATCAGAGAGTAAAAAAGGCGTAAGGTTCACAATGGTGTAAAACTAAAATGGGATATACCGGGCTAGGATTCGAGTTACAGGAACAAGGGCTAAACCAACCACCCAAGAATGGAATCGTCAAACGAAAACACTTGACTATCTCCTGGAAGCAGCTTTTCTTGCCACCAGCCCTTTCTCCATCATTTAGGAATCTGATGCAGTCACAAAACACATTTCTTAAATTATAGCCATTTTATGAGTGTTTATTTTTTGGTGTCTAATCCGCATATATATCACCATTGCTCTTAATTTTCTTGACTGTATATCTCTTAAATGTCAACATATACAAGTGTGATTTAGTTTACAAAGATTTTCAATGCCGAGAACCTCGATCAGAGAGTAAATAAGGCGTAAGGTTCACAATGGTGTAAAACTAAACTGGGATATACCGGGCAAGGATTCGAGTTACAGGAAAAAGGGTCAAACCAACCACCCAAGAATGGAACCATCGAGGGAAAACACTTGACAACCTCCTGGAAGCAGCTTTTCTTGCCACCAGTCCTTTCTCCATCAATTAGGAATCTGATGCCGTCACTAAATACATTCCTTAAATTGTAACCATTTTTTGAGTGTTTATTTTTTGGTGTCTAATCTGCATATATATCACCATTGCTCTTGATTTTCTTGAGTGTATATATCTCTTAAATGTCAACATATACACGTGTGATTTAGTTTACGAAGATTTTTCAATGCTGAGAACCTCGATCAGAGAGTAAAAAATGCGTAAGGTTCACAATGGTGTAAAACGAAAATGGGATATACCGGGCTAGGATTCGAGTTACAGGAACAAGGGCCAAACCAACCACCCAAGAATGTAATCGTCGAGGGAAAACACTTCACAACCTCCTGGAAGCAGTTTTCTTGCCACCAGACCTTTTTCCATCAATTAGGAATCTGATACCGTCACTAAACACATTCTTTAAATTGTAACCATTTTTTGAGTGTTTATTTTTTGGTGTCTAATCCGCATATATATCACCATTCCTCATGATTTTCTTGAGTGTATATCTCTTAAATGTCAACATATACACGTGTGATTTAGTTTACGAAAAATTTTCAATGCCTAGAGCCTCGATCAGAGAGTAAAAAAGGCGTAAGGTTCACAATGGTGTAAAACTAAAATGGGATATACCGGGCTAGGATTCGAGTTACAAGAACAAGGGCCAAACCAACCACGCAAGAATGGAATCTTCGAGCGATAACACTTGACAACCTCCTAGAAGCAGTTTTTCTTGCCACCAGACATTTCTCCATCAATTAGTAATCTGATGCCGTCACTAAACAGATTCCTTAAATTGAAGCCATTTTTTTAGTGTTTATTTTTTGGTGTCAAATCCGCATATATATATATATATATATATATATATATATCACTATTGCCCTTGATTTTCTTGACAGTATATCTCTTAAATGTCAACATATACACGTGTGATTTAGTTTACGAAGATTTTTCAATGCCGAGAACCTCGATCAGAGAGTAAAAAAAAGCGTAAGGTTCACAATGGTGTAAAACTAAAATAGGATATACCGGGCTAGGATTCGAGTTACAGGTAAAAGGGCCAAACCAAGCACCCAAGAATGGAATCGGCAAGCGAAAACACTTGACAACCTCTTGGAAGCAGCTTTTCTTGCCACCAGCCCTTTCTCCATCAACTAGGAATCTGATTCCGTAACTAAACATATTCCTTTAATTGTAGCCATTTTATGAGTGTTTATTTTTTAGTGTCTAATACGCATATATATCACCATTGCTCTTGATTTTCTTGACTGCATATCTCTTAAATGTCAACATATACACGTGTGATTTAGTTTACGAAAAATTTTCAATGCCGAGAACCTCGATCAGAGAGTAAAAAAGGCGTAAGGTTCACAATGGTGTAAAACTAAAATGGGATATACTGGGTTAGGATTCGAGTTACAGGAAAAAGGGCCAAACCAACCACTCAAGAATGGAATCGTCGAGGGAAAACACTTGAAAACCTCCTGGAAGCAGCTTTTCTTGCCACCTGACCTTTCTCCATCAATTAGGAATCTGATGCCGTCACTAAACACATTCCTTAAATTGTAACCAATTTTTGAGTGTTTATTTTTTGGTGCCTAATCCGCATATATATCACCATTGCTCATGATTTTCTTGAGTGTATATCTCTTAAATGTCAACATATACACGTGTGATTTAGTTTACGAAGATTTTTCAATGCCGAGCTCGATCAGAGAGTAAAAATGGCGTAAGGTTCACAATGGGGTAAAACTAAAATAGGATATACCGGGCTAGGATTCGAGTAACAGGAACAAGTGCCAAACCAACCACCCAAGAATGGAATCATCGAGTGAAAATACTTGACAACCTCCAGGAAGCAGCTTTTCTTGCCACCAGACCTTTCTCCATCAATTAGGAATCTGATGCCGTCACTAAACACATTCCTTAAATTGTAACCATTTTTTAGGGTTTATTTTTGGTGTCTAATCCGCATATATATCACCATTGCTCTTGATTTTCTTGACCGTATATCTCTTAAATGTCAACATATACACATGTGATTTAGTTTCCGAAGATTTTTCAATGCCGAGAACCTCGACCAGAGAGTAAAAAAGGCATAACGTTCACAATGGTGTAAAACTAAAATGGGATATACCGGGCTAGGATTCGAGTTACAGGAACAAGGGCCAAACCAACCACCCAAGAATTGAATCGTCAAGCGAAAACACTTGACAACCTCCTAGAAGCAGCTTTTCTTTCCACCAGCCCTTTCTCCATCAATTAGGAATCTGATGCCTTCACTAAACACTTTCCTTAAATTATAGCCATTTTATGAGTGTTTATTTTTCCATTGCTCTTGAATTTTTTGACTGTATATCTCTTAAATGTCAACATATACAAGTGTGATTTAGTTTACGAAGATTTTTCAATGCCGAGAACCTCGATCAGCGAGTAAAAAAGGCGTAAGGTTCACAATGATGTAAAACTAAAATGGGATATACCGGGCTAGGATTCGAGTTACAAGAAAAAGGGCCAAACCAACCACCCAAGAATAGAATCATCGAGGGAAAACACTTGACAACCACCTGGAAGCAGCTTTTCTTGCCACCGGACCTTTCTCCAAAAATTAGGAATCTGATGCCGTCACTAAACACATTCTGTAAATTATAACCATTTTTTGAGTGTTTATTTTTTGGTGCCTAATCCGCATATATATCACCATTGATCTTGATTTTCTTGAGTGTATATCTCTTAAATATCAACATATACACGTGTGATTTAGTTTACGAAGATTTTTCAATTCCGAGAACCTCGATCAGAGAGTAAAAAAGGTGTAACATTCACAATGGTGTAAAACTAAAATGGGATATACCGGGCTAGGATTCGAGTTACAGGAACAAGGGCTAAACCAACCACCCAAGAATGGAATCGTCAAGCGAAAACACTTGACTATCTCCTGGAAGCAGCTTTTCCTGCCACCAGCCCTTTCTCCATCATTTAGGGATCTGATGCAGTCACAAAACACATTTCTTAAATTGTAGCCATTTTATGAGTGTTTATTTTTTGGTGTCTAATCCGCATATATATCACCATTGCTCTTAATTTTATTGACTGTATATGTTTTAAATGTCAACATATACAAGTGTGATTTAGTTTACAAAGATTTTCAATGCCGAGAACCTCGATCAGGGAGTAAAAAAGGCGTAAGGTTCACAATGGTGAAAAACTAAACTGGGATATACCGGGCAAGGATTCGAGTTACAGGAAAAAGGGTCAAACCAACCACCCAAGAATGGAATCATCGAGGGAAAACACTTGACAACCTCCTGGAAGCAGTTTTTCTTGCCACCAGACCTTTCTCTATCAATTAGGAATCTGATGCCGTCACTAAATACATTCCTTAAATTGTAACCATTTTTTGAGTGTTTATTTTTTGGTCTCTAATCCGCATATATATCACCACTGCTCTTGATTTTCTTGACTGCATATCTCTTTAATGTCAACATATACACGTGTGATTTAGTTTACGAAAAATTTTCAATGCTGAGAACCTCGATCAGAGAGTAAAAAAGGCGTAAGGGTCACAATGGTGTAAAACTAAAATGGGATATACTGGGTTAGGATTCGAGTTACAGGAAAAAGGGCCAAACCAACAACTCAAGAATTGAATCGTCGAGGGAAAACACTTGAAAACCACCTGGAAGCAGCTTTTCTTGCCACCTGACCTTTCTCCATCAATTAGGAATCTGATGCCGTCACTAAACACATTCCTTAAATTGTAACCATTTTTTGAGTGTTTATTTTTTGGTGCCTAATCCGCATATATATCACCAATGCTCTTGATTTTCTTGAGTGTATATCTCTTAAATGTCAACATATACACGTGTGATTTAGTTTACGAAGATTTTTCAATGCCGAGCTCGATCAGAGAGTAAAAATGGTGTAAGGTTCACAATGGGGTAAAACTAAAATAGGATATACCGGGCTAGGATTCGAGTTACAGGAACAAGGGCCAAACCAACCACCCAAGAATGGAATCATCGAGTGAAAACACTTGACAACCTCCAGGAAGCAGCTTTTCTTGCCACCAGACCTTTCTCCATCAATTAGGAATCTGATGCCGTCACTAAACACATTCCTTAAATTGTAACCATTTTTTAGGGTTTATTTTTGGTGTCTAATCCGCATATATATCACCATTGCTCTTGATTTTCTTGACCGTATATCTCTTAAATGTCAACATATACACATGTGATTTAGTTTCCGAGGATTTTTCAATGCCGAGAACCTCGATCAGAGAGTAAAAAAGGCATAACGTTCACAATGGTGTAAAACTAAAATGGGATATACCGGGCTAGGATTTGAGTTACAGGAACAAGGGCCAAACCAACCACCCAAGAATGGAATCGTCAAGCGAAAACACTTGACAACCTCCTAGAAGCAGCTTTTCTTTCCACCAGCCCTTTCTCCATCAATTAGGAATCTGATGCCTTCACTAAACACTTTCCTTAAATTATAGCCATTTTATGAGTGTTTATTTTTCCATTGCTCTTGATTTTTTTGACTGTATATCTCTTAAATGTCAACATATGCACGTGTGATTTAGTTTACGAAGATTTTTCAATGCCGAGAACCTCGATCAGCGAGTAAAAAAGGCGTAAGGTTCACAATGATGTAAAACTAAAATGGGATATACCGGGCTAGGATTCGAGTTACAAGAAAAAGGGCCAAACCAACCACCCAAGAATAGAATCATCGAGGGAAAACACTTGACAACCACCTGGAAGCAGCTTTTCTTGCCACCAGACCTTTCTCCATAAATTAGGAATCTGATGCCGTCACTAAACAAATTCCGTAAATTATAACCATTTTTGAGTGTTTATTTTTTGGTGCCTAATCCGCATATATATCACCATTGCTCTTGATTTTCTTGAGTGTATATCTCTTAAATATCAACATATACACGTGTGATTTAGTTTACGAAGATTTTTCAATTCCGAGAACCTCGATCAGAGAGTAAAAAAGGTGTAACATTCACAATGGTGTAAAACTAAAATGGGATATACCGGGCTAGGATTCGAGTTACAGGAACAAGGGCTAAACCAACCACCCAAGAATGGAATCGTCAAGCGAAAACACTAGACAACCTCCTGGAAGCAGCTTTTCTTGCCACCAGCCCTTTCTCCATCAATTAGGAATCTGATGCCGTCACTAAACACATTCCTTAAATTGTAGCCATTTTGTGAGTGTTTATTTTTTGGTGCCTAATCCGCATATATATCACCATTGATCTTGATTTTCTTGAGTGTATATCTCTTAAATATCAACATATACACGTGTGATTTAGTTTACGAAGATTTTTCAATTCCGACAACCTTGATTAGAGAGTAAAAAAGGCGTAAGGTTCACAATGGTGTAAAACTAAAATGGGATATACCGGGCTAGGATTCGAGTTACCAGAACAAGGGCCAAACCAACCACCTAAGAAAGGAATCGTCGAGGGAAAACACTTGACAACCTCGTGGAAGAAGCTTTTCTTGCCACCAGACCTTTCTCCATCAATTAGGAATCTGATGCCGTCACTAAACACATTCCTTCAATTGTATCCATTTTTTGAGTGTTTATTTTTTTGTGCCTAATCCGCATATATATCACCATTGCTCTTGATTTTCTTGAGTGTATATCTCTTAAATTTCAACAAATACATGTGTGATTTAGTTTACGAAGATTTTTCAATACCGAGAACCTTGATCAGAGAGTAAATAAGGCGTAAGGTTCACAATGATGTAAAACTAAAATGGGATATACCGGGTTAGGATTCGAGTTACAAGAACAAGGGCCAAACCAACCACCCAAGAATGGAATCGTCGAGCAAAAACACTTGACAACCTCATGGAAGCAACTTTTCTTACCACCAGACCTATCTCCATCAATTTGGAATATGATGTCGTCACTAAACACATTCCTTAAATTGTTGCCATTTTTTGAGTGTTTATTTTTTGGTATCTAATCCGCATATATATCACCATTGCTCTTGATTTTCTTGACTGTATATCTCTTAAATGTCAACATATACACGTGTGATTTAGTTTCCGAAGATTTTTCAATGCCGAGAACCTCGATCAGAGAGTAAAAAAAGCATAAGGTTCACAATGGTGTAAAACTAAAATGGGATATACGAGGCTAGGATTCGAGTTACAGAAACAAGGGCCAAACCAACCACACAAGAATGGAATCGTCAAGCGAAAACACTTGACAACCTCCTGGAAGCAGCTTTTCTAGCCCCCAGCCCTTTCTCCATCAATTAGGAATCTGATGCTGTCACTAAACACATTCCTTAAATTGTAGCCATTTTATGAGTGTTTATTTTTTGGTGTAATCCGCATATATATCACCATTGCTCTTGATTTTCTTGACTGTATATGTCTTAAATGTCATCATATAAACATGTGATTTAGTTTACGAAGATTTTTCAATGCCGAGAACCTAGATCAGAGAGTAAAAAAAGCGTAAGGTTCACAATGGTGTAAAACTAAAATGGGATATTCCGGGCTAGGATTCGAGTTACAGGAACAAGGGCCAAACTAACCACCCAAGTATGGAATCGTGAAGCGAAAACACTTGACAACCTCCTGGAAGCAGCTTTTCTTGCCACCAGCTGTCGCCACCCCCGATCCCAGGTCCCCTGGGAACGGGCGGCCGCGAGCCAGTGATAGTGGTATCGTGTGTCGTCTAATTTGGCAGCGGAAATTTTCATCAGGACCGTAGTTAGGAAATATTTGATCAGTGTAAAATGCCACATTTTCATAGCATTTAAACAAATGGGATAAAACCCAAGTTCATAGTACACACGTTTTAATAGGAATACATCCTATTTTATTTAATAAAAACATCTATTTTATTTAGGTAACTTTATTGCCACTTTTCCAAGCCTTCAGTGCTGTCCAGCTAGCTTCTATTTGACTTTCACATTTTGTTACCTGAAACGCGTTTTAAAAACATTTGTCAGTGGGAAATACTGGTGAGTGAATCCCAGTTTAATCAAGTTTAAATAGAAAGTCACAGTGTACAGTATTGAGAGCGATTACAATGTTTATATCTACACAATTACTTCATTAGTACTGTCAATCCTGACTTGTGGGTCATATTACACATTGGCTAACTCATTGTCCAATGGTAACGTATTGTCATCCCGACTTACTACTCACAGTGTAGTAAATTTTGTATACAAAATCCCAACATACCGGCAGTAATTGAAGAACTACAAAGACTCAATCACTGCTAAATTGCATTGTAAAATAGTTAAGGTTTTTTAAAAACCGTTAACAAAAAGGAGATTACTCATAAAAAGGTTTACACAAAAAGAAGGATTACTCACATTGCTGTCTTAGATTTTTCGTAAGGGTTTCCTGAGAATAATCTATAATTTACACAAATGCACACGCGTTAGTATAATAACCCATTTTAACATTAGTAATACCCTCCCCGAGACGGCATTCCAATGACTACGTCGGGCAGAACCACGACAGCCATTACGGAACCCTAGATCAATCGGGCAGCGTATCTAATACGTATCCAGGGGTTATAATACTTACAACGGAGCAGAACTTCGCTAATTAGGGGGATATAATACCCGAGTATTACTTCTACTACTCAGAATTCGTTTAAGAAAGAAAAGATTTGAGCGACGGAAATGAAATCCCGAGGCCTCCTTATATAGTTGCTGAAACTGGCCTTCACGCGGCCCGCGTCAACCCTGGTCAAACGAGTAGCTAGTCCGAGTCAGCGAGTAGGGTCGACGTGTGGCTGCCACGTGGTAGCACCGGGATGCGCCATCTTTTGAGACTCTCGCGGCCTGCGTTAACTTAACGGGGGTCTTACGCGGCCCGCTTGAGCTTATAAATCAACTAAATCAGGTATCCACCTTGATACCGCCCGCGTAAAAGGTTGGGGTGGGTCTACGCGGCCCGCCTCAGCTTAATTTCATATTTTTATTTATTTTTAATACTAGTTAATATATTTGAGGCCCGTTTTCACGTATGAGGTGTATTTTTTGGACATATAGGGATATTTTAATATATTAGGGTGTCGAAAAAATTATTCAAGATGTCGGTTTTATTGAGGGTTGTTACATCCTCCCCACCTTGTTTTAGAGCTCGTCCTCGAGATCTACTGGAACAAGTGTGGATATTTTCTTTGCATTTCAGATTCAAGCTCCCATGTGTACTCAGGTCCTCTTTTGGAGTCCCACTTCACTTTGACCAGAATTAGTCTCTTGTGCTTGAGATTCTTGACCTTCCTGTCTTCAATCTGTATAGGCCTCTCTACAAACTTAAGTTGTTCATTTACCTCTATATCCTTAAGAGGTACTACTAGTGATTCATCGGTTAAGCATTTCTTGAGATTAGATACATGAAATACATCATGTATTCCTGCCATTTCTTCTGGCAGTTGTAGCTGATAGGCTACAGGTCCTATTCTTCTAATAATCTCAAAAGGTCCAATATACATGGGACTTAGCTTTCCCCGTTTGATGAATCTCACTACTCCTTTCCAAGGAGAGACCTTTAACAACACCTTATCTCCTACTTGAAATTCCAATGGCTTGCGTCTATGATCAGCGTAGCTCTTCTGTCGATCTCGTGCTGCTTTCAGTCGTTCCTTGACTTGAATAATCTTGTCAGTTGTTTCTTGCACTATCTCAGGTCCAGATAGTTGCTTTTCCCCAATTTCTGCCCAACATACTGGGGTTCGGCACTTTCGTCCATAAAGTGCTTCGAATGGTGCAGCATTGATACTTGTGTGATAACTATTATTATAAGAAAATTCTATTAAAGGTAAGTGATCGTCCCAATTACCTCCGAAATCAATTACACAAGCTCTAAGCATGTCCTCCATCGTCTGAATTGTTCTTTCGCTTTGTCCGTCCGTTTGAGGATGATAAGCTGTGCTTAGCTTTATCTTGGTTCCCATTGCCTTTTGGAAACTTGTCCAAAAATGAGAAGTAAAACGACTATCTCTATCAGAAACAATTGATAAAGGTATTCCATGTAAAGAAACTATTTCATTTACATATAATTTAGCTAACTGTTCCATACTGAAAGTTTCCTTCATTGGTAGGAAATGAGCTGACTTGGTTAGCCTATCTACAATCACCCAGATTATATCATTTCCTTTCTTTGTTTTGGGTAAATTAGTAACAAAGTCCATTGTTATAAATTCCCATTTCCACACTTGCATCTCTAATTGCTATAACAGACCTGAGGGTTTCTGGTGTTCAGCTTTGACTTGTGAACAGGTTAAACATTTAGAAACATAGGCTGCTATGTCCTTTTTCATTCCTATCCACCAGGAATTTTTCCTTAAATCCTGGTACATCTTGTCACTTCCTGGATGCATTGTATATTTAGACTTATGGGCTTCTTCTAATATACGATGACGTAGGTTTCCTAGTTTAGGTATCCATATTCTCTTATTATGGAATTTCCAAATTCCATCTGTTCCTTGTTCTAATTCCTTCATCATACCTTTTAGTTTTTTTCAGTATCATCCTTGATTACTGATTCTTGTGCTTCTCTTATCTGACCATTTAAATCTACTTGTAGATTTAATTTAAGAGAACGTACCCTTTTTGGCTTTTCATGATACTTTTGGCTTAAAGCATCGGCCACTACATTTGCTTTTCCTTCATGATACTGGATATCACAATCATAGTCACTAAGCATCTCCATCCAGCGTCTTTGTCTCATATTCAACTCCTTTTGCCCGAAAACATACCTTAAACTCTTATGATCGGTGAATATGGTAAACTTACTACCATAAAAACAATTATGAATTTATCCAAATATGGCTTACATATTCGGTTCATCATGTCCATAAATGCAGCTGGGGCATTGGTTAAACCAAATGGCATGACAGTAAATTCATAATGTCCATACCTTGTTCTAAACGCAGTTTTAGGAATGTCCTCTTCCTGTACCTTTAATTGATGATATCCTGACCTTAAATCGATTTTAGAGAAAAATCGAGCTCCTTGCAGTTGATCAAACAGATCATCGATTCTCGGTAATGGATACCGGTTCTTAATCGTGACCTTGTTTAACTCACGGTAATCAATGCACATACGCATTGATCCGTCTTTCTTTTTAACAAACAGTATCGGTGCTCCCCATGGCGATGAACTTGGCTGTATAAATCCTTTCTCCAACAATTCATCTAATTATTTCTTCACTTCTTGCATTTTGGCGGGTGCCAAACGGTAAGGTGCTTTGGCAATCGGTGCTGTTCCTGGCAATAAATGGATTCTGAATTCCACTTCTCTGTCCGGCGGTTGTCCTGGCAATTCTTCTGGGAATACATCTGAAAACTGGGACACTACTGGAATGTCTTTTAGTTCTTTTCCTTTAGTGTTAGTGATTATCGAAATCAAATACACTATAGAACTTTTTCTTATATAACTTTCAGTTTTCATCACAGAAATGAATTTCGTGGATCTAGATGGTTTATTTCCTTTAATTGTGATCTTTTCACCTTTTGGTGAATTTACTTGAATTGACTTTTGATCACATAAAATACTGGCTTTATTGGCTACCAACCAATCCATTCCTAATACAATATCGAATCCCACCAGATTCATGGGATACAAGTTTGCTATAAACTTTTGATTTAAAATTTCTATTCTTGCTCCCTGCAAGATTTCAGAAATTCTAACAGTTTCTCCATTAGCTGTCTCTACTAGACATTCTTGTGGTAGTTTAGTTAATGGCTGATTTAGAAGTTTGCAAAACGAAGTATCAATAAAACTTTGGTTGGCACCAGAGTCAAATAATACTTTAGCAAAAACATCATTAACTAAAAACGTACCGGTTATCACATCTGGAATCATCTTGGCTTCATCTGCAGTCAGAACAAATGCTTTAGCATTTTTAGTGTTCTGGTTGTTCACAGTTGGAGCCAATTTCAGACAGTTTGGCCTGATATGACCTTTTTCTCCACAGTTGTAGCACAGTCCATTACTGGTTTTCTTCCTGCAATTTTCTTCCTTGTGTCCGGGCATATTGCAGTAATTGCAAAGAGTGGAGCATTTTCCCGAATGCTTTTTCTTGCAGACCTTGCAGAAAGGTGCAGAGGTAGAACCTATATTCCTACGGTTGAAATTCCCAGAACGGAATTCCTGAGTAAACCTTTGAGTTAGGTTTCTCCTCTGTTCTTCTTCTCTAGTACGGATTAGCTCATCTGTCAAGGTGTTTGCTAGTTCTACAGCTTCTTCTATAGTTTGAGGTCTAGCTGCCTTGACTACATGTCTAATCTCTCCAATTAATCCCCAGATGTAACGGGAGATTAATACCGGTTCAGGTGATGCAAGGGTTGGTACTATTCTAGCATATTCAAAGAATGTGGTAGTATAGCCCTTACTATCTACCCCGGTCATCCTTAAGTTCAGAAACTTATTCGCTATCTGTTCCTTTTCATTAGGAGGGCAGAATTTCCTTTCTACCATATTCTTAAATTCTTCCAATTCCATGTTGTATACCCTATCACTTCCTCTTGACTGGAGGATAGTGTTCCACCATTCTAAGGCTGAGTTCTTAAACAGATTAGAAGCAAACATTATTTTCTCTTCTTCAGCACACTTGCTTATTTTTAAAACAGCCTCAGTTTTCTCTATCCAGCGTAGAGCTGCAATGGGTCCTTCATTGCCCGAGAATTCTATTGGTTTGCAGGACCAGAATTCTTTATAAGAACAACCATAAGGCATGGTTCTTCTTCTTTTGGGAATGGGCGCTTGAAGTACGGGTCCATTGTTTACGCTGTTTTCTGGTTCAGTTGGTCGCTTACTGCTATGTTTACTCTTATTATTCGCTTCTTGAACCGTTTAAATAATAAATGGCATTGCATCTATAATTCCTTGTGCCACTATGTGTTGAACTGCACTATTATCCATTTGGTTTCCATTGTTATTGATACTCGGATTCTCATTAACCACGTTAATGTTAGTCTGGTTATCGTTATTCAGATTTCCCTGATTTCCTTCGTCGCCCATCTGAATTTTAAACATTTACCCCATATTAATATCACAAAATAATATTTAATATAGTCAATCACATGACACACATTTTTGCCAAAAGCGTCGATCATTGCGACTTTACTCTATTCATCTATTATCTATTACACACCAGTACTGAAATAAAAATTACAATACCGACTGAAATGAAATTACACTAATAGTAGTAGGCATCCGTACACACATATTATATTATTTTATTTTATTATATTATTATTATTACTATTACCGTTTTACCAACACATTTATGGATATGGATTCATCCAAAAATCCATATTACGCTCATCGTATTTCCATACAAGTCGCTCTCCCACCTATCTCATTCGTTCACTACTCTCTAGAATTTCCTCACCAAAAGTCCTAAGTTCTTGTATGTTTTCTGCACTCATTAGGGGTGCAGGTTCTAGGACTGGGTTCGGAATCTGGGGTGCGGGTTCCTGATGTAGGGGTGTAGGTGCCTGAAATCGGTAAGGATCTTCTAAGATCTCTCTAATGTATTCATCATGGTAATAGGGATCTAAAGGGTCCATACCTGGATAGTCTCCTATGTTCTGCATGGGTATGTCCTCATGTATCGGGTAACGTTGCACATAGTCCCTAACTTCATCCCACCAGAGATCGTAATTTGGGTCTAGGGGGTTTGGTGCTGGTACCCTAGGTATTTCCTCCAGATTGAAGTCATGCATTTCTACTTGGTTTTCAGGGTTTTCTATCTCCATGGGTTGGTCAGGGATTGGTGGCTGTGGTTGTGGTGCTATTATTTGCTCCAGATTAGGGTCAGCTGCAGTGGTTGCTAATATATGGATATTGGCTATACCCCTATTTATCGTATCATGGGCATAGGCATCTGTCTCTCTCTTGGCTCCGGCTAGTGCTCTCTGGTCTTGTAACTTTTTCATATGTTTCCTACGCTCGTGTGCCCCTCTACTGAACCATCCCCTCTTTTTCTGAGGAAACGGCTCCTCGGACTGAGCCTTAAACACAAAGATTCCATCTTCCGTATCAGCAGAGTACCCTGAGAGGGCATGCTGAGAAGAGGAGGTGCCTTCGCATCTAGGCGAACCAGACAATTGACGATACGCGTCAGATGGTCCTTGGTCGCTCATACTGTAAACTAATAGATAGTCAAATAACATATAACAATAAATACAGTTATGCACGTATTTCCATAATTTATTTCCTAACACTTTGACTTTTGATGTCAGCAGAACACTTATGTGGCTGAATCAGTGGCATAGCTCTGATACCACCTCTTGTCGCCACCCCCGATCCTAGGTCCCCTGGGAACGGGCGACCGTGAGCCAGTGATAGTGGTATCGTGTGTCGTCTAATTTGGCAGCGGAAATTTTCATCAGGACCGTAGTTAGGAAATATTTGATCAGAGTAAAATACCACATTTTCATAGCATTTAAACAAATGGGATAAAACCCAAGTTCATAGTACACGCGTTTTCATAGGAATACATCCTATTTTATTTAATAAAAACATCTATTTTATTTAGGTAACTTTATTGCCACTTTTCCAAGCCTTCAGTGATGTCCAGCTGGCTTCTATTTGGCTTTCATATTTTGTTACCTGAAATGCGTTTTAAAAACATTTGTCAGTGGGAAATACTGGTGAGTAAATCCCAGTTTAATCAAGTTTAAATAGAAAGTCACAGTGTACAGTATTGAGAGCGATTACAATGTTTATATCTACATAATTACTCCATTAGTACTGTCAATCCTGACTTGTGGGTCATATTACACATTGGCTAACTCATTGTCCAATGGTAACGTATTGTCATCCCGACTTACTACTCACAGTGTAGTAAATTTTGTATACAAAACCCCAACATACCGGCAGTAATTGAAGAACTACAAAGACTCAATCACTGCTAAATTGCATTGTAAAATAGTTAAGGTTTTGTAAAAACTGTTAACAAAAAGGAGATTACTCACAAAAAGGTTTACACAAAAAGAAGGATTACTCACATTGCTGTCTTAGATTTTTCGTAAGGGTTTCCTGAGAATAATCTATAATTTACACAAATGCACACGCGTTAGTATAATAACCTATTTTAACATTAGTAATACCCTCCCCGAGACGGCATTCCATTGACTACGTCGGGCATAACCACGAAAGCCATTACGGAACCCTAGATCAATCGGGCAGCGTATCTAATACGTATCCAGGGGTTATAATACTTACAACGGAGCAGAACTTCGCTAATTAGGGGGATATAATACCCGAGTATTACTTCTACTACTCAGAATTCGTTTAAGAAAGAAAAGATTTGAGCGACGGAAATGAAATCCCGAGGCCTCCTTATATAGTTGCTGAATCTGGTCTTCACGCGGCCCGCGTAAAGAAAAGACATGGGTTACGCGGCCCACGTCAACCCTGGTCAAACGAGTAGCTAGTCTGAGTCAGCGAGTAGGGTCGACGTGTGGCTGCCACGTGGTAGCACCGGGCTGCGCCATCTTTTGAGACTCTCGCGGCCCGCGTTAACTTAACGGGGGTCTTACGCGGCCCGCTTGAGCTTATAAATCAACGAAATCAGGTATCCACCTTGATACCGCCCGCGTAAAGGGTTGGGGTGGGTCTACGCGGCCCGCCTCAGCTTAATTTCATATTTTTATTTATTTTTAATACTATTTAATAAATTTTGGCCCGTTTTCACGTATGAGGTGTATTTTTTGGACATATAAGGATATTTTAAAATATTAGGGTGTCGAAAAAATTATTTAAGGTGTCGGTTTTATTGAGGGTTGTTACACCAGCCCTTTCTCCATCAATTAGGAAATCGATACCCTCACTAAACACATTCCTTAAATTGTAGCCATTTTATGAGTGTCTATTTTTTGGTGTCTAATCCACATATATATCACCATTGCTCTTGATTTTCTTGACTGTATATATCTTAAATGTCAACATATACACGTGTGATTTAGTTTACGAAGATTCAATGCCAAGAACCTCGATCAGAGAGTAAAAAAGGCGTAAGGTTCACAATGGTGTAAACTAAAATGGGATATACCGGGGCTAGGATACGAGTTACAGGAACAAGGGCCAAACCAACCACCCAAGAATGGAATCGTCGAGCAAAAACACTTGACAACCTCCTGGAAGCATCTTTTCTTGCCACCAGACCTTTCTCCATCAATTAGGAATCTGATGCCGTCACTAAACACAATCCTAAAATTGTAGCCATTTTTTGAGTGTTTATTTTTTGGTGTCTAATCCGCATGTATATCACCATTGCTCTTGATTTTGTTGACTGTATATCTCTTAAATGTCAACATATACACATGTGATATAATTTACGAAGATTTTTCAATGCCGAGAACCTCGATCAGAGAGTAAAAAACTCGTAAGGTTCACAATGGTGTAAAACCAAAATGGGATATACCGGGCTATGATTCGAGTTACAGGAACAAGGGCCAAACCAACCGCCCAAGAATGGAATCGTCGAGCGAAAACACTTGACAATCTCCTGGAAGCAGCTTTTCTTGCCACCAGAGCTTTCTCCATCAATTAGGAATCTGATGCCATCACTAAACACATTCCTTAAATTGTAGCCGTTTTATGAGTGTTTATTTTTTGGTGTCTAATCCGCATATATATCACCATTACTCTTGATTTTCTTGACTGTATATCTATTAAATGTCAACATATACACGTGTGATTTAGTTTAGGATGATTTTTCAATGCTGAGAACCTCGATCAGAGAGTAAAAAACGCGTAAGGTTCACAATGGTGTAAAACTAAAATGGGATATACTGGATTAGGATTCGAGTTACAGGAACAAGGGCCAAACCAACCACCCAAGAATGGAATCGTCGAGCAAAAACACTTGACAACCTCCTGGAAGCAGCTTTTGTTGCCACCAAACCTTTCTCCATCAATTAGGAATCTTATGCCGTCACTAAACACATTCCTTAACTTGTAGCTGTTTTTTTAGTGTTTATTTTTTGGTGTCTAATCCGCATATATATCACCATTGCTCTTGATTTTCTTGACTGTATATCTCTTAAATGTCAACATATACACGTGTGATTTAGTTTACGAAGATTTTTCAATGCCGAGAACCTCGATCTGAGAGTAAAAAAGGCGTAAGGTTCACAATAGTGTAAAACCAAAATGGGATATACCGGGCTATGTTTCGAGTTACCGGAACAAGGGCCAAACCAACCGCCCAAGAATGGAACCGTCGAGCGAAAACACTTGACAACCTCCTGGAAGCAGCTTTTCTTACCACCAGACCTTTCTCCATCAAATAGGAATCTGATGCCGTCACTAAACACATTCCTTAAATTGTAGCTGTTTTTTTAGTGTTTATTTTTGGTGTCTAATCCGCATATATATCACCATTGCTCTTGATTTTCTTGACTGTATATCTCTTAAATGTCAACATATACACGTGTGATTTAGTTTACGAAGATTTTTCAATGCTGAGAACCTCGATCAGAGAGTAAAAAAGGCGTACGGTTCACAATGATGTAAAACTAAAATGGGATATACCGGGCTAGGATTCGAGTTAAAGGAACCAGGGCCAAACCAACCACTCAAGAATGGAATCGTCGAGCGAAAACACTTGACAACCTTCTGGAAGCAACTTTTCTTGCCACCAGACCTTTCTCCATCAAATAGGAATCTAATGCCGTCACTAAACAAATTCCTTAAATTGTAGCCATTTTTTGAGTGTTTATTTTTTGGTGTCTAATCCGCATATATATCACCATTCCTCTTCATTTTTTTTACTGTATATCTCATAAATGTCAACATATACACCTGTGATTTAGTTTACAAAGATTTTTCAATGCTGAGAACCTCGATCAGAGAGTAAAAAAGGTGTACGGATCACAATGGTGTAAAACTAAATTGGGATATACCGGGCTAGGATTCGAGTTACAAGAACAAGGGCCAAACCAACCACTCAAGAATGGAATCGTCGAGCGAAAACACTTGACAACCTCCTGGAAGCAGCTTTTCTAGCCACCAGACCTTTCTCCTTCAATTTGGAATCTGATGCCGTCACTAAACACATTCCTTAAATTTTAGCCATTTTTTGAGTGTTTATTTTTTGGTGTCTAATCCGCATATATATCACCATTGCACTTTATTTTCTTGACTTTATATCTCTTAAATGTCAACATATACATGTGTGATTTACTTTACGAAGAATTTTCAATGCCGAGAAACTTGATCAGAGAGTAAAAAAAGCGTAAGGTTCACAATGGTGTAAAACTAAAATGGGATATACCAGTCTAGGATTCGAGTTCCAGAAGAAGCTTTTCTTGCCACCAGACCTTTCTCCATCAATTAGGAATCTGATGCCGTCACTAAACACATTCCTTAAATTGTAGCCATTTTTTGAGTGTTTATATTTTGGTGTCCAATCCGCATATATATCACCATTGCTCTTGATTTTCTTAACTGTATATCTCTTAAATGTCAACATATACACGTATGATTTAATTTACGAAGATTTTTCAATTCCGAGAACCTCTATCAGAGAGTAAAAAAGGCGTAAGGTTCACAATGGTGTAAAACTAAAATGGGATATACCGGGCTAGGATTCGAGTTACAGGAACAAGTGCCAAACCAACCACCCAAGAATGGAATTGTCGAGCGAAAACACTTGACAACCTCCTGGAAGCAGGTTTTCTTGCCACCAAACCTTTCTCCATCAATTAGAAATCTGATGCCGTCACTAAACACATTCCTTAAATTGTAGCCGTTTTTTGAGTGTTTATTTTTTGGTGTCTAATCTGCATATATATCACCATTGCTCTGGATTTTCTTGATTGTATATCTCTTAAATGTTAATATATACACGTGTGATATAGTTTACGAAGATTTTACAATTCTGAGAACCTCGATCAGAGAGTAAAATGGCGTAAGGTTCACAATGGTGTAAACTAAAATTGGATATACCGGGCTAGGATTCGAGTTACTGGAACAAGGGCCAAACGAACCACCTAAGAATAGGATCGTCGAGGGAAAAACACTTGACAACCTGCTGGAAGAAGCTTTTCTTGCCAACAGACCTTTCTCCATCAATTAGGAATCTGATGCCGTCACTAAACACATTCCTTAAATTGTAGCCATTTTTTGAGTGTTTAGTTTTTGGTGTCTAATCCGCATATATATCACCATTGCTCTTGATTTTCTTAACTGTATATCTCTTAAATGTTAATATATACACGTGTGATTTAGTTTACGAAGATTTTTCAATGCCGAGAACCTCGATCAAAGTGTAAAAAAGGCGTAAGGTTCACACTGGTGTAAAACTAAAATGAGTTATACCGGGCTAGGATTCGAGTTACATGAACAAGGGCCAAACCAACCACCCAAGAATGGAATCGTCGAGCAAAAACTCTTGACAACCTTCTTAAAGCAGCTTTTCTTTCCACCAGACCTTTCTCCATCAATTAGGAATCTGATGCCGTCACTAAACACCTTCCTTAAATTGTAGCCATTTTTTGAGTGTTTATTTTTTGGTGTCTAATCCGCATATATATCACCATTGCTCTTGATTTTCTTTACTGTATATCTCTTAAATGTCAACATATACACGTGTGATTTAGTTTACATATATTTTTCAATGCCGAGAACCTCGATCAGAGAGTAAAAAAGGCGTAAGGTTCACAATGGTGTAAAACTAAAATGGGATATACCGGGCTATGATACGAGTTACAGGAACAAGGGCCAAACCAACCACCCAAGAATGGAATCGTCGAGCAAAAACACTTGACAACCTCCTGGAAGCATCTTTTCTTTCCACCAGACCTTTCTCCATCAATTAGTAATCTGATGCCGTCACTAAACACAATCCTAAAATTGTAGCCATTTTTTGAGTGTTTATTTTTTGGTGTCTAATCCGCATGTATATCACCATTGCTCTTGATTTTGTTGACTGTATATCTCTTAAATGTCAACATATACACATGTGATATAGTTTACGAAGATTTTTCAATGCCGAGAACCTCGATCAGAGAGTAAAAAACTCGTAAGGTTCACAATGGTGTAAAACCAAAATGGGATATACTGGGCTATGATTCGAGTTACAGGAACAAGGGCCAAACCAACCGCCCAAGAATGGAATCGTCGAGCGAAAACACTTGACAATCTCCTGGAAGCAGCTTTTCTTGCCACCAGAGCTTTCTCCATCAATTAGGAATCTGATGCCATCACTAAACACATTCCTTAAATTGTAGCCGTTTTATGAGTGTTTATTTTTTGGTGTCTAATCCGCATATATATCACCATTACTCTTGATTTTCTTGACTGTATATCTCTTAAATGTCAACATATACACGTGTGATTTAGTTTAGGATCATTTTTCAATGCTGAGAACCTCGATCAGAGAGTAAAAAACGCGTAAGGTTCACAATGGTGTAAAACTAAAATGGGATATACTGGATTAGGATTCGAGTTACAGGAACAAGGGCCAAACCAACCACCCAAGAATGGAATCGTCGAGCGAAAACACTTGACAACCTCCTGGAAGCAGCTTTTCTTGCCACCAAACCTTTCTCCATCAATTAGGAATCTTATGCCGTCACTAAACACATTCCTTAACTTGTAGCTGTTTTTTTAGTGTTTATTTTTTGGTGTCTAATCCGCATATATATCACCATCGCTCTTGATTTTCTTGACTGTATATCTCTTAAATGTCAACATATACACGTGTGATTTAGTTTACGAAGATTTTTCAATGCCGAGAACCTCGATCTGAGAGTAAAAAAGGCGTAAGGTTCACAATAGTGTAAAACCAAAATGGGATATACCGGGCTATGTTTCGAGTTACCGGAACAAGGGCCAAACCAACCGCCCAAGAATGGAACCGTCGAGCGAAAACACTTGACAACCTCCTGGAAGCAGCTTTTCTTAGCACCAGACCTTTCTCCATCAAATAGGAATCTGATGCCGTCACTAAACACATTCCTTAAATTGTAGCTGTTTTTTTAGTGTTTATTTTTGGTGTCTAATCCGCATATATATCACCATTGCTCTTGATTTTCTTGACTGTATATCTCTTAAATGTCAACATATACACGTGTGATTTAGTTTACGAAGATTTTTCAATGCTGAGAACCTCGATCAGAGAGTAAAACAGGCGTACGGTTCACAATGATGTAAAACTAAAATGGGATATACCGGGCTTGGATTCGAGTTAAAGGAACAAGGGCCAAACCAACCACTCAAGAATGGAATCGTCGAGCGAAAACACTTGACAACCTTCTGGAAGCAACTTTTCTTGCCACCAGACCTTTCTCCATCAAATAGGAATCTAATGCCGTCACTAAACAAATTCCTTAAATTGTAGCCATTTTTTGAGTGTTTATTTTTTGGTGTCTAATCCTCATATATATCACCATTCCTCTTCATTTTTTTTACTGTATATCTCATAAATGTCAACATATACACGTGTGATTTAGTTTACAAAGATTTTTCAATGCTGAGAACCTCGATCAGAGAGTAAAAAAGGTGTACGGATCACAATGGTGTAAAACTAAATTGGGATATACCGGGCTAGGATTTGAGTTACAAGAACAAGGGCCAAACCAACCACTCAAGAATGGAATCGTCGAGCGAAAACACTTGACAACCTCCTGGAAGCAGCTTTTCTAGCCACCAGACCTTTCTCCTTCAATTTGGAATTTGATGCCGTCACTAAACACATTCCTTAAATTCTAGCCATTTTTTGAGTGTTTATTTTTTGGTGTCTAATCCGCATATATATCACCATTGCACTTTATTTTCTTGACTTTATATCTCTTAAATGTCAAGATATACGTGTGTGATTTACTTTACGAAGAATTTTCAATGCCGAGAAACTTGATCAGAGAGTAAAAAAAGCGTAAGGTTCACAATGGTGTAAAACTAAAATGGGATATACCAGTCTAGGATTCGAGTTCCAGAAGAAGCTTTTCTTGCCACCAGACCTTTCTCCATCAATTAGGAATCTGATGCCGTCACTAAACACATTCCTTAAATTGTAGCCATTTTTTGAGTGTTTATATTTTGGTGTCCAATCCGCATATATATCACCATTGCTCTTGATTTTCTTAACTGTATATCTCTTAAATGTCAACATATACACGTATGATTTAATTTACGAAGATTTTACAATTCCGAGAACCTCTATCAGAGAGTAAAAAAGGCGTAAGGTTCACAATGGTGTAAAACTAAAATGGGATATACCGGGCTAGGATTCGAGTTACAGGAACAAGTGCCAAACCAACCACCCAAGAATGGAATTGTCGAGCGAAAACACTTGACAACCTCCTGGAAGCAGGTTTTCTTGCCACCAGACCTTTCTCCATCAATTAGAAATCTGATGCCGTCACTAAACACATTCCTTAAATTGTAGCCGTTTTTTTAGTGTTTATTTTTTGGTGTCTAATCTGCATATATATCACCATTGCTCTGGATTTTCTTGATTGTATATCTCTTAAATGTTAATATATACACGTGTGATATAGTTTACGAAGATTTTTCAATTCTGAGAACCTCGATCAGAGAGTAAAATGGCGTAAGGTTCACAATGGTGTAAAACTAAAATTGGATATACCGGGCTAGGATTCGAGTTACTGGAACAAGGGCCAAACGAACCACCTAAGAATAGGATCGTCGAGGGAAAAACACTTGACAACCTGCTGGAAGAAGCTTTTCTTGCCAACAGACCTTTCTCCATCAATTAGGAATCTGATGCCGTCACTAAACACATTCCTTAAATTGTAGCCATTTTTTGAGTGTTTAGTTTTTGGTGTCTAATCCGCATATATATCACCATTGCTCTTGATTTTCTTTACTGTATATCTCTTAAATGTCAACATATACACGTGTGATTTAGTTTACATATATTTTTCAATGCCGAGAACCTCGATCAGAGAGTAAAAAAGGCGTAAGGTTCACAATGGTGTAAAACTAAAATGGGATATATTGGGCTATGATTCGAGTTACAGGAACAAGGGCCAAACCAACCACCCAAGAATAGAATCGTCGAGCGAAAACACTTGACAACCTCCTGGAAGCAGCTTTTCTTGCCACCAAACCTTTCACCATCAATTAGGAATCTAATGCCATCACTAAACACATTCCTTAAATTGTAGCCGTTTTTTGAGTGTTTATTTTTTGGTGTCTAATCCGCATATATATTATCATTGCTCTTGATTTTCTTGACTGTATATATCTCTTAAATGTCAACATATACACGTGTGATTTAGTTTACGAAGATTTTTCAATGCCGAGAACCTCGATCAGAGAGTAAAAAAGGAGTAAGGTTCACAATGGTGTAAAACTAAAGTGGGATATAGCGGGCTAGGATTCGAGTTACAGGAACAAGGGCCAAACCAACCACTCAAGAATGGAAACGGCAAGCGAAAACACTTGACAACCTCCTGGAAGCAGCTTTTCTTGCCACCAGACCTTTCTCCTTCAATTAGGATTCTGATGCCGTCACAAAACACATTCCTTAAATTCTAGCCTTTTTTTGAGTGTTTATTTTTTGGTGTCTAATCTGCATATATATCACCATAGATCTTGATTTTCTTGACTGTATATTTCTTAAATGTCAACATATACATGTGTGATTTAGTTTACAAATATTTTTTAATGCCGAGAACTTCAATCTGAGAGTAAAAAAGGCGTAAGGTTCACAATGGTGTAAAACTAAAATGGGATATACCGGTCTAGGATTCGAGTTACAGGAACAAGGGCCAAACCAACCACCCAAGAATGGAATCCCCGAACGAAAACACTTGAAAACCTCCTGGAAGCAGCTTTTCTTGCCACCAGACCTTTCTCCATCATTTAGGAATCTGATGCCGTCACTAAACACATTCCTTCAAATTGTAGCCATTTTTTTAGTGTTTATTTTTTGTTGTCCAATCTGCATATATATCACCATTTCTCTTGATTTTCTTAACTGTATATCTCTTAAATGTCAACATATACACGTGTGATTTAGTGTACGAAGATTTTTCAATGCCGAGAACCTCGATCAGAGAGTAAAAAAGGCGTAAGGTTCACAATGGTGTAAAACTAAAATGGGATATACCGGGCTAGGATTCGAGTTACAGGAACAAGAGCCAAACCAACCACCAAATAATGGAATCGTCGAGCGAAAACACTTGACAACCTCCTGGAAGCAGCTTTTCTTCCCACTAGACCTTTCTCCATCAATTAGGAATCTGATGTTGTCACAAAACACATTCCTTAAATTGTAGCCATTTTTTGAGTGTTTATTTTTTGGTGTCTAATCCGCATATATATCACCATTGCTCTTGATTTTCTTAACTGTATATCTCTTAAATGTCAACATATACACGTGTGATTTAGTGTACGAAAATTTTTCAATGCCGAGAACCTCGATCAGAGAGTAAAAAAGACGTAAGGTTCACAATGGTGTAAAACTAAAATGGGATATCCCGGGCTAGAATTCGAGTTACCGGAACAAGGGCTAAACCAGCCACCTAAGAATGGAATCGTCGAGGGAAAAACACTTGACAACCTGCTGGAAGTAGCTTTTCTTGCCAACAGACCTTTCTCCATCAATTAGGAATCTGATGCCGTCACTAAACACATTCCTTAAATTGTAGGCATTTTTTGAGTGTTTATTTTTTGGTGTCTAATCCGCATAAATATCACCATTGCTTTTGATTTTCTTAACTGTATATCTCTTAAATGTTAATATATACACGTGTGATTTAGTTTTCGAAGATTTTTCAATTCCGAGAACCTCTATCAGAGAGTAAAAAAGGCGTAAGGTTCACAATGGAGTAAAACTAAAATGGGATATACCGGGCGAGGATTCGAGTTACAGGAACAAGGGCCAAACCAACCACCTAAGAGTGGAATTGTCATGGGAAAAACACTTGACAACCTGCTGGAAACAACTTTTCTTGCCAACAGAACTTTCTCCATCAATTAGGAATCTGATGCCCTCACTAAACACATTCCTTAAATTGTAGCCATTTTGTGAATGTTTATTTTTTGGTGTCTAATCCGCATATATATCACCATTGCTCTTGATTTTCTTAACTGTATATCTCTTAAATGTTAATATATACACGTGTGATTTAGTTTACGAAGATTTTTCAATGCCGAGAACCTCGATCAAAGAGTAAAAAAGGCGTAAGGTTCACACTGGTGTAAAACTAAAATGAGATATACCAGGCTAGGATTCGAGTTACAGGAACAAGGGCCAAACCAACCACCCAAGAATGGAATCGTCGAGCGAAAACAGTTGACAACCTTCTGGAAGCAGCTTTTCATGCCACCAGACCTTTCTCCAACAATTAGGAATCTGATGCCGTCACTATACACATTCCTTAAATTGTAGCCATTTTTTGAGTGTTTATTTTTTGGTGTCTTGTCCGCATATATATCACCATTGCTCTTGATTTTCTTGACTGCATATCTCTTAAATGTCAACATATACACGTGTGATTTAGTTTACAAAGATTTTTCAATTCCGAGAACCTCGATCAGAGAGTAAAAATGGTGTAAGGTTCACAATGGTGGAAAACTAAAATGGGATATACCGGGCTATGATTCGAGTTACAGGAACAACGGCCAAACTAACCACCCAAGATAAGAATCGTCGAGCGAAAAAACTTGACAACCTCCTGGAAGCAGCTTTTCTTGCCACCAGACCTTTCACCATCAATTAGGAATCTGATGCCATCACTAAACACATTCCTTATATTGTAGCTGTTTTTTGCGTGTTTATTTTTTGGTGTCTAATCCGCATATATATCATCATTGCTCTTGATTTTCTTGACTGTATATCTCTTAAATGTCAACATATACACGTGTGATTTAGTTTACGAAGATTTTTCAATGCCGAGAACCTCGATCAGAGAGTAAAAAAGGCGTAAGGTTCACAATGGTGTATAACTAAAATGGGATATACCGGGCTAGGATTCGAGTTACAGGAACAAGGGCCAAACCAACCACTCAAGAATGGAATCGTCGAGCGAAAACACTTGACAACCTCCTGGAAGCAGCTTTTCTTACCACCAGACATTTCTCCTTCAATTATGAATCTGATGCCGTCACTAAACATATTCCTTAAATTCTAGCCATTTTTTGAGTTTTATTTTTTGGTGTCTAATCCCCATATATATCACCATTGCTCTTGATTTTCTTGACTGTATATCTCTTAAATATCAACATATACACGTGTGATTTAGTTTACGAATATTTTTCAATGCCGAGAACATCGATCAGAGAGTAAAAAAGGCGTAAGGTTCACAATGGTGTAAAAATAAAATGGGATATACCGGACTAGGATTCGAGTTATAGGAACAAGGGCCAAACCAACCACCCAAGAATGGAATCGTCGAACAAAAACACTTGACAACCTCCTGGAAGCAGCTTTTCTTGCCACCAGAGCTTTCCCCATCAATTAGGAATCTGATGCTGTCACTAAACACATTCCTTAAATTGTAGCCATTTTTTTAGTGTTTATTTTTTGGTGTCTAATCCGCATATATATATATATATATATATATATATATATATATATATATATATATATATATAGATATCACCATTGCTCTTGATTTTCTTGACTGTATATCTGACGGGTGGTCCATAGGACAACCCTTAAGTGTGTTAAAAGACGAATTAATCCCTCATTTAATCATGTAATTGTCTTGAATTAGATGACTACAGTTGCTTATGTTTCAGGTGCGTTTGGAGCATAAAAACAAGGGAAAACGCTGCTTTGGATGGCATGGAATGAACTGGGTTACACAAGGATGGAAAGAAGAAACAAAAGAGGAAACTCAGGGGCCCACCGTAAATTACGGTGGCTACCGTAATTTACGGTAGCCCCTGAATCCCCCCAGTTCCACCGTAAGGGAGTAGCATCCTGGCGTACTGACATTGAAGCTACAGTAATTTACGGTAGGTACCGTAAATTACGATAGACCCTGACGCAAATTGTGTAACTGCCCTTTATTAAACCATTTTCAAGTTTCTTTTCATATCTATCATCATTGGGAACGTTTCTCTGGAGTTCTTGGGCGAATTTTAGCTTGTGCAAGTGATTGGGAACATTTCTAAACATTTCGGTTTGTATTTTGATTCGTATGAACTTTGATTTTGTTGGAATGATGATTCAGCAAGCCATGTCCGGCTAAACTTTCGGTGATCATCTTAGGTGAAGGTTTCTTATGACTATGGTGTGTTTATCTTAATTTCTAGAATAATAAACTTGGTGTGTTTTGCTATGTTTATTATGGTGCATGAATGTTTGTTTGTAATTTGTTAATTGATGTTTTGATCCTAGTCTAAATCGTACATTCTTGGTGTCGTTGACAATCGAGATATCACGGGAAGGGTTAGGGTTGGATATTGATTAACTGGTCATCGGGTAACAACCTCGCGTTTATATAATCCGAGTACTTCGTTCCCTTTTATCACAACAAATGTTTATGCATGAGTTATGTCTATGTAACTCTTTCTAGTTTGATTTATGCACAATTATTAATGGAAACCGGAACCTAAGATGGTCATTTTCTCCTAATCTGTTAAACAACCAATTTTAATTTGCAATTAGTTAGTAATTTAGTTCTTAAAACCAAACAATCCAAACTCTTGAATTTTAATTTCTGCAAATTAGTTTAATTGTAGTTAATTCACAAAGCTATAGAATCAACACACTTTCCACAAACTCCCTGTGTTCGCTACCCATTTGCTGCTATCTATTAGTTGTAATTTGGATTAAATTTGCATGTGACTACGACAACACGTCAAATTTTGGCGGCGTTGCCGGGGAGTAGTGCGCAACGTGTGTTAATTTAGTAGTTTTGTTTTTTTTTTTGGGTTTACGCTGGTTGTGTTTAGTGTGAAGGTACTACAGGTGTATGCATACTAGGGGCTCTCACAAGTCATCACCGCTATCGTTTGATCCAGAAATTGAAAGAACTTTGCCTCAAAACAGAGTTTTGTTACGAGAAAACAAGATCATTGGTTCACCCACTTCACCCATTACACCAAGGAACATTATGGCTGATTCACAAATCCCACCCACAACGGGTCAACCGACCTCATCATTCATTCCTACATCAACACAACCTTCACCAAATACCACCATGCCTAATTCCACTACCGATCTTACTCCACCACATGATGTTAAACCAACCAACACTACACCACCTAGTACTACCCAAGTTGAACCTACCCTTACATTTAGCCCTTCTACTACAATTCCACCATTCTCACATTTTTCCCAAATACTGGTCAATCATCTTCTACCTATCCAATACCACCAAGTTCAACCGTAATTCATACTACATCTACATATCGACCACCGAACCAACCGGGTTTTCAATATTCCTCTTTTCCATTTGTGCAATCTTCGGGAATAGGAGGAGATGGGTATGATGGTGGTTATGAAGAAGACTTTGGAGGGTATGAAGAAGAAGGATTTTATTATGGGGGTGATGGAGGTAATTTGGGACCTCAAGAAGGAGCGGGTCAACAAAGTTAACCGCTACAACAAATTCAAGACATGGGTAGACTACTGATTGGGATACAACATATTCGACCACAAGGGCCACAATTGCAACGTCCTACACCTCTACATCAAGTACGTCCACAAAATACACAACCGCAATTTCAAAGGCCGATTCAACAACCACCAATGCAACAATACCAATTTCAGCCACCATTTGCACCTCAAGTGCCTATGCAAGGTCAAATGGGTCAACCAAGAGCACCATTGGGCGCTCCAAGAAGACATCACCGGGAGGTAGTACGGGGAATCGAAGCTCATTTCCGACCCGTTATTACCAACAATCCTTCACCGGTAGTGATTCCTCATCACCCGGATGGAAGGACTTTTGAAGTTAGAACAACCGCACTCCAAAGTTTGTCAAAGTTTAAGGGGTTAGCAACGGAAGAACCTTACTTTCATTTGGAGACATACGACTCTATTTGCAACACTATTGGAGGTCAAGGGTTTTCGTCGAATGATGTTAAGTTGGTCCTCTTCCAATTCTCTTTGGAAGATAAAGCAAAAAGATAGTTTCGCACTTTGCCCTCCGCGTCGATTTACACATGGGCCGACATGCAACAAATTTTCTTGGAAGAGTTCTACACTTCTCAAAAGACAAATGATGCAAGGAGAAGTTTAAGGAGCTTTCAACAATAACCAGGGGAGATGTTTCATGAAGCCTTCGAAAGATTCAACATGATGTTGAAAAATTACCCTCACCACGGTATACAACTTTGGGAGTTGTTGAATGCGTTTCACGAGGGGTTGAGTTCGGAGGATGCTCATGATTTAATGTCAATCACTAACGGTACTTTTGGTACCCACTTTGAGCACGATGATTGGCCATTTTTAGAGCAAATGGCGGTTACTTCAAAAAGGAAGGCTCAATCTTCAAGACGGGCAAGGCATGTGATAGCAAGGCCACAAGTTCATGGAGTCGAGAATGGAGGTGTGCAAACCACGAATCAAGTGTACAATGTGTGCACTAATTGCAATGAGATAGGCCACACGGCGGAAGTTTGTTTAGTAGGAGTGGTTGAGGAGCAAGTGGAAGAGGTGAATGCTATTCAAGGGGGTCGAAACTTTAACATGAATTCGAACACATACCACCCCGGGTTACGAAATTATCCTAACTTCCGTTACGGTAACCCGGCGAACCAAGCTAACCCAAATTTCCAAGGAGTTCAAGGTAATTTCGCACCTCGTCAACAATACAATCAAGGTAATTATCGGGGTGGAAATAATTATGGCTACCAAGGGCAATTTCAACCAACGGGTCAAAGTGGTTCGGGTCAAACTTCATCAAGCGGGAATGAGGTTATGGATATGCTTCGGGCAATGCAACAAGACATGCAAAAAAGGAATCAACTTGATGAAGTCCAGATGCAAAAAGATGAAGTTCGTGACAAAAGCATTCAAACACTAACAACCCAAATGGGTCAATTAGCAACCGATGTGGCGGAGTTGAAGAAAAGCAAGGGTCAACTTCCTAGCGACACTAAGGTAAATCCTTCCCATAGTTTTTTACGAGGTAATAATGTTAATATTAATCATGTTAGTGTGTTAAGAAGTGGCAAAGAATTTAAAGCAAATTTGTCATCGGGTTTGGTTGAAGGGGTGGTTGAGGATATAACGGGTAATGAAGGTGAAGAAGATGAAGTTTCACCGATTGTGTCTAAAGAATCACATGTTAAAAAACCAGGGTTGGGTGAAAGTGAAAAAGATAAAAAAGATGAAGGGGAGCCGAGTCAAGTCCCATTTCCATCGGCTCTACTTGACCCGGGAAAGAAAAAATTTATTTCATCAAGGGGTCCCCAAAAAGAGGAGTTGTGGGACATTTTTAAACAAGTAAAAGTAAATCTCCCATTACTTGATGCAATAAAACAAGTGCCCGCTTATGCTAAATTTTTAAAAGAATTATGCACACAAAAAGGCAACAAAAGAAAAAGATGCCTAAACGGGTCGACTTAACCGGGCAAGTTAGTGCGGTATTGAATGGGGAGCTACCTCCTAAGCTCCAAGATCCGGGCATGCCATTAATAAAAATTCAAGTTGGTAATTTTCAAATGTCAAAGGCGTTGCTAGATCTTGGAGCCGGAGTGAGCATTTTACCGGGGGGCTTATATGACCAATACGATTTTGGTCCATTAGCAAGGGTAGAGACAATGGTTGTGTTAGCCGATTTGTCTCATAAGCTACCTCGGGGGATGGTTCAAGATGTTATAGTAAAAATTGATGAGTTTTATTACCCGGTTGACTTTTTAGTCTTAGACTACTCATCCACGGACCCGAAACAACAAGAAAATGTTATTTTGGGTCGGCCATTTTTAAGCACCGCGCATGCCGTGATTGATTGTCGATTCGGTACAGTCGACATGACTTTCGGAAATCGAAAAATGAGATTGAATGTTTTTACTAACAATTCTAACTCGATTGGTGTTGATGAGTGTTTTATGGCAGATTTAGTCGACGGATGCAACCCGCATGAGTATGAGGAAGATAGTTTGGATATGTGTGTTTGTGATTTTTCTGAACAGGTACATGCTTGTGCACTACGGGTTGAAGAGGAGAAGCAAGATGCTATGGCATTGAAGGAGGGTCGACCACCATGGACCCATCAATTTGAAAGCTTGCCGGTGGAAATCAATTCAGGTACTAAACCATCATTAGAAGTACCACCGAAAATGGAGCTCAAAGACTTGCCAAGCCATTTGAAGTACGCATTTTTAGGGGATAATGACACACTACCGGTCATTATTGCCTCTAATTTAGAGATGGCACAAGAACAAGCTTTATTGGAAGTCTTGAAAGTGAATAAAGGAGCTATAGGATGGACGATTGCCGATTTGAAAGGAATTAGTCCATCAATCGTCATGCACAAAATCATCACCACCGAAGATGCAAAACCAACAAGGAAAGCACAACGAAGAGTGAATCCGAACCTAAGGGAAGTGGTAAAAAAAGAGGTAATTAAGTGGTTAGACGCGGGAATTATCTATCCTATTTCGGATAGTGCTTGGGTAAGTCCTACCCAAGTTGTGCCTAAGAAGGCCGGCATTCAAGTAATCAAAGACGAAAATGGTGAACAAATAGCTACCCGACCGGTCACCGGGTGGCGTGTTTGTATTGATTACCGCAAATTGAATGCCGCCACTTCTAAGGACCATTTTCCGCTACCTTTTATTGACCAAATCATTGAAAAATTATCGGGTAAAAAATATTACTACTTTTTGGACGGGTATTCGGGTTACAATCAAAATGCAATACACCCGGATGACCAACACAAGACCACCTTCACTTGTCCATATGGCACCTTTGCCTTTAGGCGAATGCCATTTGGCTTGTGCAATGCACCGGCAACTTTCCAACGATGTATGATGAGTATTTTCTCGGACATGGTTGGAGAGTCGCTTGAAGTTTTTATTGATGACTTTTCCATTTTTGGCACTAGTTTTGAATCTTGTCTCAACGAGTTACAAAAAGTTTTAAAAAGATGTGTTGAGAAAAATTTAGTGCTTAATTGGGAGAAAAGTCATTTCATGGTGCAAGAGGGTATTGTGTTAGGCCACGTGATTTCAGAAAGGGGGATGGAGGTAGATGAAGCAAAGATTCGGGTAATTTCATCTCTACCCCCACCAAAGAACGTTAAGGGGGTGAGATCATTTTTGGGACATGCGGGTTTCTATAGAAGATTTATTAAAGGTTTTATTGTAATTACAAAACCTTTATGTAATTTGTTGTTGAAAGATGTCCCTTTTGATTTTACTAACGAATGTTTGCAAGCATTTAATGTTTTGAAGGAACACTTGGTAAAAGCTCCCATCTTGCAACCACCGGATTGGTCAAAGCCATTTGAAATCATGTGTGACGCAAGTGACACTACAATTGGTGCAGTTTTAGGTCAAAGAATTGACAAAAAGCCGGTGGTGATTTACTACACAAGCAAGACGTTGTCCGTAGCGCAACTGAATTACACCACAACTGAAAAGGAGTTATTAGCGGTGGTGTATGCTTTGGACAAGTTTCGTTCTTACATTTGGGGAAGCAAAGTGGTTGTATACTCGGACCATAGTGCGGTCCGGTATTTGATGGAGGAAAAAGATGCGAAGCCCCATTTGATCCGTTGGGTGTTATTGTTACAAGAATTCGATTTAGAAATTCGAGATAAAAAAGGAAGTGAAAACGTGGTGGCGGATCACTTGTCTCGAATTCCGGTGGAAGGGGTTGATGATTTGAGCGAGATAAACGAACGGTTTCCCGATGAGCAACTACTAGCTGTGTCTACTTTCGTTGAACCATGGTATGCCCACTATGTGAATTACCTAGCCACGGGTGCAATCCCAAATCATTGGACCAAGAATAGAAGACAACAATTTATGGTCCAAGTGAAGCAATACATTTGGGATGAGCCGGACCTTTTCAAGATTGGGTCCGATCAAGTTATTCGGAGGTGTGTGCCCGAAACGGAGGTGTTAGAGATTTTGACTCATGCCCACTCATCCGCTTGTGGAGGTCATTTTAGTGGCCATAAAATGGGCTACCGGGTTCTTTCATCTGGGTTTTATTGGCCCACAATTTTCAAGGATGCATGCGAGTTTGCATGGAATTGTGTCAATTGTCAAAGAATGGGAAGTATATCAAAAAGGGACGAGATGCCTTTGCAGCCGATTTTGGTAGTTGAAAAATTTGATGTATGGGGCATTGACTTTATGGGTCCTTTTCCGAATTCAAATGGGTTTTTGTACATTCTAGTGGCGGTGGATTATGTCTCGAAATGGATTGAAGCTATTGCTACAAGAAAAAATGATCATTCGGTTGTTTGTAAATTTGTTTAATCCAACATCTTTGCCCGTTTTGGTATTCCGAGAGTTATCATTAGTGATGGTGGGTTGCATTTCAAGAATTTCAATTTCGGAAAACTGTTGAAGCGGTACAACGTGAACTACCGGATTGCTACACCGTACCATCCGCAAACGAGTGGACAAGTCGAAGTGTCCAACCGTCAAATTAAAGAAATTCTTATGAAGACGGTTCGAACGGATAGGAAGGATTGTTCAAGCAAATTAGACGATGCATTATGGGCGTACCGGACGGCCTACAAAACTTCAATTGGTATAACACCTTACCGGATGGTGTATGGAAAGGGTTGTCATTTACCAATGGAGTTAGCTCATCGGGCGCATTGGGCAATCAAGACGGTAAATGCGGATTATGATGAAGCGGGAAAGATGCGGAAGCTTCAATTGAGCGAAATTGAGGAAATTCAAGATGAAGCATATGAATGTGCATCCGCATATAAAGACAAACTTAAGAAGGTCCATGATTCAAAGCTGAGAAAAAAGACCTTCGAAGTGGGTCAAAAAGTGTGGTTGTACAATTCCCGATTGAAGATGTTTGTGGCTAAACTCAAGAGTAAATGGATGGGTCCCTATGTCATCCGGAGAGTGGGTAGATTTGGTGATGTTAATATTCAAGATGAGCAAACCAACAAGCAACAAACGGTGAATGGACATCGGTTAAAGCCATACTTGGAAGGAAACGACATCAATAACTTGGAGCTTGACAAAGTGGGCTACATCCTACGCCCGGTAGATGAAGAACAACCATGAGATGCCTAGGTTTGGTAGTGTACATAGTTAGTTTATTTTGTTTTGTTTAGTTTGCACAATTACTGTATCCTCTTGAAGCTTGTGTTTGAAACAAGTGTGGGGACGTTCGTATGAATGGTTCTAACATAGTGTTGAGGACAACACGGGATTTTTCGAGGGGGTAGGGTAATTTTCCATGTTTTTGAAAAATATAAAAACATAAAAAATTAGAAAACTAAAAAAAACTACAAAACACTAAACAATGAATTTTTGGGCGAAGTGTACATTCCCAGGTGCTACCGTAATTTACGGTAGGTACCGTAATTTATGGTAGCCTGGGAAATTTTGTGGATTTACGCTATTAGGCTACTGCCTTACGGTAGAAGTTTTGTGCTAGGTGCCACCGTAAATTACGGTGGCTACCGTAATTTACGGTAGCCCGGGCAGGTAAAGGGACACAGCAGTTCGGCGTTTTATAAAAAAATTTAATTTAATAAGTCACGTGAATCTAACCCCAACCACACGAATTCTGCCCCTTTTCTCTTCCACATATCATCATCTTCATTATCATTAACCCCACAAAATCCCTAAGAACCCCACAACCTTCAACCTTCAATCCTCCATAATTTTCTCAATTCTTGGTCAAATCTAATGATTTTTGGGTCTATCTTGACTGAAATTTCACGAACTTTCTGATTTTGAGGAGAGATTTGCAAGAAAAACTTGTTTTCTTGGCCAATTGTCAAACCCTAGGTGCTGAATTTTTTGGGGGTTTTTGAAGCTTTTGATTTTCTTGTGTTCTTGCATCTTCAATCCAAGGTATGTGATGTTTTTACTTTATTTTTTATGATGCATTATGAAGATGAAGGTTATTAGTGTTATTTGTTTCACACACTTTCTTGTTCTTAGTTTGGTCATGAAACTTGTTAGTTGAAAGATTGTTATGGTTGTAGATGTAGGATTGATGTTAAATTTGTGAACTTTTGGGAACCTCTACATTGTAGAGGCACCATGCCCAAATTTTATGAAAATAACATATGAAACTTTATGCTCTCTAGCATCTACAACCATAGTAACAAGCAAGTGTGGGGATTTTTAGGAAAAGGGGACTGATTTTTGTGTGTTTGGTTGTTGTGTTTTGTTTGCAATGTTTGTAGGAAATGGTGAGAACGAAAGACAAAGCAGGAGCCAGTTCTTCAAAAGGCAAACAAGCTGAAACACAACCGAAGAAGCGGAGATATTTAGGAAGAGATGATGATGATAGCGATGAGGAGGAAGTGATGGAGTTGGATCCGGCTGACAAGCCGAAGTGGGAAGCGGGTCCGCTAGACGACCAACTGGAGGAATGGAGGCCTACATTATTCAATGACCGGATGAATCGTTTAAAAGACAAAGCTGCTGCATTCATTTGTGAAAGAGAGGTTAGAGAAGTGGAGTTTGGGCCGTTCAACGTGTTTGCTAAGTGTCGTGCCTTGGGCTGGGAGGCTGCATTAAATTGCTATGACAAAGATAACAAGAACTTGTTTATGGCTGAAATTCAGGAGTGGATGGCCACTCTAATATGCAACAAGTATGAGAAGCCGTCTCAAATGATGTTAACAGGAACTGTGAATGGGATAGATGTGGAAATGTCATTCGATACGTTGCGGAAATTGGCGAAGTATGATAGCTTGCCCGCACGTGACTATACGATACCGAGTCTTGATGACTTGCTTGTCAAACCGGAGGCCCACCCAAGGTGGAATGACATGTTGGCGGCGTTGTTCCTACCGGGTACTTTCCATGGCACATTGTATAGAAGGAATTTGAAGATTGGGGCAAAACTGTTGCTTACTATTTGTATCTTAAATGTGATTTCAAGGAGAGGTGATAAGCAAGAAGTGAGGTTTTAAGAGATACCAATTCTTTACTCTTTGATGCATGGGTCACCCCGTTTCCCATTTCGGTACTTGGTAATGAACAATGTTTGGATATGCCGGAATAAGGTGGGAAGAAATATCATTCCGTATTGTCGGGTGATCACGGGGTTATTGAAATTGTTCAAGGCTATCACACCGGAAGATAAGAGGGCACCAAAAAGGCACAAGCCGTTTGACATTAGGAGAATGGGAGTTGGATGGTCTTATGATGAGTCGGAGCGCTATCATAAGTTAAAGTCGGAAGGTCAAAGGTGGCGAGCTTTAAAAGTTGATGCGAGGGCATTATTACCAGGCGAGGCGGATGAGCCCGAGAGCGAGGATGAGCCCCCGAGTGGGGATGTAGATTACGCGGATGAACCGCATGGTGAGCACATGAATGTGGACCAAGGGGATCCAAGTCGGGGACATGGTGGTGGTTTCTTTGATTATACGGAGCGCTCGTATGAGCCAAACTGGGCATATGATGGAACCATGCAAGAAATCATTGAAAACCAACATCCACCGGCATCGGTTTTTGACACATGGTCGGGGTCTGAGCGCACGTTCTTTGACCATCAAACATGGATGGGGGCTAGTATGGAGCGGGCATTGAAGCACAACTTTGACCGACAGGAGTCGTGGAACCGCACACATGCTTATGCCTTTGAGCAGGAAATGAACAACATGTACATCGATGATCAAAACCGGCGAATGCACGTGGATTGGCATGCAGGGCGGCCGGTGGTTGTGGATCCACCTCCGGTGTATTATGCGTCTCTACCACCTTATGATGGTAGTGTTTTGTATCCGACAACGCCGCTTCATCATTCGCAATGGGTGGACCCCCGTCAAGATCAACAACATGGAGCCTCACAACAAGGAGGAAGTGGAAGTGGTAGCGGCTCGTTTGCATTTGGAGAATGGTCGGAGATGATGACTTCCATCTTTGGGCCTCCTCAGCCGCATTACTACTAGCCAGGTTGTGTTCCTTCTTTCTTGTATATCTTGTGAATATTTGTTTGTTATGTTCATGGTTGTGCGGATGGGTGGTGTTTTAGTTGTTGATGTTATGTGTTGGGTTGTGCGAGTTGGTGGTGTTTATGTTTTAAAAAAAAAAGAAAAAAAAAGTATGAAATGAAAAAGACCAAAAAGAAATTTGGGGTTTGAGATTTTAAGCTTTTGTTGATGTAGAATGGTTTCAGCGATCAATTCCTTCCAAAACCATACATTGGGGTCAATGTATCCTAAGTGTGGGGATGGGGGGAAATTTTGATGGTTTTAAAAAAATTTAAATCAAGCGAAACATTGTTGGAATTTGAACACTTTGTACTACACCCGAGTGACACACCGGCAACCCTTAATTACCCTTGTTCTTGGTGAGAGTTGAAGCCACAATTGTATATAAATAATGCTTGTCTTTGATGAGAGTGGCAACGGGTGGGGGTGCATTAGAACTTGTGCTTGAATTCGGTTTGAGGCCTTAGTTGAACATGAATGTAGAAAGGATAAGGGCATTTAGGTAGCCTCGTCATAGTGTGTGCGAGTGTGGGATTTGGGGGGTTGGACCTCATAAATTATATATATGAGCTTGGTAGTGAGAGGGGCGGGGGGTTTGGACATTTAGTTACCCATTTTGTGCCTAAAGCCAATCATTTGTAAACCCTTACCTAGTTCCCCAAAAATTTACCCGATTTGACCCGGTTTTATAGTGTTAGTAATTGTTATAGTTGTGTTTAGTTATGTTATGTTGAATGTTTCTTTTATTGGTAAAAAAAAGAGAGAAAAGAAAAAAAAGAGAAAAAAAAAGAGCAATGAAAAAAAATTGAAAAAAAAATGATGATGCATAAGTTAGTTGTATATAGAAGTTTATGTTTTGTTTTGCTTGTTTATTTGTGTAATAAAAAAGACCGTGTTAAGTCATTCGCTACTACATATATATTTCCATTTCCTACCCGTATACCTAGCCACGTTACAACCTTTAAAGTTCCTTTGATTTGCATTCATGTTTTGACAATTGTTAGGTGGTGGACCGATTTAGGTACAAGCATATAGTTGTGCAATCACCCGTTTGCCTTTTGTGTGTCTAGCTTATCTTTGCTAGTGCTTACTTGTTGCCGAGATGAGAGATATAGCGAGGGGTGTGTTGTTTTGGTGTTAGGAAAAGGCTAGTAATGTGACACCCGACTTTTCAGGCCGTACCGTACAATTGTAACACGTGTTGTGAATAGGTAACAGGGCTATATTTGACTGGTTATGATGTTTATATGTGAAATTTAATGTATTGGTAAGATTAAACTTTGATAAAAATTATGTTGGCAACGGTAAGATAAACGCTTTTCGCGTAGCGGTTAAAATGCGAAACGAACGTCGGTGACCACCTGAGCAGTGTAAAATCCTAAAAATAGTCTTTTATGATTAAAATAAATATTTTCATCATACCCGTGTGGAAAAATAATTTAAAAAGCTAAGAAACTCTATTTTTCGAGTATAAGCGCGTACCGCGCGATGCCGCGCGTATACCGACAAAATACTGTCAACACAACCCGTCAAGGCAACTGAAAATCATTTTAACAATAATTTGATAAGATTATTCTTATGGAATGACAAAAATAAATAAAAACACTTAAATTCCTATTTTTGCGGTTTTAATCGCGTACCGCGCAACACAACGCGCATACTGCCAAATACCGACAACATAGCCAGTCCAGGCAAACAAAATATTGTTCCTTAATATTTTGGCTGGTTTATTTTTATAGAACGATAAAAATAATTTAAAACGCACTAAAACGGGGTTAAAACGCTAGATAAAATACCGTGTAATCAGTAAAACACCTGTTTTTAACACAAATATACATAATATGTGTATATATATATATATATATATTCGTAAGAGAGGGGGGGACATGGGCGGCAATGTGGGCTGCCCAAAACCACTTGATTCTTGTGTTTGGACACATGTCCTTATATGAAGAAAGGTGATGATGAGTAATCTTGAAACATGCACTTATACACTCACATTTCCAAGATACAAATTCAAAAACCTTCTCCTCTCTCTCTCTCTCTCTTGCATAATCTCGGTTGAACACTCCCATATCACACTACCATACCATTTTCAAAATCAAAACATGAAGAATCAAGGTCTTTACTTGGTGATTTGAAGCTTGTAAGAAGGCTTGGAAGTGATTTCAAGCAAGTATCAAGCAAAATCAAGTCTCATATCACCATCTTCTATCAAAAACCCAACTAAAATCTTGAAGGTATAAACTAGTTTCTCTAAATAGTGTTCTTGATTTATAGTAACAAAGAAGATAATGAAAGTTTCTCTTGATTCTTGAATCTAAACATAAACTTGAAAATTTCAAACAAATGAGTTTTAAATAAAATAAAAAATGAGTGTGTGCATGTATGTATACATGGCCGAGAATGATGTGTGTGCATGTGTATATTGCATTTTGAAATTTTGATGAAAGATTTCTTGATTATTTGATTTCTTGAAAAATAGGATGATTAAAGTAAGTGTTAGTTGTCATATAAGAATGTTCTAAAGTGATTTAAGATTTGAAAGTGATATGTTGAAAAGTAATTTTTTTGGGAGTTTATATGTGTGTATGTGTTTCGTATATATATATGTATAAATGTATGCATGCATATAAAAATTGTCATATAATCTTAAATGTGAAGGATAATTACATGAATGATTTTGAATGGTTGAATGATTAAAATGAGGTGTGTTATATTTTGTAAAAACATAATGTTAATATGTTCTAGAATAAGATTGGAACATAAATAATGTTGATAATGTTGTATGAGTGCATTAGATGCACATATGTGGGCATGCATGATAATATGAAAGCATGAAATGATCAATTGAGCATGATTCGATAAAAATAAATTTTTATCAGATTATAACCCTTAAAATAAAGTTATTTTGAAGTGTTTAATGATATACAACTTTGTCATAATGTTTGCTAGCTTTGCATGTGGTACGTGGTGCATTAAAAGTTGTAAAATACGTGAAATCGCATGATTTATGTAACTTATACAAAAACTGCACTGATCTGATTATAACTACTATTTTAATCAGTAAATAACATATATTGTGTTAAAATATCAGGTCGTTTCAAGTTGGGATGGTTATAGTAACGTTTAACGCAAAACTATGCGTTAAAACGGTCAAAAATCGGCTTTTCAGGTGATTTTTATAAAACTGATTTAGATCAGTAAATAAACTGATGTTTTTAGTTTAAAAACAAGTATTATAACTAATTTTAAGTTTACTTGGTGTTTGGTTGGTCATACGTGACTTCCGACGCCCGAAAATGTTACCGAATCGCTAAAATACGCATTTTTCAATGAACACTAGGATGGGTGAATATTGAGTGAACTTTATGTGATAAAATATGTTAAATGATTCAAACATGTAAATGTGATGATATGTTAAATTAGACTATGCATGTACGTTTTGTGCGGTAGAAACGGTACAATTGCGTTAAATGAGTAACTTGTTGGTCGAGCATGAAATTTGGTACATATGAGATGTTTTATGTATATTTGCTTTAAAAATAGATAAGTTAGTAATATTTTGTGTGTTTGGTGTTAAATTCTATGAACGTTGTGTGTATATATATATAATGTAAGTATCTATAGAAAACCCACTTTAATTTAGAAAACCCGGGAAACTCAAAGCTCCCGATGTTTTTTTTTTTTTTGAAAAAAATTATACATGTTTTTTAGGGTTTTGGGCAAAAAAAATCAAAAGAGCGCCGAGTAGATATTTTAAAAAAAAAATAAACAAGTTTTGGTGTAACACATGTTACAAATATGTCAGATGAATGTAACACATGTTACACCAAAACTTGTTTATTTTTTTTTTAAATATCTACTCGGCGCTTTTTTGATTTTTTTTTTTTTTTGCCCAAAACCCTTAAAAACATGTATATAACATGTATAATTTTTTTCAAAAAAAAAAACATCGGGAGCTTTGAGTTTCCCGGGTTTTCTAAATTAAAGTGGGTTTTCTATACATCCTTCCCCTATACATATATACATATATATATATATATATATATATATATATATATTACGACGCGCAAATCGTAGATATATTGCGTATAAACGGGAGAGTTAACGGATTTACACAATAATGGTCACCAATAAAATCGTTTAAGTCGCAAAGTCTTAAAAATATATATATATATATATATATATATATATATATATTAACGAGCCAACATAATCAAAAATGATAACTTTTCGAGAAAATCTCAAAGTTATGTGATAATTCTAAGAAACGGAGAAACTTAAGACTTTTGTGTTAAATATATATTGATTTAGAATTGTTCCTATATTATGACGTATATAAAAATCAATCTCTGGGATTGCGATATTAAAATACGCACCCAAAGGTGAGTGTCACTAAACCCCTATTTTTACTGCTTTGTACATATTTTGGGGGTAGAACACGCCGTTAAAAGGGTTTAATAATGTTTTCGAAATAAAACATACCTTTTATTACAAAATATATATTTTCCCTGAAAATATATGAGATTTGATAAGTTACACGTTTCGAAGTAAAATGTTTTTGATGAATAAATGTGGGACATTGGGATGGTACGGTGTTTCCGAGGCGAAACAGACCGTAAAGTTGGGACGGATGTCGGCCTGAGTTTCGAGTGATGGAGATTCAGGGGATTCGTGCAACTACGTGTATTAAATTGTCATATTAGTAGGATATATATATTGTACGTGAGGCAGACATCATATTGTTCTTCAAGAAAGAACCATGCGCCCATGATGTCGTTTAATCAGTTAAGTATTGTACGCGAGGAATTGTTGGTAGATCTATCGGGTTGACAACCCCGTCGTGACCGGTCGCCCCGTGTCAATGTCAAACGACGAATTAATATTCTGTTCATTGTCTAGTTTTAATTATCCCTGCATGGTTAATATATAGTACATATCGTCTAGCTAACGTACTAGTCTGAAAATTGACGCTATAATTTAATATACAAAACCTGGGCAATATGTATCACAGTTGTCGGATCGATGAATCGGCGGAAGGCCCATGGATTTTTAATAAGAAAGTAAAATGGACTTTCTAAGAAATAAATAGATGTTTTAAATAAACACCTAAACAGAGAGTTTTCCTTGGAATAAAATATGTTAGTAAACGAATAAGTGAACTCACCTTCCTTTGTGTTGACACTTGATTTTAACGTGTTCTACAGGTGCTTGAGTTCGGCTTCGGGAAATCATGGCGTATCTTGTTTTTGATGATGCATGTTGTTATATTTAATTATGTTGGACAACTTTTAAACTACCTGGGATGTTTGTAATAAGATCCGCGAGGATCATAACAACTTAACTTATGTGGTTATGTCGTGACTTTTAAAATGTAATGTTTAATATCTATGTTTTAAAATATGTCAAAATGTCCAACAATGAGTGCATCGTCCGACAAGGTATAAATGGGCACCAACTTCCGTCTCCACTACGTTTAAAATGTTCCGCTGCGACGTATTTTGGGGTGTGACAGAAGTTGCTATCAGAGCCATTGGTTGTTTGCGAACTAGATGTTTTCACGGAAAACACTAGACTTCAACCGGAGAATTCTGAAATATAAAGTCCAAAATTCTCGAAGCCGAGATTTTTAAATAAGCATAGAAAATATTTTATCTTGTGTGGAAACCATTATGTGTTTTATGTGCATACGTGATTATCTGTTTATTTGACCTTATTTATTACTGTTTATGTTGATTACGCGCTTACTTGTACGGTTATATGTGTGTCACAGATGTCGCACGAACACGAGGTCATCGAGATCCACGACTTAGATTATGAGCCAGATTTCGAGACTTCACCCAGACCTACGCTGCCAGAGACACCTATCACATCTCCACAGATGGTTGGTACTACCGAGCTTACCTCATCTTTCCACGTCAATCCTGCTGCTTTTGCCAGCCAGGGAGACCCCTGATGCGCTTTCACTAGCAACGGGTGGATAGATGATGATGATGTACCTCTCTCAATCCATGAGACGAGACGATCATCTGGCACTGTACCAGTTATTGATGACATGATCAAGAGTGTCCCTACTGTCGGAGGATCTACTAGTATCGCACCAGTGGTGGACGCCACTATCGTCATGGCTCGACCCTTAGAGCCATCAGTCGTCCCACCTGCTGTTGTGATCGAGCCTGCTACTGAGATCCCTCCGCTTGTTTTGTCTGAATCTTCTTTACCTGTTGTAGAGTCACGCACTTCTTCTACGCCGCTGTTAGTTTATTATCATCGTAGGAAGAGGATTAGGCCCGCTGAAGATAGGGTAGATCGATACTGCCATTGTGATCGACAGCTCGCCGCATTACGCAAAGATCTAGACATAGCCAAAGGAAAGGCGAAGTACCTTGAGGGACAGATGGACGACCACGAGGAGTTGAAGGTTATAGACAACATCGCGAGAGATGAGATGCATTGGAGGGTTGTAGATTTGGAGAAGCTTGTCCAGGAGATGTTAGAGTCTCTAGGTTTGAGGCGTTGATGTTGGTCGTTTACTTGTTTGTTCGTTTCGTTGTTTGATGGATTGTACTGTTAGACATTTCCTTTTGATGTTCTTTGTGTTTGTGGCCTGCGTGCCAGTTTCATTTTTGGATATTATTTGGAAATTTCATATGAACTTGTTTATGGATGTCAATGTAGGCATACCAAGAATAGTCCTTTGAACTGAAAACGAGTTTAAATAATTTCTATAATAAATACCAATGATGTACTTTTGGTTTAAATTTTTTTCTCATTGATATGTGGATATTTTACATGCGCAATGTTCGGTCCACTAATGATTGAATTATTTTTGGTTATCATCTTATATGGATATTATTGTTATGATAATAGAAACGACAAAATGCCGCCAAAAGCAAGACAGGGTACCGGATTACCTACCACACCGAAAGAGTTGGCTCAACTCATAGCCCCAAATGTTAATACTACCATGGAACTGCTCAAAGTTAATGATGGTCAGGGACGTGGACGTGGTGCTTATGGACAAGGTTTTGGTGGGGCACATAATGGAAATCCTCCAGGTAAAACATGATCGGAAAGTTTTAGCAGTTCATGTGTTATGTTATCATTGGAATGAATTCCTGATTTCTATTAACATTATCGAACAGTGCACGGGTGTACATATAAAACATTCCAGGGTTGTAACCCACGATCATATATCGATGCTGAATTAGATTTCACCCGATGGATTGAGAAGATGGAATCTGTCATGGCAATCAGCGGTTGTGCTGCTGATCAACGGATGAGATATGCTTCTTGCTTATTTCTTGATGAAACGCTGTCCTGGTGGAACCCGCAAGTTTAAATTTTGGGTAAAGACGCTGCCTGCGGTCTGACCTGGAACGAACTTAAAGAGATGCTCCTGAAAGAGTACTGCCCGCACAGTGAAATTCAGAAAATCGAGACAGACTTCTGGAATCTAACCATGGAAGGTCTGGATGTCAGAGCTTACACTTCTCATTTTAACGACTTGGCGAGGTTAGTTGCACGAATGGTTACTCCTGAATATGAAAAGGTAGAAAGGTATATCTGGGGATTGTCGCCACAAATTCGCAGTATGGTTACATCCGCGAAACCCACCACCTTTCTAGAGGCTACTACATTGGCAAACTTTTTAGCCGATGACGCTGCACGCAAAGGAAGTCTCGATCAAAAGGAGGAATCCGGGAAGTCATCGGGCAAGGCCAAAACAGATGCGAAACCTGAACGGTCGGAGCGTTCTGAGACTAAGACAGATGTTACAAAGAAGCGCAAACCCGAGAACTCCAAGAAGACTCCCGAAGTTGGAAGTAGGAAGAAACGCAACTTGGAGAAAGCAAGTGTAGCAAACCCTAAAGAGTCGGGAAAGGGTAAGGACGGCGATGGACAAAAGAAGTGCACCAGATGTAGCCGAACCGGACATGTGACTTCCCAGTGTTACGCTAGGAGTACATTGGATAGAGCTGCGCTTGAAGGATGCTTTTCATGCGGTGGACAAGGACACTACAAAAGGGAATGCCCGAAATCGAAAGGACAGAACGTCAAGAGTAATCCCGTTGGAGCAAGTGCTTGGAAGGCAAGTGAGAGTCCTGCTACTGTTACCTGTATGTTTCTAATCAAAGACCAAACTATGTTCATACTTATAATACTAAAGCTGACTTGAGTTTCGTTCGAGAAACTATGAACCATTGTTGTGTTCGTAAGCCAAGTATAAAGTGTCCGATAGAACTAATAGTTGGTAAATTGATAGAAACTAGCGAGGTCGTTCGTAGTTATGGTATTTAGTTAGGCGATCGTAGTTCTAAAGATTGGAGTCTCATCAGTGGAGTTGAGAAGCTTCGACGAAAATGCAAGAATGAATTCACTTTCTGAGGATGAAGTGGGGACTATCGCTCGAAGAAACTAATTGGAATATTTCATCCTGATGATAATGGAAAGGCGGAAGCTGTTTGCGGGAATCGTTTGAGTCGAGTGTTGAGTGTTAATAGTCGAGAGTGGTCAGTACCATGAGGATGCTGAGTTGTTGTGTAAGGGCAATCCAGCGTTTTCAGTGAATGTGATGGATACGAAAACCGAATGTAGGAAAGTCGAAGAGATTTCTATCAAACGCAACTATCCGGAAGTCTTCCTAAAAAGACTTACTTGGATCTTCCTTGCGAGATGGATCGAACTTCGTATCGATCTGACTCACGGTGCTGTGCCCGATTGCACAATCTTCTTACAGATTAAGCACCGCCTGAAACGATAGAAATGACGAGATAGTTTTAAGAGCTATTGGACAATTGAAGATTTAGTTCTGTTAAAGGAATTTTATTGAGAAGAGATGCTATAGGGTATAGCAGAGGAAAGAAAAACTGAGCCACATTGACTTGATCCTTTCGAGAGCCCATCTTGAGTTGGATCAGTTGCATATGGGCTCAAGTTACCATCAGAAATAAGTAGTATACATGACGTACAATTCGGATGCATTTAAAAAGGTGTGTAGTGGGTGAAACACTAACCATGCGCTTTGTAGAGATTAATTGGGAGATAAACGGAGGTTTATCGAAGCATCGAAGAAGTAGTGCGTATAGCCAGAAAAGTTATGTTACTAACCGGAAAGGCGATTTCAGCATTCCAATATTATCTACGAATTATAGGTCATGTAACCAGAGGATACCCGAATTGATGGAGCCTTGACTCGAATCTTCTTGATTTAGGGTTTGTGAATGTTGGACCCTGGAGAGGGTGGAGAGTGTTGAGATGAGAATTCAGGAATCGAGAACTTGTGTAATATAGATCTACAAGGATTCTTCGTAAGTGTAGGATCGTTTTCAGACCCGAACGAGTCGATCAGAAGAGTTTATGCTCAGTACAAAAGGCGGAAACAGTCGTACTGAGGTCAATTCAGCAAGATACACACTTTAAACTGTCGTATGATTGATTTGATGACAAAATACAGCGAGTCGACACTTCGGCAGCAGTTCGGTACTGAAACCAGAATTGTTACAAATGATTTCGTTTGTGGAGGTATTTATAGGCATGTGATTCCGCTTGAACATGCTCAAGCGGAATTACATTTCAAGCGAAATTACTTCAAGCGGAATTAACATCTTGATTCCGTTTGAAATACCAGCCTGATTTCGTTTGAAATAACCTGTGTCATTTCAAACGAAATTACCTAAAAATACAATTCCTCGATTTTCGTGCCCTGGTCTATCTAGTACAATACAAGACTCGATACAAGACGAAGTCGACAGACGCATGCACCAACAGACTCCCCCTCGAATGTTGACGAGTCTTCACAGTGTCGAGTCTTCATATCTTCAGTCTTTATCAGTCTTTGGGCTTCTCTTTTGAAGTATCTGACATTGTAAAGTATCCTCAAATCTCTCTTCTCTTTATCAACTTATCTCCCCCTCGAATATTGATCTAATCTTCAATTCCAGAATCACAATCTGGTTCTTGAATCTTCTAATTCTCTTGATCAGATCTCTTGATTCCTTAAATTCACCAGCATTAGCAGTTCCAAGATCGAAACCTGGCTTTTATCCAATTCTCAGGTATTTGAACCTGGCCTACCTGCACATTCTTAACCCAGAAATAAATTTCACACATTTATAATTTGACAAATTTATTCTCTGCTTACCACTTGTAGAAACAAATATACCATCATTTGTGAGTATCAAACAACATGATGTAACATTTTAATCTCTGATGAACCACTTGAATGAATAAAATGATTTAACATTTTAAAACTTCTGATGACCACTTGTAAGCAAAAATTCAAATTTTTTTCTTATTTAAACATAGACTCCCCCTCACAAAATGCTCATCATGTTTAGCGCTTGGAATTTTGAAAATCAGCTTTCCAACATCAGTTATCGAAAATCTTTTTGGATTTTTCAAAAAAATTTATGCTAAAACACACTAAAAATCTTTTTAGATTTTTGAACGTAAATGAAATGCAGTAAAGAAATATTTACAGACAATATTTTTGTGAGTTTGTGTAAGAGGATCATATCAGTTTTTGACAAGTCACAAGTACCGTTGAGCTTAGTTACACATTAAGAATTAAACAGTTCACTTAGATTGCCAATATACTGATCCACTTAAATTCTCACACAAATTTCAACTGATTCAGGATATGAATTAGGTGTATTAAGAACTTAAACTCATTCATGTGTCCCACCTCTTGAATATACTCCCGTATCCAGATCCCAATATTCAGTCTTACAGGTGAGTATACCACAGATGATATCTGTAAAGGGTTAGATGCGAAGACCGTGAGAGCTCAGGTCAGAACTTCCGTTCAGCAGAGAGATGACGGCTTCGACTTTTGGTGGGTCCCCTTTAGAGGATCTTTTTTTACAACAGCACATGATTTGCATTTTGCAATGTTTTATCATTTTTATGCTGAGGGCAGGCTTTTATTTCAAGCAAGCGTAAAGTATTATACGGGGACTAGGCCATTGCTTCCGCAAAATCAGAAGTCCCGGGATAATACCCCAGATATCACTGAGCATAAAGACCTAGTATCTCAGAAAGAGGGATCCTTCAAACGAAATTTCAGGGGTTACCAATATATCCAATTAGTGTTCCCCACGAAATAAGCAAGTTTGAATTTAAGTTTATATCCCGAAAAAGCTTACTAAATGTGTAAAACCTATCGGCGTATCATCAGTGAGACCGTTTAACGCTATTTAATCAATACATTTCTTTAGCATACTGTAACTGTCTACTGATGTACTATCATTTCCTCTTTTTTTTCAACAAAACTCATTTTTAATTTTATCATGTTTTTTACTTTTTCAAATTTTCAAATGTTTTTAGATTTTCCGAAAGAAATTCTTACTCCCCCTAAAATGCAAAATCATTTAAAAGAAATTTGAAAACAAACTGTACAAATAAAGTGACAACTGATATCAAATCACTTCAATTCGCCATCCACTTGGCATAAACAATCAGAACTCCCCTTTTCAACAAACTATTTTCCCATTATGATTTCAAAACACTTAAGTTTGTTTTAATCAAATGGTTTTTCCGGAAAATTAGTTTTGTTTATTTTACCACATGTAGATTAGGGGATCTCATCACTTTGTTCATTTAACTGTGACAACCCTCACAATTACAGGTACTGTGCAATTAATTAATTTTAATTATGTGCTTAATGACTGTGCTTAATTACTACTGACAACTTAAACTACTTTATGATTTTTGTATCATATCTACATGTGCATCATATTTTATACAGTCACTCCATTCATTACACACAAACACTAGTGACATACTTGATGCACAAAGCATAGTTAGCACACTGAACGGATAATTCAGGAACATGCTGACAATGCCAGCACATAGACATACAATATTATTATGGCCCGTATGAGCCAGGGACAGGGTACTACACTAGTTTGGAGTGTAGGGAAGTGATGACCATAAAACTGCGTCACTAGGTGATAGTTACAGTGCCGGGAAGTGCCAAAAACACATTTAAATGCAGAATTCTGCATTCATTAATAAAATTCAGCATCTCAACATACTAGTAAAGTGCAATTATATGGCAGAATGGTCCTGTATACTTTCCTAAGTGCCGGGAATAAATTGGGATGCAAAAATATATATAAAAGACCCTTTACGGATAACTAAACACTTTAACGGAACATTATTTAACAGGACAACCAGACATTACCCGGGACACTAAATTTTTGACAAATATATTGTATTATTATTTTTGGCTAGTCATGGTCCCCGTTTACCATAACACCCGCTAAAAATAAAATAAATAACATATATGAGAGAATACTTGTTATCTAACTATCCATTACATCTTAGTCACAAATGTTACCCTTAGCCCCCCCCCTCCAACCGATTTTAGTCCCTTGTGGACCCACCATATCAACTTCACCATGCCTTCTATCTTCTTCTTGGATTTGATCTCTTATTATATTAGATTGTTTACTTGTTTGTTTAGACAAAATATGAGCAATGATGAGTATAAGTAAGACATAAGATCACAACCATCATTCTCTATCTTTCACACTCTCACCTCACTCATCTCTCTCCCTCTCTCGGTCACTCCCAAACCGCCACCATCACCACCCTAAACAACCATCATCTTCCAAGTTTCAAGTCCCATTCAAGGTTAAAAGTTGATACAAGAGAGCTTGCTTTGTGTGGAGCTTCATAAGGGCTTTGTTCTAGTCTTGTTCATCATCTTTTTCTCATCATCTTTGCACTAGAATTCTACCCTAGCCTTGTGCAAGTAGTAAGTCTCGGTTTACCTTGATCATCTTACTTTTTTTATGGCTAATATTTGTAGAATGAGGTTTATTTCACTAGAACACTAAATGGATGAAATAAGAAACTTGAAACATAAAAGTTACATAAAGCTTACATAATGTCTACATAAGGATGAGACATGAAGATAAAAACTTGTTGGTTTAGGGTTGGTTAATACATATATGATGATTGATCGTCGAACTCTTGATAAATCCGTTGTTAGGACACTTGTTAATACGGTTTAGTAATGTTTAAACCACAAAGAAACAGGCTGATGTGCTTATTCAGCCGACTTCAACAGGCTGCAAACAAACCCTAATAAATCGAAAAACAGAATTTCTGAAGCCTAAATTATGTATTTTTGAAAAACGAAGCAAATGGCACTAGAATCATATTTTTTTGAGGTCGTTTACTATTTTTAAAAACCCGATTTGTAACTGCAGCTAAAGCTGAGTTTTACTGCAGAAAATGGGCGATACGTTTTCAGTCATAACTTGAAACCTGAGTAGAACCAGCCCATGAAATTTATACTGTAAATGACCACTAATGTCATAGTAATTCTCCCACTGGAATTTCGTCAAACAGACTTACGATAAATTTTATACGAATTATTTCGTAGACTGCAATCAGAAAGTAACAAATCTGATTTGCAGTCTGACAAACGATTTTCTATCAAAACTGATAATGAACTGGACCCTGATATTTTTACACGATAATATTTGGTTCGTGTAAGACGTTCTGTAAAAATTTGGGAATTTTTGGAATAAGTTAACCATTTTCTTAAATTGTCCGAAAACAGTCCAGTTTCATATATATTAAAACATAAATGACATAAGTAGCATTTTGCATGTCAAAGTGTCGGGTTGGTTATTTGTGACGACGATCTAACGTGATATATGTTAAAGAAAATGATATGCTATATAGCATGGACACTCCGTTTTTAGGGAAAACTCGGGCGAAATTTTCTTAAAATCCCAAGACTTAGAAAATTATTTTCTAACAAGTGTTTACAAACGTGTTAACTTTGTTTTCGAAAGTAAACCTCGCCATGAGTATTGATACAAAACTTCAAAGTGTCGGAAGTGGGTTTTCGAAAATAAAAACGGATAAATATATATATAGAATATATATTTCATACTAAAACGCTTGTGTGACTATTTGTTATTTTTGGGAAAAATATAATATTTTTGGACAAAAGTGTTAAATATATTTTCTAAGTGGGACTTAAAAATATATTATTCGAACTTCCAAAATACATGTATACATACCCCATTCTTGGGAATGAAATACGCACATAAAATACTTGAGAAGTATGCATACGTGATAGTTGTCTAACTATTATTCCAAACCCCTAAAATGAAACGTAAGTTAAAATAATTATTATTATTTTAACAATAAGCTACAACCTGGAATAATATCTCAGTATCATGACTCAAAACGTAAATACAAAAGCAAGGCACGGCCCGATCGTCTAATAGATATTAGTACGTTGTAGGTTGTCGTGTTGCAGACAGAGTTTTGAGTTGCCGTTATTGAGGACGCACTACAGTGAGTTCATGTCCCCCTTTTCTCTTAAGTGTTTTCAGTTTTATACTTCGGGGGTGAAATACATGTTACAATTACTACAGACATTTATTTACATGGTATGGTTAGCTTAAGGAGGGTTTTTACTACGCGATCATGTGAGTGGTGGGCATGACACTTAAGGCCATTAATCCTCATTGTAGGACCAAGGGACATGAGTGATAGATCTATTTGGGTGTAGCGAGCCCACACCCGTGAGGCCGGGGCGGCCCATAGTGGTGACTATGTCTTCATACCGGAGACAAATTTGCTAGGTTTGAGTCTTCCTGCACCATTTTCACACATACCATTGGCTTTGCAACCCATTGGTGATCAGTTTTTCCTTAATTGCTACATACCAGGGACTTTTACTTATACAGACATTTTAAAGGCTTATACATACTCACTTACACATGAACTCGCTCAACTTTTGTTGACTTTTCAAACTACATGTATTTCAGGAAATTAGTGGACCTGGCGGAGTATGCATTATGTCAAGCTGCGTAATAATTAATGATGTCATCCGGGTTTAGGAGGTGTGACCCTTGCCTGGACGGGTTACACGTCTTTAAACCATGGATACTATTTCAAGTCTTTTGTAGTGTCCTGTGAACACATCTTAATATGTAATGGTTGTAACTTGTTTTATGTGTCGACTTTTAGAACAATAGTGTAGTGGTACCTTTTAAAACGTAATGAATGGATGACTATCAGGTGTTTTAATTTCATATAGCAATGTTATGATTGTGCTATGGTATTAAGAAGTCACACCAAATAAACTCACGCTTCCGCAACAGCCAGGGTGTGACAACTTGGTATCAGAGCCTCAATCATAGCGAACTAGGATTCTTTCTCGAGTCTAGACTATGATCACTAGGGCTCTCACGAAAACATTTTTACATTGCATACACTAAACGTCCAGATCCAGGGCACAAACATTTTCTTTACAAACAAAAAGGCACAAATTCACTTTCCAAAATTTATATTTCTATCTTAGAGACTGAGGGAGTTCAGTCTTAGAGACTGAGGGAGTTCAATCTTAGAGATTGAGGGAGGTTTCAGTCTTAGAGACTGAGGGGTTCAATCTTAGAGATTGAGGGAGGTTTCAGTCTTAGAGACTGAGGGGTTCAATCTTAGAGATTGGGGAGGTTTAGTCTTAGAGACTGGGAGGTTTGGTCTTAGAGACCAGGGAATTAGTCTTAGAGACTGGGAGGTTGGTCTTAGAGACCAGGGTAGTCTGAGAGGCTAGGGAGTTCAGTCTGAGAGGCTGGGTGGGATAGTCTGGGGAAGACTAGGATGATTACTTGCATATATTAATTGTGACTTACATGCTTACTTGACTATTATTGATGTATGTGCACACTTTGTGGTTGTGTTGTTACAGACGCTATGTCTTCATCGAGTGGGGTCTCTGACCCAGTGCCAGTGCATTCTGACGACCCGATGCACTCAGACCCGGAGGTCTACACATCGGACACGGACAGTACAGACGATGACGGATTCCAGCCCTTCACGCTACCAGATTTCGGTGACGACATACAGCTAGCTGATGGCCTTCCAGCCAGGGATCTACCTCTTGCGGAGATCCCTGCTCCTGTCCCACATGCTGCATTTCCTGTAGAGGATTTGCCACATGATGTATTGTCAGATGACGACATCGATCTATTCGAGGGTCCCCCTGAGGACCACCATGAGGGCGGGGCCCCGATTGCGGACGTTGTCGCTCTTCCGTTGGTTGAGATTCCTGATATGGAGGTTCATTCTGATTCGTCAGTCCCAGATTATTTTGAGTCGGTAGCTTCCTCTACTCCACTGTTGGGATTCGGTTTCATCCCTGGTTATGGCGATGATGAGGATATAGAGATGGAGGACGAGTTTGACCCTGTTTTTCCGTTTGATCACGATTTAGACCAGGAGGACGAGTTGGTCCCCGAGGAGCAGCCTGCTGAGGCTCCTGTTCTCCCTGATGATCGGATTCTTGACATGCCTGCTGATCATCAGCTTGCTCCTGTCGATCCAGAGCCCGATATAGTTCCAGAGCCCGTTCTTGCTCTTGACCCTGTTCATGTTGATGCTCCCGTTTTTGTACCACCAGTTGTTGACGCTCCTGTCATACCACCACCAGTTGATGAGATTCCAGTCATGGCACCTCTGCCTGACCCCGTCTTCGCTGAGTTACCAGTCATTACACCATTATTTCCCAATTCGGCCCCTGTGCATAACCATGCACCTTTTGCTACTCAAATAGACCCACGTTACGCCGATACCCGTAACGGGTGGATCGACGATGACGACTACCCATCGTACGTGGTACCCGTCACACCTGTTTCTACTGATATTCCACTCCCCCACCCACACACGACCGATGTCCAGCGTACCGATCTTCCGATTACTTTCCTTCAGGACATTCCTCCGCCACGTCCCGGGGAGGGTTCATCGCGACAGCCTTTTGGACACGTACCTTTCATGACAGGCGGCCAGTTTATACCTCAGATTCCTCATCCTACTTTTATTCCACCTGTATCGACGTCTGACCCGATCACGTCACAGTTTCCTCATGGTGCACCACCTACTGCACCATCTTTCATGCCGTCGAGCGAGCCATTTTTATGGACTACACCCCGTATCATGCCACTGTCTGATCTGTATCACCCGTACCATGTTGGGTACTCTACGGAGGACACCCTCACTTCCTTGATGATACAGCAGGATGCATTGACACGTCGTATTCAGGATCTGGAGAGAGCTCCACGTCCATCCTGTCATTGCCAGACCCCGTTTGCAGCACCACACGCTCCTTTTCCATCACTCGCTGATTCGGATATCCGTTTCCTTCCTCTGGACCAGCAGGTTGCTTACCTGTTGCGTTTTGCCTATGCTCTCGAGGAGGACTTGGTGCAGATGCGCCGCTTACTTTTCTCTCACTTTCCACCTCCTCCGCCGCCATCAGCATAGCTACTTTTGGTCTATTGCAGGTAGTGAGTACTTTTGATGAGAAGACAGCGATTGAGCCAGATTATGCGGCATTTTGAAGACCACATTTTGACATGATGAATTTTGATATTTGATATTTGATATTTGGTTGTTGTATATGGTTAGACAGTTCAGACAAGGGCGTTGTGACCCTTAGTCTCTTTTGGATGTATGTTACATTTGGAAAACTTGTAAACATTGTATTGTGGTCTTGATTATATAAAAGCTCAATCGCAGTATTCTCATTACATGCTTTGTTAAAATTATTTGTTTTATGATTATAACATGAGATGTTATGTGGTTGATGAATGTTATTATATATGCATGTTTATCATACTTACTATGACCTGACCGACATGAAACATCTTATAGAATATGCCTCCACGACGCGATGTACGCATGCCCACTAATGAGGCGGAACTCCAGGGAATAATCGCCGCGGCTATAGCCCAGTATGCTGCCTCCCAGGGAGGAACAAGCGGGAGTTTCTCGAATAACAACGGCAACAACAATCCACCCCATGGTAATGTCAAGCTACTAGAGACATATTACGATACATTTGGATATTTATAGCGCGACCGCTAATACCATTTGTAAATTCTAACGTATGTGCAGGGTGCACCTACAAACAATTCCTTGACTGCAAGCCAGTAAATTTCAACGGCACTGGAGGTGCTGTTGCGTTTGTTAGGTGGGCTGAGAAGACAGATTCCGTTCTAAGAATGAGCAAATGCGCTCCCGATCAACAAGTCACTTACATTTCAGGGCTGTTTCTGGATGGTGCCCTATCGTGGTGGAATCTGCAAGTGCAAACTTTAGGAGACGCTGCTGCTTATGCGTTAACATGGGCTGAGTTAAAAGAGCTAATGAGAAAGAAGTACTGCTCGCGTGCTGAAATACAGAAGCTAGAAACTGAGTTCTGGCACCTAAGAATGGAGGGTCCTAAGATTGCAGAATATGTTCAAAGGTTTCACGATTTGTCTCATGTAGTACCGTATATGGTCACGCCCGAGTTTAAACGTGTTGAGAGATTCATCTGGGGGTTGGCACCCCAAATCATGATTATGGTTACCACATCCAAGCCTGCAACGATTACAGAAGCAATTGACCTTAGTGTGGCACTTACTGAGGAGGCCATTAGGTTGAACAAGTTCTCAGTTTCCGAACCAAAGAAGAAGGAGACCCAGGCGGAGTCGTCTGGTGAAAACAAACAAAAATTTTCCAACTTCAAGCAGGGTACAAGCAATGTGAGCAGGAAGGGTGAGTCGAGCGCACCGGCCAGAGCCAAAACCGGTGATGAAAACAGAGGAAAGGGTTACATGGGCACTCTGCCCAAGTGTGGTACATGCCAGTTCCATCACCCCGGCCCGTGCCGATTCAGGAAATGTGAATCTTGCGGGAAGACGGGCCATTCAAAGGAGACATGTTGGGTTGGATCAGGCCTGGGTGGCCAAAGGGGTTACAATAACAACAACCGTGGTAATGGAAACCGGCCGCAAGGGAATAATGGGGGAAATGGTAATCGTGGGAATGTCGCAAATCAAGCTGGAAATCGGGGAACAAACGGAAATCAAGGCGGGAATAGTAATGGGAATGGCCGAGGGCCAGGATGCTTCAACTGTGGGGACGTTGGGCACTTCAAAAGGGAATGCCCAAAGCTAAATCAGGCGCAAGGCTGAGTCTTTAACATTGGTGCGAGGGAAGCGCGCCAAGATCCAAACGTTGTCACCGATACGTTCCCTATAAACCAACGCTTTGCATCTGTTCTTTTTGATACTGGTGCCGATTATAGTTTCGTATCATTAGAGTTTAAGAATATACTTGGGTTGGCCACTAGTAAGTTAGACGTTCCGTACTCGATCGAATTGGCGAATGGGAAATTAATTGAAACGGGAGAAGTTATCAGAGGATGCGCGATAGAGCTGGGAGGGCACGAATTTACGCTAGATCTACTGCCAGTCAAGTTGGGAAGCTTCGACGTAGTAGTGGGAATGGATTGGTTATCGAGCAACAAGGCCGAGATCGTTTATCACGAGAAGACCATCTGCATCCCTATGATGGATGAAGAAACTATCGTAGTGCACGGAGAAAAGCGGGATACACCACTGAGATTTATTAGCTGTCTGAAGGCCATAAAGTGTTTACAGAAGGGATGTGTTGCATTCTTGGCACACATCGTGGATAAAGAGGCCACGGAGCTTAAGGTAGAAGACATTCCGGTCATGAGGGAATATCCTGAAGTCTTTCCAGAAGACTTGCCAGGATTGCCGCCACAGCGACAAGTCGAGTTCCACATTGACTTGGTTCCAGGCGCCGTGCCTGTAGCCAAGGCACCCTATAGACTTGCACCGTCAGAGATGCAGGAGTTGTCAACGCAACTCCAGGAGCTATTGGATAAAGGATTCATCAGACCAAGCTTCTCACCTTGGGGAGCTCCAGTTCTGTTCGTTAAGAAGAAGGATGGTAGTTTTCGTATGTGTATAGACTACCGCGAGCTTAACAAATTGACTATCAAGAACCGATATCCTTTGCCAAGAATTGATGACCTATTTGATCAGCTGCAAGGATCAAGTTTTTATTCAAAGATCGATCTTCGCTCAGGATACCATCAACTAAGGATACAAGAGGAAAGTATCCCAAAGACGGCCTTTAGGACTCGTTATGGACATTACGAGTTCCTGGTTATGCCGTTTGGATTGACAAACGCACCGGCAGTTTTCATGGACCTGATGAACCGAGTCTGCAAGCCGTACTTGGACAAGTTTGTGATCGTGTTTATTGATGACATTCTAATCTACTCAAAGACAAAGGATGAGCACGAACAGCACTTAAGAGCTATTTTAGAGCTACTTCAAAAGGAGAAATTGTACGCTAAGTTCTCAAAGTGTGAGTTTTGGTTACGCGAAGTCCAGTTTCTTGGTCATGTGGTAAATGGAAATGGAATTCATGTTGATCCCACAAAGATCGAGGCAATCAAGGATTGGGAGACCCCAAAGACGCCAACTGAGATTCGACAGTTCTTAGGTCTGGCTGGTTATTATCGAAGGTTCATTGAGGATTTTTCAAAAATAGCTCAACCCCTGACCGCACTCACACAGAAAGACAAGAAGTTCGATTGGGGTGACAAACAAGAAGAAGCGTTTCAGTTGTTGAAAAACAAGCTTTGTGACGCACCGATTTTATCTCTACCCGAAGGCACGGAAGACTTCGTGGTATATTGTGACGCCTCGCGTCAAGGTTTGGGTTGCGTGTTGATGCAACGCCATAAAGTTATAGCCTATGCTTCACGCCAACTGAATATACACGAGAAAAATTACACCACCCATGATTTGGAATTGGGCGCGGTGGTGTTTGCATTGAAGATCTGGCGACATTATTTGTATGGTACGCGATGTACAATCTTCACTGATCACAAGAGCCTGCAGCACATATTTAACCAAAAAGAGCTTAACATGAGGCAAAGGCGCTGGGTAGAGCTGTTGAATGATTATGATTGCGAGATCAAGTATCACCCAGGGAAGGCGAATGTGGTTGCCGATGCCCTGAGTCGAAAAGAAAGGACTAAGCCCCTAAGGGTTAGGGCTTTGGAAATGATCGTCCAGACAGACCTCTCTTTACGCATTCGTGTCGCGCAGAGAGAAGCTTTGAAAGAAAGGAATATTGAGGACGAGTATCTCCGTGGGATGGAGAAGCAGTTGGTGCTAAACGGGGAAGGAACTTTGTGCTTCATGAAACGAATTTGGGTTCCTCTGTTTGGTGGATTGAGGAAGGTTATTTTTTATGAAGCTCACAAATCACGGTACTCGATTCATCCAGGGGCGGATAAAATGTACCAAGATCTTAAGGATTTCTATTGGTGGCCAGGGATGAAAGGTGACGTTGCGGTATATGTTAGCAAATGCTTAACGTGCGCCAAGGTAAAGGTCGAATACCAAAAACCTTCAGGTCTTCTGCAGCAACCTGAAATACCCAAATGGAAGTGGGAACAGATTTCCATGGACTTCATAACGAAGTTGCCAAAGACACCCAAGGGCCATGATATAATTTGGGTAATAGTAGACCGTTTAACAAAGTCTGCGCACTTCTTACCAATCAAGGAGAAAGACAACACTAGCAAACTTGCGGAAATATACATGCGAGAGATTGTGGCACGTCATGGAGTGCCTCTCTCAATTATCTCGGACAGAGATGGGAGATTTGTATCAAGGATTTGGCAATCCTTCCAAGAAGCTTTTGGCTCGTAGTTGAACCTGAGCACTGCATTTCATCCACAAACTGATGGCCAAAGTGAACGAACTATTCAGACATTGGAAGATATGCTGAGAGCATGTGTAATGGATTTAGGTGGTAGCTGGGATAATCATTTACCATTAGTTGAATTTTCGTACAACAACAGCTACCACACAAGTATTGGAGCCGCGCCATTTGAAGCGCTTTATGGACGTAAGTGCCGATCACTGCTATGCTGGGCTGATGCGGGTGATAGACAGCTTGTTGGTCCCAAGATAGTCCAAGAGACGACAGACAAGATTGCACAAATTCGAAAGCGCATCGAGGCGGCCCGCGACAGACAGAAAGCCTATGCAAACCGAAGAAAGAAACCTTTAGAGTTTCAAGTTGGGGATATGGTTTTGTTAAAGGTTTCACCCTGGAAGGGTGTGGCACGCTTTGGGAAGCGTGGGAAGTTGAATCCGCGTTACATTGGCCCTTTCAGAATCCTGCAAAGGATTGGGCTTGTAGCATACAAGTTGGACTTACCTGCTGAACTTCATGGCGTTCATGATACATTCCATGTATCGAACCTGAAAAAGAGTCCAACCAAAGAGACAGTTGTCATTCCGGCTGACGAAGTTCATATCGACGACACACTCCATTTTGTTGAAGAACCTGTTGAGGTCACTGATTGGAAAATTAACAAGACTCGCCGGAGTAGTGTCAAACTCGTCAAAGTTCGATGGAATGCAAGACATGGGCCAGAATTCACATGGGAACGTGAGGATCGTATGAAGGCTAAGTACCCACATTTATTCCCCAAGACCCCCTGCAACTAGACGTAGAACCTAAAATTTCGGGACAAAATTTTCTTAACGGGGGGAGAATGTGACAACCCTCACAATTACAGGTACTGTGCAAATAATTAATTTTAATTATGTGCTTAATGACTGTGCTTAATTACTAATGACAACTTAAACTACTTTATGATTTTTGTATCATATCTACATGTGCATCATATTTTATACAATCACTCCATTCATTACACACAAACACTAGTGACATACTTGATGCACAAAGCACAGTTAGCACACTGAACGGATAATTCAGGAACATGCTGACAATGCCAGCACATAGACAGACAATATTATTATGGCCCGTATGAGCCAGGGACAGGGTACTACACTAGTTTGGAGTGTAGGGAAGTGAGGACCATAAAACTGCGTCACTAGGTGATAGTTACAGTGCCGGGAAGTGCCAAAAACACATTTAAATGCAGAATTCTGCATTCATTAATAAAATTCAGCATCTCAACATACTAGTAAAGTGCAATTATATGGCAGAATGGTCCTGTATACTTTCCTAAGTGCCGGGAATAAATTGGGATGCAAAAATATATATAAAAGACCCTTTACGGATAACTAAACACTTTAACGGAATAGTATTTAACAGGACAACCGGACATTACCCGGGACACTAAATTTTTGACAAATATATTGTATTATTATTTTTGGCTAGTCATGGTCCCCGTTTACCATAACACCCGCTAAAAATCAAATAAATAACATATATGAGAGAATACTTGTTATCTAACTATCCATTACATCTTAGTCACAAATGTTACCCTTAGCCCCCCCCCCCCTCCAACCGATTTTAGTCCCTTGTGGACCCACCATATCAACTTCACCATGCCTTCTATCTTCTTCTTGGATTTGATCTCTTATTATATTAGATTGTTTACTTGTTTGTTTAGACAAAATATGAGCAATGATGAGTATAAGTAAGACATAAGATCACAACCATCATTCTCTATCTTTCACACTCTCACCTCACTCATCTCTCTCCCTCTCTCGGTCACTCCCAAACCGCCACCATCACCACCCTAAACAACCATCATCTTCCAAGTTTCAAGTCCCATTCAAGGTTAAAAGTTGATACAAGAGAGCTTGCTTTGTGTGGAGCTTCATAAGGGCTTTGTTCTAGTCTTGTTCATCATCTTTTTCTCATCATCTTTGCACTAGAATTCTACCCTAGCCTTATGCTAGTAGTAAGTCTCGGTTTACCTTGATCATCTTACTTTTTTTATTGCTAATATTTGTAGAATGATGTTTATTTCACTAGAACACTAAATGGATGAAATAAGAAACTTGAAACATAAAAGTTACATAAAGCTTACATAATGTCTGCATAAGGATGAGACATGAAGATAAAAACTTGTTGGTTTAGGGTTGGTTAATACATATATGATGATTGATCGTCGAACTCTTGATAAATCCGTTGTTAGGACACTTGTTAATACGGTTTAGTAATGTTTAAACCACAAAGAAACAGGCTGATGAGCTTATTCAGCCGACTTCAACAAGCTGAAAACAGACCCTAATAAATCGAAAAACAGAATTTCTGAAGCCTAAATTATGTATTTTCGAAAAACGAAGCAAATGGCACAGGAATCATATTTTTTTGAGGTCGTTTACTATTTTTAAAAACCCGATTTGTAACTGCAGCTAAAGCTGAGTTTTACTGCAGAAAATGGGCGATACGTTTTCAGTCATAACTTGAAACCTGAGTAGAACCAGCCCATGAAATTTATACTGTAAATGACCACTAATGTCGTAGTAATTCTCCCACTGGAATTTCGTCAAACGGACTTACGATAAATTTTAGACGAATTATTTCGTAGACTGCAATCAGAAAGTAACAAATCTGATTTGCAGTCCGACAAACGATTTTCTATAAAATACTGATAATGAACTGGACCCCGATATTTTTACACGATAATATTTGGTTCGTGTAAGACGTTCTGTAAAAATTTGGGAATTTTTGGAATAAGTTAACCATTTTCTTAAATTGTTCGAAAACAGTCCAGTTTCATATATATTAAAACAGAAATGACATAAGTAGCATTTTGCATGTCAAAGTGTCGGGTTGGTTATTTGTGACGATCTAACGTGATATATGTTAAAGAAAATTATATGCTATATAGCATGGACACTCCGTTTTTAGGGAAAACTCTGGTGAAATTTTCTAAAAATCCCAAGACTTAGAAAATTATTTTCTAACAAGTGTTTACAAACGTGTTAACTTTGTTTTCGAAAGTAAACCTCGCCATGAGTATTGATACAAAACTTCAAAGTGTCGGAAGTGGGTTTTCGAAAATAAAAACGGATAAATATATATATAGAATATATATTTCATACTAAAACGCTTGTGTGACTATTTGTTATTTTTGGGAAAAATATATTATTTTTGGACAAAAGTGTTAAATATATTTTCTAAGTGGGACTTAAAAATATATTATTCGAACTACCAAAATACACGTATACATACCTCATTCTTGTGAATGAAATACGCACATAAAATACTTGAGAAGTATGCATACGTGATAGTTATCTAACTATTATTCCAAAACCCTAAAATGAAACGTAAGTTAAAATAATTATTATTAATTTAACAATAAGCTACAACCTGGAATAATATCTCAGTATCATGACTCAAAACGTAAATACAAAAGCAAGGAACGGCCCGATCGTCTAATAGATATTAGTACGTTGTAGGTTGTCGTGTTGCAGACAGAGTTTTGAGTTGCCGTTATTGAGGACGCACTACAGTGAGTTCATGTCCCCCTTTTCTCTTAACTGTTTTCAGTTTTATACTTCGAGGGTGAAATACATGTTACAATTACTACAGACATTTATTTACATGGTATGGTTAGCTTAAGGAGGGTTTTTACTACGCGATCATGTGAGTGGTGGGCATGACACTTAAGGCCATTAATCCTCATTGTAGGACCAAGGGACATGAGTGATAGATCTATTTGGGTGTAGCGAGCCCACACCCGTGAGGCCGGGGCGGCCCATAGTGGTGACTATGTCTTCAAACCGGAGACAAATTTGCTAGGTTTGAGTCTTCCTGCACCATTTTCACACATACCATTGGCTTTGCAACCCATTGGTGATCAGTTTTTCCTTAATTGCTACATACCAGGGACTTTTACTTATACAGACATTTTAAAGGCTTATACATACTCACTTACACATGAACTCGCTCAACTTTTGTTGACTTTTTAAACTACATGTATTTCAGGAAATTAGTGGATCTGGCGGAGTATGCATTATGTCAAGCTGCGTAATAATTAATGATGTCATCCGGGTTTAGGAGGTGTGACCCTTGCCTGGACGGGTTACACGTCTTTAAACCATGGTTTCTATTTCAAGTCTTTTGTAGTGTCATGTGAACACATCTTAATATGTAATGGTTGTAACTTGTTTTATGTGTCGACTTTTAAAACAATAGTGTTGTGGTAACTTTTAAAACGTAATGAATGGATGGCTATCAGGTGTTTTAATTTCATATAGAAATGTTATGATTGTGCTATGGTATTAAGAAGTCACACCAAATAAACCCACGCTTCCGCAAAAGCCAGGGTGTGACATTAACCACTTGAAATATTTAACAATTTTAAATTTTAACAACAATATCACTTGTAGAAAATCAAGTACAAATTAATGTCCCTGATTTACCACTTGTAAGTCGAAATAACACATAAAGTGAATTTCTCAAGAAATATGCCGATTCCTGCTCCTCGCTTACCAACCTGGGAGCTCCGGCAAGTCCAGATTTTACTGATCATAATAAGTTCCATCCCAGTCACAAACCTGGGACGTAACACACTTATCTGGTTTCTTCAATTTTTTCTCATAAAACTCCTTCACCCCTTTGACTTTTCCATCAACCATTTTACCAAAAATATGTTTCACTTTTGGATTAAAGGCCTTTTCAATATCAAAATCTTTCTTTTCTGAGAAAAATTGATTTGAAATCTCGATTTTTCCAACTTTTTGTTTAAAATTCTCAGCCATCAATGGTGGAAAATTTGCATCATCCATTGGCGGAACTGATTTCTCATCTTTTGAAACAACATGTGGCTCCTCTGACTTTGTGGAGTCAGATTCATCGCCAGAAGATAGCTCCTCTGATTTCGATGAATCAGAATCATTGCTAGAACTAACGTCAAATTTCTTAACAATCCATTTTTTGTTGTCAAGATTTGCCCTTCTCTTATAAAACCTGTTTGAACATTCACCAATTTCAAATTTTGAATTTTTGAAAAGTTTAGTTCTCTCAATTGGTGGTTCAAACACAACCTCTTTATCTTTCAGTTTACGAGACACTCCCTGCTTTGATTGAATTGCCTGAGGACAATTTTTGGCAATATGACCACTTGTTTTGCACTGAAAACAGGTTCTCGTTTCTTTCAAGTTATCAACAAACTTCATCTCTTCTTGTTTCTTCGCAAGGAATTCTTTGTTAGATTGCTTCCAGAATGGGCTATTATGTTCTTCCTCTGCACTTGTTCCTGCAACAAATATCATTTTTGATTTAAAATCTCTAACATATTTTTCATTTTTATAATTTTCTGGTGGAATAAAACCAAGACCTTTCTTTTTGAAATTACCATTATGGTTTGGTTTCTTTCGATAATCAGAACCAGAACTGTAACCCTTTTTCTTGTTTTCTCTTTGTTGAACTCTTGAGGTGTATTTTTTAGGTTTTTCAGAAAGATTTACATCTTTTATTTCAGAAATATTAATTTCCGTCAATTTGAAAACCTTTTTGATTAATTCAGTTTTGACACCTCTTATTGGAAATTCCTCATCAGAATATAATTTGTCAGAATCATTCAAAGTATAAGCCACTTTAAATGTTTCATCATTCAAATTAGATTTTGATAACAAGAATTCTTTATTGTAAACTCTTTTGCCCTGTTTGATGGTATAACTTGGAGTGCTGGACTCAGACTTTGACTCTGACATAGACTCCGACTTTGACTCCTCAGTTTCATCGTTATCTAACAAATGATCCACTACTTTCTTCATCAATTGAGATTATTGATCAGTGTCAGACGATGTAAATGTAACATCAATATTTTCTGGCAGGTTAACTGAAGACTCCGACTCCCACTGTAAATTTGTTGCCTTTTTGACTCTTTCTGAGTTTGGATTTCGTGGAGAATATCCATTTTCAAGCGGGGGTGGACACTTGTTGTAACTGGCACTTTGTTTCTTACCAGATGTCTTCACTTCAGTATCCTTCTTCTTTTCTTTCTTCTTTTCAGGAATCTTTTCTTCAGATATCTTTTGTTCTTCAGTTACTTCATTATCTTCAAAAGCCTTCATGCCTTCAACAGTTGGATAAATCCTGTCAATGACATAAGAAGTACATGAGTAACTTTTTAACAAACGATTAACTCTCTCAGTTTCAATTCTTTGAGTTTCCAGTTTTTGTTCCAGAGCAGCACACTTCTCGATATAATTGTTCACAATTTTCTGTTTTATCATGAATGCTGCTTGAAGTATCTTCATTGCTGTTGCCTGTTCTTCACTTGTTTCATTGTACATATTCATGGCTTTGTTCAGAACATCGTATGATTCTTTCAACCTATTCATGTTATTAATCAATTCGCTGTTTTTCTTCTTTATGATCTTACAGGTTTCACAATTCACTGGAATCTCTTTTGCATCAGCTTCTTCATCAATCTTGAAAGCTGGAACTTCTTTCAGTTTTCCTCTGGTCACCACTGGTACTTCTTCATCATCACTACTGACTGGTGTTTTGACCTTTTTCTTTTTCTTTTTAGCTTTTTCATCTTCACTATCACTTTCTGCCATCATTTTTAAATGAGCTGCCATTCTTTTTGCATAATAATCATTATCATCATCACTATCTTCTTCAACTCTAGCAACAAATGCTTTGTGATTTGAAGTTTTGTTCGGATCATAATCATCCCAATTGAAATTTGCCCAGCTAAAACCCTCTGGCAACTTTTCATCATCTTGATTGATTAGGCATGCTTTGTTGTCGGCTGAAATATATTTGTCCCAGCTGCAATTTTCTTGATTCCCCAAACATGCTCTCTTAGATGATTCTTCAATCTCCTTCCTGCCATGAGCAGTTTGCATCTGTTGTTGATGTGGTTGTTGAGCAACTTGATGATAAATCGATTTCCGATAGTAATCATTGTTATTGAACGGATTTTGAGCTCCACTTACTTCGCGATTAGTGCACTCCCTCTTGAAGTGTCCTTTTTCCCTGCAACGAAAACAAGTGACTTTAGATTTATCAAAACCTAAATTAGAAACATATGCATCACGGAAGTCATCTCTTCCTGTGATCTGTTTGAATTTTTCAGCTCGTCTTAACACACTAGCCAAACACCATTTTATATCCATCAATTCCATCTCTTCAGCATCAATCTGATCGTAATCCTCTTTGGTCAACATTGGATTCCCGATCTGACCTGCCACTAAACTCCCATATGATTCTAACACTGTTCCCAGCAAAGATATATGGCTTTTTTCAATTTCTTCAGAATACTCTTGATCATTCTCAAGATTTAGTACAATATTGCATTGTAACTTTTTGCCATTTTTGGTTGCTGAAATGTTTGGATCAAAAGATGGATATGATGAACAACTTGTGTTGCTGTTTGATCCTTTGGATGAACTTCCTGAAGAACTCTTTGCATTGAATGCAGTCTCTATCTTTGGTGACATGTTGGTAGATTTATCATTCAACCCTGCTTTGTAATAAAGCCCAATGTCTTGTTCACCATCGAAATCTTTCATTCTTAAAACCTTTCTCTGTTCCATTTCCTGAGCCTCAATCTTTTCAATAAATTTGCTCAGTGTTAGACTGCTAAACCCTTTCTTGCTCCTTAACATCATGAGATATGTGCCCCAAGTCTCGTGTGGCAACGCATCAGCCAACTTTTCAATCAACTCTTCATTTTCTTTGGTGATGCTCAATCTCTTCATGTTTGCTAACAGATTGCAATATATTTCAATAATTTGCTTTGTGCTTTCATTTTTCAAACCACGAAATAGATCAAACTCTTTCTTCAGAAGTGACTTTTTGTTTTTAACCATCTCTTGACTTCCAACAAACTTTGATTTTAAAGCTTTCCAAATCGAATAAGCACTTCCATTATGTTGCAATAAAACCAAGATATCTTCTTTCACAGCTTGTTGTAGTAGATTAACATCATTTTTTCATTTTTGTATTTCTTTTTATCATCAACACTCATATCTTTAATTGCAATAATCTCTTCCTCATCATTCGTCGGTCTAATATACTTTGTCTCAACACATTCCCAAGCATCCAAATAATTTGCTTGTACCTAGTTTTCAAAACGTCCTTCCCAACCTTTATACTCCTCGATGTTCATGAGCTTAGGCGGTTTTTGCATAGTCCCCGTTTCATTTTCTAACATTGTGTTCTGTACAAGAGTAATCGGGGTAACCGGAGTAGCAAATGCGTTGTAAAATTCCTCTTCCATGATTTGGTTTTTCAAAGTTCACAAAACAGTCCTTTTCAAACGAAATTACTTCTTCAAACGGAATTCCTTTCAAGCGAAAATACCCAGTTCAAACGAGATTAACTTTGAAACGAAATTACCCTAATTTCGTTTGAAGTAACACACTTTCAAATGGAATTACTAATTCCGTATGATTCCGTATGAAATGTTCAAACGGAATAACCTGTTAAAACGGAATAGCTGTTTTCAAACGAAATTACTCAAACGGAATACCAGATTCAAGCGAAATCAACCAATTTTTCAAGCGAAATACCGGTTTCAAGCGGAATTAACCATCTAATTCCGTATGAAAAGCTGCTGATGTCATCATACTCGAACTGATTTTCAAACGAAATTACAGATTTTATCAATTTTAGATTGAATTAAGGTCTAATTCTTTCAAGGCTTTGTTAAAACAGTATTGTGCACATTCTGAGAGAAATTTAGCCAATTTTAACCGTGAAAAAATTGTTAATTTTGAAACAGAAGGTGTAGAAATCAGAAATTGCAGCTGAATTGGTATGAACTCTTCCTCCCGTGCTCTGATACCACATGTAGGATCGTTTTCAGACCCGAACGAGTCGATCAGAAGAGTTTATGCTCAGTACAAAAGGCGGAAACAGTCGTACTGAGGTCAATTCAGCAAGATACACACTTTAAACTGTCGTATGATTGATTTGATGACAAAATACAGCGAGTCGACACTTCGGCAGCAGTTCGGTACTGAAACCGGAATTGTTACAAATGATTTCGTTTGAGGAGGTATTTATAGGCATGTGATTCCTCTTGAACATGCTCAAGCGGAATTACATTTCAAGCGAAATTACTTCAAGCGGAATTAACATCTTGATTCCGTTTGAAATACCAGCCTGATTTCGTTTGAAATAACCTGTGTCTTTTCAAACGGAATTACCTAAAAATACAATTCCTCGATTTCCGTGCTCTGATCTATCTAGTACAATACAATACAAGACTCGATACAAGACGAAGTCGACAGACGCATGCACCAACAGTAAGAATCCAAGTTTCTCGCAGAAACAGTGAGACTATATTCATTAGATTCCTTTGGTTTATTTCTATTAGTGCGAAAACAAAACCTGTAGCGTAAAAATTTAGGGGACGAAATTTCCTAAACAGGGGGAGACTGTGACACCCGGCTTTTCAGGCTGTACCGTACAATTGTAACACGTGTTGTGAATAGGTAACAGGACTATATTTGACAGGTTATGATGTTTATATGTTAAATTTAATGTATTGGTAAGATTAAACTTTGATAAAAATTATGTTGGCAACGGTAAGATAAATGCTTATCGCGTAGCGGTTAAAATGCGAAACGAACGTCGGTGACCACCTGAGCAGTGTAAAATCCTAAAAATAGTCTGTTATGATTAAAATAAATATTTTCATCATATCCGTGGGGAAAAATAATTTAAAACGCTAAGAAACTCTATTTTTCGAGTTTAAGCGCGTACCGCGCGATGCCGCACGTATACCGACAAAATACTGTCAACACAACCCGTCAAGGCAACTGAAAATCATTTTAACAATAATTTGATAAGATTATTCTTATGGAATGACAAAAATAAATAAAAACACTTAAATTCCTATTTTTGCGGTTTTAAGCGCGTACTGCGCAGCACAGCGCGCATACTGCCAAATACCGACAACATAGCCACTCCAGGCAAACAAAATATTGTTCCTTAATATTTTGGCTGGTTTATTTTTATAGAACGATAAAAATAATTTAAAACGCACTAAAACGGGGTTAAAACGCTAGATAAAATACCTGGTAATTAGTAAAACACCTATTTTTAACACAAATATACATAATATGTGTATATATATATATTTTTTTGTAAGAGAGGGGGGACATGGGCGGCAATGTGGGCTACCCAAAACCACTTGATTCTTGTGTTTGGACACATGTCCTTATATGAAGAAAGGTGATGATGAGTAATCTTGAAACAGGCACTTATACACTCACATTTCCAAGATACAAATTCAAAAACCTTCTCCTCTCTCTCTCTCTCTCTCTTGCATAATCTCGGCCGAACACTCCCATATCACACTACCATACCATTTTCAAAATCAAAACATGAAGAATCAAGGTCTTTACTTGGTGATTTGAAGCTTGTAAGAAGGTTTGGAAGTGATTTCAAGCAAGTATCAAGCAAAATCAAGTCTCATATCACCATCTTCTATCAAAAACCCAACTAAAATCTTGAAGGTATAAACTAGTTTCTCTAAATAGTGTTCTTGATTTATAGTAACAAAGAAGATAATGAAAGTTTCTCTTGATTCTTGAATCTAAACATAAACTTGAAAATTTCAAACAAATGAGTTTTAAATAAAATAAAAAATGAGTGTGTGCATGTATGTATACATGGCCGAGAATGATGTGTGTGTATGTGTATATTGCATTTTGAAATTTTGATGAAAGATTTCTTGATTATTTGATTTCTTGAAAAATATGATGATTAAAGTAAGTGTTAGTTGTCATATAAGAATGTTCTAAAGTGATTTAAGATTTGAAAGTGATATGTTGAAAAGTAAATTTTTGGGAGTTTATATGTGTGTATGTGTTTCGTATATATATATGTATAAATGTATGCATGCATATAAAAATTGTCATATAATCTTAAATATGAAGGATAATTACATTAATGATTTTGAATGGTTGAATGATTAAAATGAGGTGTCTTATATTTTGTAAAAACATAATGTTAATATATTATAGAATAAGATTGGAACATAAATAATGTTGATAATGTTGTATGAGTGCATTAGATGCACATATGTGGGCATGTATGATAATATGAAAGCATGAAATGATCAATTGAGCATGATTCGATAAAAATAAATTTTGATCAGATTATAAACCTTAAAATAAAGTTATTTTGAAGTGTTTAATGATATACAACTTTGTCATAATGTTTGCTAGCTTTGCATGTGGTACGTGGTGCATTAAAAGTTGTAAAATACGTGAAATCGCATGATTTATGTAACTTATACAAAAACTGCACTAATATGATTATAACTACTATTTTAATCAGTAAATAACATGTATTGTGTTAAAATATCAAGTCGTTTCGAGTTGGGATGGTTATAGTAACGTTTAACGCAAAACTAGGCGTTAAAACGGTCAAAAATCGGCTTTTCAGGTGATTTTTATAAAACTGATTTAGATCAGTAAATAAACTGATGTTTTTAGTTTAAAAACAAGTATTATAACTAATTTTAAGTTTACTTGGTGTTTGGTTGGTCATACGTGACTTCCGACGCCCGAAAACGTTACCGAATCGCTAAAATACGCATTTTTCAATGAACACTAGGATGGGTGAATATTGAGTGAACTTTATGTGATAAAATATGTTAAATGATTCAAACATGTAAATGTGATGATATGTTAAGTGTTAATTTGATAATAGGAAATTTAGACTATGCATGTACGTTTTGTGCGGTAGAAACGGTACAATTGCGTTAAATGAGTAACTTGTTGGTCGAGCATGAAATTTGGTACATATGAGATGTTTTATGTATATTTGCTTTAAAAATAGATAAGTTAGTAATATTTTGTGTGTTTGGTGGTAAATTCTATGAACGTTGTGTGTATATATATATATATATATATTACGACGCGCAAATCGTAGATATATTGCGTATAAACGGGAGAGTTAACGGATTTACACAATAATGGTCACCAATAAAATCGTTCAAGTCGCAAAGTCTTAAAATATATATATATATATATATATATATATATATATATTAACGAGCCAACATAATCAAAAATGATAACTTTTCAAGAAAATCTCAAAGTTATGTGATAATTCTAAGAAACGGAGAAACTTAAGACTTTTGTGTTAAATATATATTGATTTAGAATTTTTCCTATATTTGGACGTATATAAAAATCAATCTCTGGATTGCGATATTAAAATACGCACCCAAAGGTGAGTGTCACTAAACCCCTCTTTTTACTGCTTTGTACATATTTTGGGGGTAGAACACGTCGTTAAAAGGGTTTAATAATGTTTTCGAAATAAAAAATACCTTTTATTATAAAATATATATTTTCGCTGAAAATATATGAGATTTGATAAGTTATACGTTTCGAAGTAAAACGTTTTTGATGAATAAATGTGGGACATTGGGATGGTACGGTGTTTCCGAGGCGAAACAGACCGTAAAGTTGGGACGGATGCCGGCCTGAGTTTCGAGTGATGGAGATTCAGGGGATTCGTGCAACTACGTGTATTAAATTATCATATTAGTAGGATATATATATTGTACGTGAGGCAGACATCATATTGTTCTTCGAGAAAGAACCCTGCGCCCATGATGTCGTTTAATCAGTTAAGTATTGTACGCGAGGAATTGTTGGTAGATCTATCGGGTTGACAACCCTGTCGTGACCGGTCGCCCCGTGTCAATTTCAAATGACGAATTAATATTCTGTTCATTGTTTAGTTTTGATTATCCCTACATGGTTAATATATAGTTCGTATCGTCTAGCTAACATACGAGTCTGAAAATTGACGCTATAATTTAATATACAAAACCTGGGCAATATGTATCACAGTTGTCGGATCGATGAACCCGCGGAAGGCCCATGGATTTTTAATAAGAAAGTAAAATGGACTTTCTAAGAAATAAATGGATTTTTTAAATAAACACCTAAACAGAGAGTTTTCCTTGAAATAAAATCTGTTAGTAAACGAATAAGTGAACTCACCTTCCTTTGTGTTGACACTTGATTTTAACGTGTTCTACAGGTGCTTGAGTTCGGCTTCGGGAAATCATGGCGTATCTTGTGTTTGATGATGCATGTTGTTATATTTAATTATGTTGGACAACTTTTAAACTACCTAGGACGTTTGTAATAAGATCCGCGAGGATCATAACAACTTAACTTATGTGGTTGTGTCGTGACTTTTAAAATGTAATGTTTAATATCTATGTTTTAAAATATGTCAAAATGTCCAACAATGAGTGCATCGTCCGACAAGGTATAAATGAGCACCAACTTCCGTCTCCACTACGTTTAAAATGTTCCGCTGCGACGTATTTTGGGGTGTGAAAAGTAAAAGGATGACATGTTTATGCTTGATTTGCGTTGATCGCTTGTGCACTTGAAAATGATTTTTGATGGGTTGCTTGGGGCAAGCAATGGTTAAGTGTGGGGATGTGACGGGTGGTCCATAGGACAACCCTTAAGTGTGTTAAAAGACGAATTAATCCCTCATTTAATCATGTAATTGTCTTGAATTAGATGACTACAGTTGCTTATGTTTCAGGTGCATTTGGAGCATAAAAACAAGGGAAAACGCTGCTTTGGATGGAATGGAATGGAGTGGGTTACACAAGGATGGAAAGAAGAAACAAAAGAGGAAACTCAGGGGCCCACCGTAAATTACGGTGGCTACCGTAATTTACGGTAGCCCATGAATCCCCCAAGTTCCACCGTAAGGCAGTAGCATCCTGGCGTACCGACATTGAAGCTACTGTAATTTACGGTAGGTACCGTAAATTACGGTAGACCCTGACGCAAATTGTGTAACTGCCCTTTATTAAACCGTTTTCAAGTGTCTTTTCATATCTATCATAATTGGGAACATTTCTCTGGAGTTCTTGGGCGAATTTTAGCTTGTGCAATTGATTGGGAACATTTCTAAACATTTCGGTTTGTATTTTGATTCGTATGAACTTTGATTTTGTTGGAATGATGATTCACCAAGCCATGTCCGGCTAAACTTTCGGTGATCATCTTAGGTGAAGGTTTCTTATGACTATGGTGTGTTTATCTTAATTTCTAGAATAATAAACTTGGTGTGTTTTGCTATGTTTATTATGGTGCATGAATGTTTGTTTGTAATTTCTTAATTGATGTGTTGATCCTATTCTAAATCGTACGTTCTCGGTGTCGTTGACAATCGAGATATCACGGGAATGGTTAGGGTTGGACATTGATTAATTGGTCATCGGGTAACAACCTCGCGTTTATATAATCCGAGTATTCGTTCCATTTTATCACAACAAATGTTTATGCATGAGTTATGTCTATGTAACTCTTTCTAGTTTGCCTTATGCACAATTGTTAATGGAAACCGGAACCTAAGATGGTCATTTTCTCCTAATCTGTTAAACAACCAATTTTGATTTGCAATTAGTTAGTAATTTAGTTCTTAAAACCAAACAATCCAAACTCTTGAATTTTAATTTCTGCAAATTAGTTTAATTGTAGTTAATTTACAAAGCTATAGAATCAACACACTTTCCACAAACTCCCTGTGTTCGATACCCATTTGCTGCTATCTATTAGTTGTAATTTGGATTAAATTTGCCTGTGACTACGACAACACGTCAATATCTCATAAATGTCAACATATACATGTGTGATTTAGTTTACGAAGATTTTTCAATGCCGAGAACCTCGATCAGAGAGTAAAAAAGGCGTAAGGTTAACAATGTTGTAAAACTAAAATGGGATATACCGTGCTAGGATTCGAGTTACAGGAACAAGGGCCGAACTAACCACCCAAGAATGGAATCATCGAGCAAAAACACTTGACAATCTCCAGGAAGCAGCTTTTCTTGCCACCAGACCTTTCTCCATCAATTAGGAATCTGATGCCGTCATTAAACACATTCCTTAAATTGTAGCCATTTTTTTATTGTTTATTTTTTGGTGTCTAATCCGCATATATCATCACCATTGCTCTTCATTTTCTTGACTTTATATCTCTTAAATGTCAACATATACACGTGTGATTTAGTTTACGAAGATTTTTCAATGCCGAGAACCTCGATCAGAGAGTAAAAAAGGCGTAAGGTTCACATTGGTGTAAAACTAAAATGGGATATACCGGGCTAGGATTCCAGTTACAGGAACAAGGGCCAAACCAACCACCCAAGAATGGAATCGTCGAGCGAAAACACTTGACCACCTCCTGGAAGAAGCTTTTTTTCCACCAAACCTTTCTCCATCAATTAGGAATCTGATGCCGTCACTAAACACATTCCTTAAATTGTAGCCATTTGTCGAGTGTTTATTTTTTGGTGTCTAATCCGCATATATATCACAATTGCTCTTGATTTTCTTAACTGTATATTTCTTAAATGTCAACATATACACGTGTGATTTAGTTTACGAAGATTTTTCAATGCCGAGAACCTCGATCAGAGAGTAAAAAAGGAGTAAGGTACACAATGGTGTAAAACTAAAATGGGATATACCGGGCTAGGATTCGAGTTACAGGAACAAGGGCCAAACCAAACCAACCACCCAAGAATGGAATCGTCGAGCGAAAACACTTGACAACCTCCAGGAAACAGCTTTTCTTGCCACCAGACCTTTCTCCATCAATTAGGAATCTGATGCTGTCACTAAACACATTCCTTAAATTGTAGCCATTTTTTGAGTGTTTATTTTTTGGTGTCTAATCCGCATATATATCACCATTGCTCTTGATTTTCTTGACTGTATATCTCTTAAATGTCAACATATACACGTGTGATTTAGTTTACGAAGATTTTTCAATACCGAGAACCTCGATCAGAGAGTAAAAAAGGCGTAAGGTTCATAATGGTGTAAAACTAAAATGGGATATATCGGGCTGGTATTCGAGTTACAGGAACAAGGACCAAACCAACCACCCAAGAATGGAATCGTTGAGCGAAAACACTTGACAACCTCCTAGAAGCAGCTTTTCTTGCCACCAGACCTTTCTCCATCAATTAGAAATCTGATGCCGTCACTAACCACATTCCTTAAATTGTAGCCATTTTTTGAGTGTTTATTTTTTAGTGTCTAATCCGCATATATATCACCATTGCTCTTGATTTTCTTGACTGTATATCTCTTAAATGTCAACATATACATGTGTGATTTAGTTTACGAAGATTTTTCAATGCCGAGAACCTCGATCAGAAAGTAAAAAAGACGTAACTTTCACCAAAGTGTAAAACTAAAATGGGATATACCGGGCTAGGATTCGAGTTACAGGAACAAGGGCCAAACCAACCAACCAAGAATGCAATCGTCGAGCGAAAACAGTTGATAACCTCCTGGAAGCAGCTTTTCTTGCCACCAGACCTTTCTCCATCAATTAGTAATCTGATGCCGTCACTAAACACATTCCTTAAATTGTAGCCATTTTTTGAGTGTTTACTTTTTGGTGTCTAATCCGCATATATATCACCATTACTCTTGATTTTCTTTACTGTATATCTCTTAAATGTCAACATATACAGGTGCGATTTAGTTTACCATGATTTTTCAATGCCGAGAACCTCGATCAGAGAGTAAAAAATACGTAAGTTTCACAACTGTGTAAAATTAAAATGGGATATACCGGGCTGGGATTCGAGTTACAGGAACAAGGGCCAAACCAACCAACCAAGAACGGAATCGTCGAGCGAAAACACTTGACAACCTCCTGGAAGCAGCTTTTCTTGCCACCAGACCTTTCTCCATCAAGTAGGAATCTGATGCCGTCACTAAACACATTCCTTAAATTGTAGCCATTTTTTGAGTGTTTGTTTTTTGGTGTCTAATCCGCATATATATCACCATTACTCTTGATTTTCTTGACTGTATATCTCTTAAATGTCAACATATATACACGTGTGATTTAGTTTACGAAGATTTTCAATGCCGAGAACCTCGATCAGAGAGTAAAATGGCGTAAGGTTCACAATGGTGTAAAACTAAAATGGGATATACCGTGCTAGGATTCGAGTTACAGGAACAAGAGCCAAACCAACCACCCAAGAATGGAATCTTGGAGCGAAAACACTTGACAACCTCCTGGAAGCAGCTTTTCTTGCCACCTGACCTTTCTCTATCACTTAGGAATCTGATGCCGTCACTAAACACATTCCTTAAATTGTAGCCATTTTTTGAGTGTTTATTTTTTGGTGTCTAATCCCCATATATATCACCATTGCACGTGTGATTTAGTTTACGAAGATTTTTCAATGCCGAGAACCTCGATCAGAGAGTAAAAAAGACGTAAGTTTCACAATGGTGTAAAACTAAAATGGGATATACCGGGATAGGATTTGAGTTACAGGAACAAGGGCCAAACCAACCAATCAAGAATGGAATCGTAGAGCGAAAACAGTTGACAACCTCCTGGAAGCAGCTTTTCTTGCCACCAGACCTTTCTCCATCAACTAGGAATCTGATGCCGTCACTAAACACATTCCTTAAAATGTAGCCATTTTTTAGTGTTTATTTTTTGGTGTCTAATCCGCATATATATCACCATTGCCCTTGATTTTCTTGACTGTATATCTCTTAAATGTCAACATATACACGTGTGATTTAGTTTACGATGATTTTTCAATGCCGAGAACCTCGATCAGAGAGTAAAAAAGGAGTAAGGTTCACAATGGTGTAAAACTAAAATGGGATATACCAGGTTAGAATTCGAGTTACCGGAACAAGGGCCAAACCAACCACCCAAGAATGGAATCGTCGAGTGAAAACACTTTACAATCACCAGGAAGCAGCTTTTCTTGCCACCAGACCTTTTTCCATCAATTAGGAATCTGAAGCCGTCACTAAACACATTCCTTAAATTGTAGCCATTTTTTAGTGTTTATTTTTTGGTGTCTAATCCGCATATTTATCACCATTGCTCTTGATTTTCTTGACTGTATATCTCTTAAATGTCAACATATACACGTGTGATTTAGTTTACGAAGATTTTTCAATGCCGAGAACCTCGATCAGAGAGTAAAAAAGACGTAAGTTTCACAATGGTGTAAAACTAAAATGGGATATACCGGGATAGGATTCGAGTTACAGGAACAAGGGCCAAACCAACCAATCAAGAATGGAATCGTAGAGCAAAAACAGTTGACAACCTCCTGGAAGCAGCTTTTCTTGCCACCAGACCTTTCTCCATCAACTAGGAATCTGATGCCGTCACTAAACACATTCCTTAAAATGTAGCCATTTTTTAGTGTTTATTTTTTGGTGTCTAATCCGCATATATATCACCATTGCCCTTGATTTTCTTGACTGTATATCTCTTAAATGTCAACATATACACGTGTGATTTAGTTTACGATGATTTTTCAATGCCGAGAACCTCGATCAGAGAGTAAAAAAGGAGTAAGGTTCACAATGGTGTAAAACTAAAATGGGATATACCAGGTTAGAATTCGAGTTACAGGAACAAGGGCCAAACCAACCACCCAAGAATGGAATCGTCGAGTGAAAACACTTTACAATCACCAGGAAGCAGCTTTTCTTGCCACCAGACCTTTTTCCATCAATTAGGAATCTGAAGCCGTCACTAAACACATTCCTTAAATTGTAGCCATTTTTTAGTGTTTATTTTTTGGTGTCTAATCCGCATATATATCACCATTGCTCTTGATTTTCTTGACTGTATATCTCTTAAATGTCAACATATACACGTGTGATTTAGTTTACGAAGATTTTTCAATGCCGAGAACCTCGATCAGAGAGTAAAAAAGGAGTAAGGTTCACAATGGTGTAAAACTAAAATGGGATATACCGGGCTAGGATTCGAGTTACAGGAACAAGCGCAAAACCAACCACCCAAGAATGGAATCGTCGAGCGAAAACACTTGACAACCTCCTGGAAGCAGCTTTTCTTGCCCCCAGACCTTTCTCCATCAACTGGGAATCTGATGCCGTCACTAAACACATTCCTTAAATTATAGCCATTTTTTGGGTGTTTATTTTTTGGTGTCTAATCCGCATATATATTACCATTGCTCTTGATTTTCTTGACTGTATATCTCTTAAATGTCAACATATACACGTGTGATTTAGTTTACGAAGATTTTTCAATGCCGAGAACCTCGATCAGAGCGTATAAAAGATGTAAGTTTCACAATGGTGTAAAACTAAAATGGGATATACCGGGATAGGATTCGAGTTACAGGAACAAGGGCCAAACCAACCAATCAAGAATGGAATCGTAGAGCGAAAACAGTTGACAACCTCCTGGAAGCAGCTTTTCTTGCTACCAGACCTTTCTCCATCAACTAGGAATCTGATGCCGTCACTAAACACATTCCTTAAATTGTAGCCATTTTTTTGAGTGTTTATTTTTTGGTGTCTAATCCGCATATATATCAACATTGCTCTTGATTTTCTTGACGGTATATCTCTTAAATGTCAACATATACACGTGTGATTTAGTTTACGAAGATTTTTCAATGCCGAGAACCTCGATTAGAGAGTAAAAAAGACATAAGTTTCACAATGGTGTAAAACTAAAATGGGATATACCGGGCTAGGATTCGAGTTACAGGAACAAGGGCCAAACCAACCAATCAAGAATGGAATCGTCGAGCGAAAACACTTGACAACCTCCTGGTAGCAGCTTTTCTTGCCACCAGACCTTTCTCCATCAACTAGGAATCTGATGCCGTCACTAAACACATTCCTTAAAATGTAGTCATTTTTTTAGTGTTTATTTTTTTGGTGTCTAATCCGCATATATAACACCGTTGCCCTTGATTTTCTTGACTGTATATCTCTTAAATGTCAACATATACACGTGTGATTTAGTTTATGAAATTTTTTCAATGCCGAGAACCTCGATCAAATAGTAAAAAGGCGTAAGGTTCACAATGGTGTAAAACTAAAAAGGGATATACCGTGCTAGGATTCGAGTTACTGGAACAAGTGCCAAACCAACCACCCAAGAATGGAATCGTCAAGCGAAAACACATGACAATCTCCTAGAAGTAGCTTTTCTTACCACCAGACCTTTCCCCATCAACTAGGAATCTGATGCCGTCAGTAAACACATTCCTTAAATTGTAGCCATTTTTTGAGTGTTTATTTATTGGTGTTTAATCCGCATATATATCACCATTGCTCTTGATTTTCTTGACTGTATATCTCTTAAATGTCAACATATACACGTGTGATTTAGTTTATGAAGATTTTACCATGCCGAGAACCTCGATCAGAGAGTAAAAAGGCGTAAGGTTCACAATGGTGTAAAACTAAAATGGGGTATACCGTGCTAAGATTCGAGTTAGAGGAACAAGCGCCAAACCAACCACCCAAGAATGGAATCGTCAAGCGAAAACACTTGACAACCTCCTTGAAGTAACTTTTCTTGCCACCAGAGCTTTCTACATCAATTAGGAATCTAATGCCGCCACTAAACACATTCCTTAAATTGTAGCCATTTTTTGAGTGTTTATTTTTTGGTGTCTAATCCGCATATATATCACCATTGCTCTTGATTTTCTTGACTGTATATCTCTTAAATGTCAACATATACATGTGTGATTTAGTTTACCAAGATTTTTCAATGCCGAGAACCTCGATCAGAAAGTAAAAAAGGCGTAAGGTTCACGATGGTGTAAAACTAAAACGGGATATACCGGGCTAGTATTCGAGTGACAGGAAAAGGGGCCAAACCAACCACCTAAGAATGGAATCGTCGAGCGAAAACACTTGACAACCTCCTGGAAGTAGCTTTTCTGGCCACCAGACCTTTCTCCATCAATTAGGAATCTGATGCCGTCTCTAAACACATTCCTTAAATTTTAGCCATTTTTTGAGTGTTTATTTTTTGGTGTCTAATCCACATATATATCACCATTGCTCTTGATTTTCTTGACTGTATATCTCTTAAATGTCAACATATACACGTGTGATTTAGTTTACGAAGATTTTTCAATGCCGAGAACCTCGATCAGAGAGTAAAAAACACGTAAGTTTCACAATGGTGTAAAACTAAAATGGGATATACCGGGATAGGATTCAAGTTACTGGAACAAGGGCCAAATCAACCAAGCAAGAATGGATTCATCGAGCGAAAACGGTTGACAACCTCCTAGAGGAAGCTTTTCTGGCCCCTAGACCATTCTCCATCAATTACTAATCAAATGCCATCGCTAAACACATTCCCTAAATTGCAGCCATTTTTTGAGTGTTTATTTTTTGGTGTCTAATCCGCATATATATCACCATTGCTCTTGATTTTCTTGACTGTATATCTCTTAAATGTCAACATATACACGTGTGATTTAGTTTACCAAGATTTTTCAATGCCGAGAACCTCGACCAGAGAGTAAAAAAGGCGTAAGGTTCACAATGGTGTAAAACTAAAATGGCATATACCGGGCTAGGATTCGAGTTACAGGAACAAGGGCCAAACCAACCACCCAATAATAGAATCGTCGAGCGAAACACATGACAACCTCCTGGAAGCAGCTTTTCTTGCCACCAGACCTTTCTCCATCAACTAGGAATCTAATGCCGTCACTAAACACATTCCTTAAAATGTAGTCATTTTTTTAGTGTTTATTTTTTGGTGTCTAATCCGCATATATATCACCATTCCTCTTGATTTTCTTGACTGTTTATCTCTTAAATGTCAACATATACACGTGTGATTTAGTTTATGAAGATTTTTCAATGCCGAGAACCTCGATCAGAGAGTAAAAAGGTGTAAGGTTCACAATTGTGTAAAACTAAAATGAGATATACCGTGCTAGGATTCGAGTTACAGGAACAAGCGCAAAACCAACCACCCAAAAATGGAATCGTCGAGCGAAAACACTTGACAACCTCCTGCAAGTTGCTTTTCTTGCCACCAGACCTTTCTCCATCAATTAGGAATCTGATGCCGTCACTAAACACATTCCTTAAATTGTTGCCATTTTTTTTAGTGTTTATTTTTTGGTGTCTAATCCGCATATATATCCCATTGCTCTTGATTTTCTTGACTGTATATCTCTTAAATGTCAACATATACACGTGTGATTTAGTTTACGAAGATTTTTCAATGCCAAGAACCTCGATTAGAGAGTAAAAAAGACGTAAGTTTCACAATGGTGTAAAACTAAAATGGGATATACCGGGCTAGGATTCGAGTTACAGGAACAAGGGCCAAACCAACCAACCAAGAATGGAATCGTCGAGCGAAAACAATTGACAACCTCCTTGAAGAAGCTTTTCAGGCCACCAGACCTTTGTCCATCAATTAGTAATCAAATTCCATCACTAAACACATTCCTTAAATTGCAGCCATTTTTTGAGTGTTTATTTTTTGGTGTCTAATCCGCATATATATCACCATTGCTCTTGATTTTCTTGACTGTATATCTCTTAAATGTCAACATATACACGTGTGATTTAGTTTACGAAGATTTTTCAATGCCGAGAACCTCGATCAGAGCGTAAAAAACATGCAAGTTTCACAATGGTGTAAAACTAAAATGGGATATACCGGGCTAGGATTCGAGTTACAGGAACAAGGACCAAACCAACCACCCAAGAATGGAATCGTCGAGCGAAAACACTTGACAACCTCCTGGAAGCAGCTTTTCTTGCTACCAGACCTTTCTCCATCAATTAAGAATCTGATGCCGTCACTAAACACATTCCTTAAATTGTAGCCATTTTTTTGAGTGTTTATTTTTTGGTGTCTAATCCGCATATATATCAACATTGCTCTTGATTTTCTTGACGGTATATCTCTTAAATGTCAACATATACACGTGTGATTTAGTTTACGAAGATTTTTCAATGCCGAGAACCACGATCAGAGAGTAAAAAAGACGTAAGTTTCACAATGGTGTAAAACTAAAATGGGATATACCGGGATAGGATTCGAGTTACAAGAACAACGGCCAAACCAACCAATCAAGAATGGAATCGTAGAGCGAAAACAGTTGACAACCTCCTAGAAGCAGCTTTTCTTCCACCAGACCTTTCTCCATCAACTAGGAATCTGATGCCGTCACTAAACACATTCCTTAAAATGTAGCCATTTTTTGAGTGTTTATTTTTTGGTGTCTAAGCCGCATATATATCACCATTGCCCTTGATTTTCTTGACTGTATATCTCTTAAATGTCAACATATACACGTGTGATTTTGTTTATGAAGATTTTTCAATGCCGAGAACCTCGATCAGAGAGTAAAAAAGGCATAAGCTTCACAATGGTGTAAAACTAAAATGGGATATACCGAGCTAGGATTCGAGTTACAGGAACAAGGGCCAAACCAACCACCCAAGAATGGAATCGTCGAGCGAAAACACTTGACAACTTCCTAGTAGCAGCTTTTCTTGCCACCAGACCTTTTCTCCATCAACTAGGAATCTGATGCCGTCACTAAACACATTCCTTAAAATGTAGCCATTTTTTTAGTGTTTATTTTTTTGGTGTCTAATCCGCATATATAACACCGTTGCTCTTGATTTTCTTGACTGTATATCTCTTAAATGTCAACATATACACGTGTGATTTAGTTTATGAAATTTTTTCAATGCCGAGAACCTCGATCAAATAGTAAAAAGGCGTAAGGTTCACAATGGTGTAAAACTAAAATGGGATATACCGTGCTAGGATTCGAGTTACAGGAACAAGTGCCAAACCAACCACCCAAGAATGGAATCGTCAAGCGAAAACACATGACAATCTCCTAGAAGTAGCTTCTCTTACCACCAGACCTTTATCCATCAATTAGGAATCTGATGCCGTTACTAAACACATTCCTTAAATTGTATCCATTTTTTGAGTGTTTATTTATTGTTGTTTAATCCACATATATATCACCATTGCTCTTGATTTTCTTGACTGTATATCTCTTAAATGTCAACATATACACGTGTGATTTAGTTTATGAAGATTTTTCCATGCCGAGAACCTCGATCAGAGAGTAAAAAGGCGTAAGGTTCACAATGGTGTAAAACTAAAATGGGGTATACCGTGCTAAGATTCGAGTTAGAGGAACAAGCGCCAAACCAACCACCCAAGAATGGAATCGTTGAGCGAAAACACTTGACAACCTCCTGGAAGTAACTTTTCTTGCCACCAGAGCTTTCTCCATCAATTAGGAATCTAATGCCGCCACTAAACACATTCCTTAAATTGTAGCCATTTTTTGAGTGTTTATTTTTTGGTGTCTAATCCGCATATATATCACCATTGCTCTTGATTTTCTTGACTGTATATCTCTTAAATGTCAACATATACATGTGTGATTTAGTTTACCAAGATTTTTCAATGCCGAGAACCTCGATCAGAAAGTAAAAAAGGCGTAAGGTTCACGATGGTGTAAAACTAAAACGGGATATATCGGGCTAGTATCCGAGTGACAGGAAAAGGGGCTAAACCAACCACCTAAGAATGGAATCGTCGAGCGAAAACACTTGACAACCTCCTGGAAGTAGCTTTTCTGGCCACCAGACCTTTCTCCATCAATTAGGAATCTGATGCCGTCACTAAACACATTCCTTAAATTTTAGCCATTTTTTGAGTGTTTATTTTTTGGTGTCTAATCCACATATATATCACCATTGCTCTTGATTTTCTTGACTGTATATCTCTTAAATGTCAACATATACATGTGTGATTTAGTTTACGAAGATTTTTCAATGCCGAGAACCTCGATCAGAGAGTAAAAAAGACGTAAGTTTCACAATGGTGTAAAACTAAAATGGGATATACCGGGATAGGATTCAAGTTACTGGAACAAGGGCCAAACCAACCAAGCAAGAATGGATTCGTCGAGCGAAAACGGTTGACAACCTCCTAGAGGAAGCTTTTCTGGCCCCCAGACCTTTCTCCATTAATTAGTAATCAAATGCCATCGCTAAACACATTCCCTAAATTGCAGCCATTTTTTGAGTGTTTATTTTTTGGTGTCTAATCCGCATATATATCACCATTGCTCTTGATTTTCTTGACTGTATATCTCTTAAATGTCAACATATACACGTGTGATTTAGTTTACCAAGATTTTTCAATGCCGAGAACCTCGACCAGAGAGTAAAAAAGGCGTAAGGTTCACAATGGTGTAAAACTAAAATGGGATATACCGGGCTAGGATTCGAGTTACAGGAACAAGGGCCAAACCAACCACCCAAGAATGGAATCGTCGAGCGAAAACACATGACAACCTCCTGGAAGCAGCTTTTCTTGCCACCAGACCATTCTCCATCAACTAGGAATCTGATGCCGTCACTAAACACATTCCTTAAAATGTAGTCATTTTTTTAGTGTTTATTTTTTGGTGTCTAATCCGCATATATATCACCATTCCTCTTGATTTTCTTGACTGTTTATCTCTTAAATGTCAACATATACACGTGTGATTTAGTTTATGAAGATTTTTGAATGCCGAGAACCTCGATCAGAGAGTAAAAAGGCGTAAGGTTCACAATTGTGTAAAACTAAAATGAGATATACCGTGCTAGGATTCGAGTTACAGGAACAAGCGCAAAATCAACCACCCAAGAATGGAATCGTCGAGCGAAAACACTTGACAACCTCCTGCAAGTTGCTTTTCTTGCCACCAGACCTTTCTCCATCAATTAGGAATCTGATGCCGTCACTAAACACATTCCTTAAATTGTTGCCATTTTTTTTAGTGTTTATTTTTTGGTGTCTAATCCGCATATATATCCCCATTGCTCTTGATTTTCTTGACTGTATATCTCTTAAATGTCAACATATACACGTGTGATTTAGTTTACGAAGATTTTTCAATGCCAAGAACCTCGATTAGAGAGTAAAAAAGGCGTAAGGTTCACAATGGTGTAAAACTAAAATGGGATATACCGGGCTGGGATTCGAGTTACAGGAACAAGGGCCAAACCAACCACCCAAGTATGGAATCGTCGAGCGAAAACACTTGACAACCTCCTGGAAGCAGATTTTCTTGCCACCAGACCTTTCTCCATCAACTAGGAATCTGATGCCGTCACTAAACACATTCCGTAAAATGTAGCCATTTTTTTGAGTGTTTATTTTTTGGTGTCTAATCCGCATATATATCACCATTCCTCTTGATTTTCGTGACTGTTTATCTTTTAAATGTCAACATATACAAGTGTGATTTAGTTTATGAAGATTTTTCAATGCCGAGAACCTCGATCAGAGAGTAAAAAGGCGTAAGGTTCATAGTGGTGTAAAACTAAAATGAGATATACCGTGCAAGGATTTGAGTTACAGGAACAAGCGCCAAACCAACCACCCAAGAATGGAATCGTCGAGCGAAAACACTTGACAACCTCCTGCAAGTAGCTTTTCTTGCCACCAGACCTTTCTCCATCAATTAGGAATCCGATGCCGTCACTAAACACATTCCTTAAATTGTTGCCATTTTTTGAGTGTTTATTTTTTGGTGTCTAATCCGCAAATATATCCCCATTGCTCTTGATTTTCTTGACTGTATATCTCTTAAATGTCAACATATACACGTGTGATTTAGTTTACGAAGATTTTTCAATGCCAAGAACCTCGATCAGAGAGTAAAAAAGACGTAAGTTTCACAATGGTGTAAAACTAAAATGGGATATACCGGGCTAGGATTCGAGTTACAGGAACAAGGGCCAGACCAACCAACCAAGAATTGAATCGTCAAGCGAAAACAATTGATAACCTCCTGGAAGAAGCTTTTCTGGCCACCAGACCTTTCTCCATCAATTAGTAATCAAATTCCATCACTAAACACATTCTTTAAATTGCAGCAATTTTTTGAGTGTTTATTTTTTGGTGTCTAATCCGCATATATATCACCATTGCTCTTGATTTTCTTGACTATATATCTCTTAAATGTCAACATACACACGTGTGATTTAGTTTACCAAAATTTTTCAATGCCGAGAACCTCGATCAGAGAGTAAAAAAGGTATAAGGTTCACAATGGTGTAAAACTAAAATGGGATATACCGGGCTAGGATTCGAGTTACAGGAACAAGGGCCAAACCAACCACCCAAGTATGGAATCGTCGAGCGAAAACACTTGACAACCTCCTGGAAGCAGATTTTCTTGCCACCAGACCTTTCTCCATCAACTAGGAATCTGATGCCGTCACTAAACACATTCCTTAAAATGTAGCCATTTTTTGAGTGTTTATTTTTTGGTGTCTAATCCGCATATATATCACCATTCCTCTTGATTTTCGTGACTGTTTATCTTTTAAATGTCAACATATACAAGTGTGATTTAGTTTATGAAGATTTTTCAATGCCGAGAACCTCGATCAGAGAGTAAAAAGGCGTAAGGTTCACAGTGGTGTAAAACTAAAATGAGATATACCGTGCAAGGATTTGAGTTACAGGAACAAGCGCCAAACCAACCACCCAAGAATGGAATCGTCGAGCGAAAACACTTGACAACCTCCTGCAAGTAGCTTTTCTTGCCACCAGACCTTTCTCCATCAATTAGGAATCCGATGCCGTCACTAAACACATTCCTTAAATTGTTGCCATTTTTTGAGTGTTTATTTTTTGGTGTCTAATCCGCATATATATCACCATTGCTCTTGATTTTCTTGACTGTATATCTCTTTAATGTCAACATATACACGTGTGATTTAGTTTACGAAGATTTTTCAATGCCGAGAACCTCGATCAGAGAGTAAAAAAGGCGTAAGGTTCACAATGGTGTAAAACTAAAATGGGATATACCGTGCTAGGATTCGAGTTACAGGAACAAGCTCCAAACCAACCAACCAAGAATTGAATCGTCAAGCGAAAACAATTGATAACCTCCTGGAAGAAGCTTTTCTTGCCACCAGACCTTTCTCCATCAATAAGGAATCTGATGCCGTCACTAAACACATACCTTAAATTGAGCCATTTTTTGAGTGTTTATTTTTTGGTGTCTAATCCGCATATATATCTCCATTGCTCTTGATTTTCTCGACTGTATATCTCTTAAATGTCAACATACACACGTGTGATTTAGTTTACGAAGATTTTTCAATTCCGAGAACCTCGATCAGAGAGTAAAAAAGGCATAAGGTTCACAATGGTGTAAAACTAAAATGGGATATACCGGGCTAGGATTCGAGTTACAGGAACAAGGGCCAAACCAACCACCCAAGTATGGAATCGTCGAGCGAAAACACTTGACAACCTCCTGGAAGCAGATATTCTTGCCACCAGACCTTTCTCCATCAACTAGGAATCTGATGCCGTCACTAAACACATTCCTTAAAATGTAGCCATTTTTTGAGTGTTTATTTTTTGATGTCTAATCCGCATATATATCACCATTCCTCTTGATTTTCGTGACTGTTTATCTTTTAAATGTCAACATATACACGTGTGATTTAGTTTATGAGGATTTTTCAATGCCGAGAACCTCGATCAGAGAGTAAAAAGGCGTAAGGTTCACAGTGGTGTAAAACTAAAATGAGATATACCGTGCTAGGATTCGAGTTACAGGAACAAGCGCCAAACCAACCACCCAAGAATGGAATCATCGAGCGAAAACACTTGACAACCTCCTGCAAGTAGCTTTTCTTGCCACCAGACCTTTTTCCAACAATTAGGAATCTGATGCCGTCACTAAACACATTCCTTAAATTGTAGCCATTTTTTGAGTGTTTATTTTTTGGTGTCTAATCCGCATATATATCACCATTGCTCTTGATTTTCTTGACTGTATATCTCTTTAATGTCAACATATACACGTGTGATTTAGTTTACGAAGATTTTTGAATGCCGAGAACCTCGATCAGAGAGTAAAAAAGGCGTAAGGTTCACAATGGTGTAAAACTAAAATGGGATATACCGTGCTAGGATTCGAGTTACAGGAACAAGCTCCAAACCAACCACCCAAGAATGGAATCGTCGAGCGAAAAACACTTGACAACCTCCTAGAAGTTGATTTTCTTGCCACCAGACCTTTCTTCATCAATTAGGAATCTGATGCCGTCACTAAACACATACCTTAAATTGAGCCATTTTTTGAGTGTTTATTTTTTGGTGTCTAATCCGCATATATATCTCCATTGCTCTTGATTTTCTCGACTGTATATCTCTTAAATGTCAACACATACACGTGTGATTTAGTTTACGAAGATTTTTCAATTCCGAGAACCTCGATCAGAGAGTAAAAAAGACGTAAGTTTCACAATGGTGTAAAACTAAAATGGGATATACCGGGCTAGTATTCGAGTTACAGGAACAAGGGCCAAACCTACCAACCAAGAATGGAATCGTCGAGCGAAAATAGTTGACAATCTCCAGGAAGAAGCTTTTCTTGCCACCAGACCTTTCTCCATCAATTAGTAATCAAATGCCATCACTAAACACATTCCTTAAATTGTAGCCATTTTTTGAGTGTTTATTTTTTGGTGTCTAGTCCGCATATATATCACCATTGCTCTTGATTTTCTTGACTGTATATCACTTAAATGTCAACATATACACGTGTGATTTAGTTTACCAAGATTTTTCAATGCCGATAAACTCGGTCAGAGAGTAAAAAAGGCGTAAGGTTCACAATGGTGTAAAACTAAAATGAGATACACCGGGATAGGATTCGAGTTACAGGAACAAGGGCTAAACCAATCACCCAAGAATGGAATCGTCGAGCGAAAACACTTGACAACCTCCTGGAAGCTTTTCTTGCCACCAGACCTTTCTCCACCAACTAGTAATCTGATGCCGTCACTAAACACATTCCTTAAAATGTAGCCATTTTTTGAGTGTTTATTTTTTGGTGTCTAATCCGCATATATATCACCATTGCTCTTGATTTTCTTGACTGTATATCTCTTAAATGTCAACATATACACATGTGATTTAGTTTACGAAGATTTTTCAATGCCGAGAACCTCGATCAGAGAGTAAAAAAGGCGTAAGGTTCACAATGGTGTAAAACTAAAATGGGATATACCGTGCTAGGATTCGAGTTATAGGAACAAGCTCCAAACCAACCACCCAAGAATGGAATCGTCGAGCGAAAAACACTTGACAACCTCCTGGAAGTAGCTTTTCTTGCCACCAGATCTTTCTTCATCAATTAGGAATCTGATGCCGTCACTAAACATATTCCTTAAATTGTAGCCATTTTTTGAGTGTTTATTTTTTGGTGTCTAATCCGCATATATATCACCATTACTCTTGATTTACTTGAGTGTATATCTCTTAGATGTCATATATACACGTGTGATTTAGTTTATGAAGAGTTTTCAATGCCGAGAACCTCGATCAGAGAGTAAAAAGGTGTAAGGTTCACAATGGTGTAAAACTAAAATGGGATATATCGTGCTAGGATTCGAGTTACAGGAACAAGCGCCAAACCAACCACCTAAGAATGGAATCGTCGAGCGAAAACACTTGACAACCTCCTGGAAGTAGCTTTTCTTGCCACCATACCTTTCTCCATCAATTAGGAATCTGATGCCGTCACTAAACACATTCCTTAAATTGTAGCCATTTTTTGAGTGTTTATTTTTTGGTGTCTAATCCGCATATATATCACCATTGCTCTTGATTTTCTTTACTGTATATCTCTTAAATGTCAACATATACACATGTGATTTAGTTTACGAAGATTTTTCAATGCCGAGAACCTCGATCAGAGAGTAAAAAGGGCGTAAGGTTCACAATGGTGTAAAACTAAAATGGGATATACCGGGCTAGGATTCGCGTTACAGGAACAAGGGCCAAACCGACCACCCAAGAATGGAATGGTCGAGCGAAAACACTTAACAACCGCCTGGAAGCAGCTTTTCTTGCCACCAGACCTTTCTCCATCAATTAGGAATCTGATGCCATCATTAAACACATTCCTTAAATTGTAAGCCATTTTTTAAGTGTTTATTTTTTGGTGTCTAATTCGCATATATATCACCATTGCTCTTGATTTTCTTGACTGTATATCTCTTAAATGTCAACATATACACGTGTGATTTAGTTTACGAAGATTTTTCAATGCCGAGAACCTCGGTCAGAGAGTAAAAAAGACGTAAGTTTCACAATGGTGTAAAACTAAAATGGGATATACCGGGCTTGGATTCGAGTTACAGGAACAACGGCCAAACCAACTAACCAAGAATGGAATCGTCGAGCGAAAACAGTCGACAACATCCTAGAAGAAGCTTTTCTTGCCACCCCGACCGCGTAAAACAACAAATCGCGGCGGAAACATCGGGGCGTGTTGCAACAGAATTAATGTTTCATAACCATGGATACCAAAAGTGTTTCGTTTTATTTAAACATTGAATAATTACATCGTTTGGAAATCTAAATACACAATTTAAACATAATCTATCATTGTTATTTAGTCACTAAGGCCTTGTCCAGTCCTATGTGAGCATGCATCTTATCAATCGATATCATTCAACAATACCTGAAACATATGTGAAAACGAGGTCAGCAAAGAAATACTGGCGAGTACATAGGTTTTGTGAAAATAAGATTCATGACTTCTGTTTAAGAAAATGTTTAGTCATGAACCTTGTAATTTGCTTTGTCTTTGTAAATCATTTGAGAAATAATAAGTTCAGGTGATATGTATAATAAGAGAATAATGCATGATTAAATGAATAACCATGTAAAATGAGTTTGTATAAGATAAGTTGTTTGTAAATAAATGTCTTGTGAAAAGTATGTTACTTGTATAAAATGTTCTATGTCTTAAACTGAAATGATTCAAATAACGCTACAATATGTAATACCATACAAACACTTATATATAGGAAGTACCAGCGGCGTATCCACCATGCTTGTATCATATTCCACACGCATTGTTACTTAATCACTTAATCAAACCAAACCACCAAAGTAATGTTCATGCCCAATGTAAATCATGTAATATGTAACCAAAACCCAATTGTATATCGCTTTGAAGCCAATCGTTTACCCAATCGTTAAAACATCGTGTGAAAACCAATCGTTTACCCAATCGTTAAATTCGTTTTAGGTCGTGAAACTACTTAAATGGTCGTCTCGCTAATAACATTCAAACCTTCTTGACTCGCATTAATAAACCCTTACCAAAGGATAGATTAACAATTCGCATTAATAAACCCTTACCAAAGGATAGATTAACAACTCGCATTAATAAACCCTTACCAAAGGATAGATTAACAACTCGCATTAATAAACCCTTACCAAAGAGTAAATTAACAATTACAGATTCAGTCGCTACCCACAACACCCACACATAACTACAGGTGTAGTAACTAACGGGATTTGTCAGATCCTATGGTACCATAACCTAATACTGGTCGGCTTGATCATTGCTAATGAATGTCATTTGTTATGTAAATACAACCAACAAGTTTGTTCACTTTTTGAAATCGTTATTAGTTTTGTATAAATCTTCTTAATCGTTTTTGAAACCATCGTTATAACATCGAAAATATTTAGCACATATGAGTCACCCCAAAACAATTGAAAGCAGTAAAATAGGGGAATAATGTACTCGCCTGAGAATGCTTGGAGGTCTTGAACAACAACCAAACAAAGCTAGAGAGAGCACGGAATTAGTCGGCAATCTAAAACTATATAAATAAACCGGACTTAAATCGGGAGATCGGATAGGATGAGGCTTGGTAAACCAAATGAGTGTTGGAACTCATATGATATGGTTTAACAAGACCTACATACTACATTGAGACTAACCTAAGTGCTTTCGACCCATCGCGACCCATTAAGGTAACTTATGCTACTTTAACGCGTCGTGCGCGTGAAACGCGTTCAGACCGTCTAACTAGTCCTATGACAAGTGTTATATGCCTAAACATGTTACATAATCAGTTATGTGACAAAAGTTTAGGTTACATATGCTTAATTACCAATTATACATGAAAAGGGTATTCTGGTAATTTACCTAAGGCATATAAACTACCTATCATACAACTACTTAAAAGAAGCGACCATAGGGTATAACCTCGGAAGGTTATTCCCTACCTACTATGGTCACCTAATGTAATTGGTCGGATCCTAATGATCGACCAAATGGGTCGGGTTCGAGGTATAAGCGATTTATTAGATCGCTTACCCTACGACCCTAGACAACGTGGTAATCAGTAGGCATAGTCCCAAGGGACTATAACCAACGTGATTACACTCACGTTGCGAAGTTCAAACGAACTTCGCATTGACCATTACTGGTCAACGCAGAAAGTCAAACAAAGTTTGACTTTCAGACTCGAAAGACTCGAAAAGCAATAAAAGAACGAAAGAATACTTACCCAGGGTCCCCGAATGCTAATCTCGATCCAAGAACTCAGGTATGAAACAATGGTTTCAACTTAGAGCTCTCAAATCAAGATTCTAGTGAGAAATGAAGTTGGGGATGGATGGGTATTTATAGTAAATGGTCCACCGTTAGGATCGTTTGATGGAAAACGTGCCATGATCCAAGGCGTACACTTGTCGGAAACTCATGGTGGCTAAAAGTGATCCTTATCAGCTGACTAAGCGAAAGAGAATGTGTGGTTGTGAACGAAACAGCTGGAAACTGCTGTTTGATTCAATTAATCTGGTCAGAAGGGGCCTCGCGGGCCGCCTGAGGATGTAAGGATCCTGAGGCGGGCCGCCTAGCAGTCACAGATCAGACATAAGTTTCAGAAATGACAGTTTCAGTCCCTGCACGTGTTTAAGCCCATTTCCGGCACTTCTAAGGCCCGTAAAGCCAACTTTAAGGCCCTAAAATGATGCCTAAACATTGTGGACATGAAACATGCTCAAAAATATGCCGGATGTTGGTTCGTTTGGTCGTACGAACGCGATGTTCGCTTAATTACGACGGAATGCGCATAGGCGCGAAAAACGATCCAAATGGCGTGACGAATGGATTTTTCTTATGCCAAACACTAAAATAAAATGTTTTAGTGCTTACATAAATTTTTGGATGTCCGGATGTATTCAGAACGTAAGTTATGCGCGAAAATGCAAACTTGTGCACTTTTTGACACTTTTAGTCCCTGAATGACCCAAAAGTTTATTTTAGCACACCGAACCCCTCAAAGCCTATTTCTAAGCTATGTAAAGGATATTTAAGGTATGTTTAACTTATGGTCATGCTCCGGAATGTCTGTTACAGTTCAAATTGGCATACTTTCGCAGTTTGTCAACTTTAGTCCCTGTAAGCGATTTAACTTGATTTTGCCATACCAAAGCCTTCAAAACTTATTTCTAAGTTAAGTAAAGGTTATTTAAGGTATGTTAAGCCTATGTCACTATTCCGGAGTGTTTTTTGCATTAAACTGGTTATATTTACGCATCGGTGCGCGTATAACCTTCCAGAAAGCGATTTAGAGTTTGAAATTGAACAAGAATTGATATGTGCAAATGATACACATATTTTTACAAATCCCAAGTATGAAATATGATATTTCATTGGTTCGGTATTTGTTTGATGGCCGTGGAGGCACAGGTGTTACAGTCTCCCCTACTTTAGGAAATTTCGTCCCGAAATTTTATCTAGAGGAAACTTGTGAGAGCTTGAAAACATGAAGTTGAAAAGATCGAACAATATTGATTAGGGTTCTGAACTTCTAGTAACCTTTAATAACATCATGATTGCAATGTAAGAGGGATACTTATATACAAGTATATGAAGCGTCATTGGTGCGTCCACCGTACCTCCATTACATCGTTCTCATTTCGTTATTGTTGTCACTATCGGCTCTTACACATAATAATTCTTACTGGGTTTCTGTGCACTAAATTTCATAATTATGTACGCGTCCATAATCAGACAATTCCTTGCACAGTTCACACAGTCTATTTTATAGTGTGTAGGGGAAAACCAAATGAACAAACCGGTGATGAGTGTGACTAGACCGCCATAGAGTCCTTTAAATTAAATCAATACATGATCTAAATAGACTCATCAATGAGTCTGTCCAGCTACATCACTAGATGTCGTCCTTTAACCAAATTGTGAATCAATCTTTTAGACTAGACCACTAAAAGGATCTCTTATGAAACATGGAGCGGTACTTATATAATCCAAGGGTCTTAACTATTACATGGAAGCCCATTAAGGATTTAAGGTAGTACCTTTTGAATATCCTGCTACGAATCCCTCATATGAAGATATGAAAGATTCTGCGAGGATTTGGATAACGAATATCCAGAGTATTAAAACACAAAAATGCATAAAAGAAAACATAAGATGAATAAACACATATCACATAACCACAAAATTGTTCGTTAATTTGTCTTGTAAATTGCGTACATGCATTTAAAGCACACTTGGAATCCATTCCGTGGATTTCATTTGGTACTTTAAACGTTATCAAGAATCCAACTATAAAGATAGAAAGATTCAAAAAGAAAATTCGATTTCGATTACTAGGAACCGAAGTGTTCGAATTAAGGTACATAAGGAATCCAATTAAGGACTCTGATTTGAACGATAATCATCCACAAGGATCTAATTGTAAAGATAAAAAGATCCCATATGAATTTTAGAAGTTTGAAGATGTTTTGAAACCTTGCACTGGATGTGCTTAGGTCAAAACATGATGTAAAATGCTTATGAAGTTGAGATGCTTGATATGTCAAGGCGACATATGAAGCAGAATTTTGAAGGTTAAGTCAATGTATGAGGAAAATATTTTTGAAAACTATGCATGGGGTTCTTTTAAGAAAAATGTGTTTAACGTTTTTGAAACCTTATATATAATACTTTTTGAAATCATAAAGTAGGTGTATTAGGTAGATATATTTAAAAAATGTTTTAAAATCATGCGAGATGAATTTTGAAATTATGTATAAGGTTTTTGAAAGACATGAATGATGCTTTTCGAAATCATGCACTTGATCAGAAAATGTATTGTGTTAATATTGTCTTCAGACTATATGAAATATTTTGAAATTAGAAAGGTTGGTTTTGATAACATGGCCAATGTTTTTGAAATAACATAGACAATGCATCTAGAAAAATTGTTTTCAAACTATATGAAATGTTTTGAGATCATGAAGATTGTTTTGAAATACTGGTACTGTGTATGTTGAAAAATCAAAACGTAATGGGTATGAGATTTGAAAACACCCTTAGTTATCTAACCAAGGATTTAAAGGCACAGATGTGTGAAAAGCACGATTACTCATAATGTCACTTAATTTACTGTACTTTGTTTCTTAGAGTGAAACGAGTACTTAAAATTTTCGAGGGAATCATGAGCAATCATTTGAAAGAGAGTAATTACAAGAGTAGTTTGTAAGGTACATAGTTCCTTGATGTAGGTATCATAGGAAAAGCCATACACACCTAGCAGGGGGTTGAGCTGGTTGGTTGGGGACTGCTTTACCATTGTGAGCGACCATGGCGAAGTTCTGAGAAGCCTTTCGCTTCTTTGACTTCTTAGGGAATCGTTCATCCATGGTCTTTGATTCCTCGATTGGTTTCTTGTCTGGTGGTGCTATCACCTGACTAGGTCCTGCCTGTCTTGGTGACTCTTGAGTGGCTTCATCCTGGAGACGGTACATGGCAGTAGCTAATTCAACAGTCTTCAGGACTACTTCGCCTATTCGCTGAGTGAATTTGGCAGTCTGCTTGAATATCTGGGCGTCATCGTGATGAAGAGACATTCTTGAAGAAAAAGAAAGGCATAGGGAGAAACAGGTGAAAGATTATTGGACAATTAAAACAGAATGATAACGCATGAAGATTGCGATCATTTTTTTGTTACCTAAGGCAAACAAATGAGACGGTGACTGATCAAAGTAAATGGGTCAAAAATAATGTATCGCGAAGACATGCTCGCCTATAAGTGAACACTCATCCCAAGAATTCCCAGGTAAGCACAACTGGTCTCGCGTCTGGTGAGATGTATACGAAGTGCTTGCCTAGACAGAAAACCCAGAATACAGGCATTCACCCTTCCAGTTTGCACGTGTTCACATTATTTAAAACCCAAAATCTTGACGAAGTTTTGAAAACTCAAAGGGGTTCAAAACCATAAAATAGAGAGTTCAAAACCTTACAATAGAGGGTTCAAAACCTAGTAATCAATCATCCTAGAACAGATGATTAGTTTTCAAAGCGGTTTTGAAATTTATGTTCTTGTTGTGGTCGTCGCCTAAGGATAGGTGACGGTATTGTTTTACGACTAAACGCAAGTAAACTCGCGTTAGGGTCCTAAGAAGGTTATAGACTAGGTCAAAGCATTACTAATAACCTAATTCCCTATAACCATTGGCTCTGATACCATCTTTTCCGTCACACCCCGACCGCGTAAAACAACAAATCGCGGCGGAAACATCGGGGCGTGTTGCAACAGAATTAATGTTTCATAACCATGGATACCAAAAGTGTTTCGTTTTATTTAAACATTGAATAATTACATCGTTTGGAAATCTAAATACACAATTTAAACATAATCTATCATTGTTATTTAGTCACTAAGGCCTTGTCCAGTCCTATGTGAGCATGCATCTTATCAATCGATATCATTCAACAATACCTGAAACATATGTGAAAACGAGGTCAGCAAAGAAATGCTGGCGAGTACATAGGTTTTGTGAAAATAAGATTCATGACTTCTGTTTAAGAAAATGTTTAGTCATGAACCTTGTAATTTGCTTTGTCTTTGTAAATCATTTGAGAAATAATAAGTTCAGGTGATATGTATAATAAGAGAATAATGCATGATTAAATGAATAACCATGTAAAATGAGTTTGTATAAGATAAGTTGTTTGTAAATAAATGTCTTGTGAAAAGTATGTTACTTGTATAAAATGTTCTATGTCTTAAACTGAAATGATTCAAATAACGCTACAATATGTAATACCATACAAACACTTATATATAGGAAGTACCAGCGGCGTATCCACCATGCTTGTATCATATTCCACACGCATTGTTACTTAATCACTTAATCAAACCAAACCACCAAAGTAATGTTCATGCCCAATGTAAATCATGTAATATGTAACCAAAACCCAATCGTATATCGCTTTGAAGCCAATCGTTTACCCAATCGTTAAAACATCGTGTGAAAACCAATCGTTTACCCAATCGTTAAATTCGTTTTAGGTCGTGAAACTACTTAAATGGTCGTCTCGCTAATAACATTCAAACCTTCTTGACTCGCATTAATAAACCCTTACCAAAGGATAGATTAACAATTCGCATTAATAAACCCTTACCAAAGGATAGATTAACAACTCGCATTAATAAACCCTTACCAAAGGATAGATTAACAACTCGCATTAATAAACCCTTACCAAAGAGTAAATTAACAATTACAGATTCAGTCGCTACCCACAACACCCACACATAACTACGGGTGTAGTAACTAACGGGATTTGTCAGATCCTATGGTACCATAACCTAATACTGGTCGGCTTGATCATTGCTAATGAATGTCATTTGTTATGTAAATACAACCAACAAGTTTGTTCACTTTTTGAAATCGTTATTAGTTTTGTATAAATCTTCTTAATCGTTTTTGAAACCATCGTTATAACATCGAAAATATTTAGCACATATGAGTCACCCCAAAACAATTGAAAGCAGTAAAATAGGGGAATAATGTACTCGCCTGAGAATGCTTGGAGGTCTTGAACAACAACCAAACAAAGCTAGAGAGAGCACGGAATCAGTCGGCAATCTAAAACTATATAAATAAACCGGACTTAAATCGGGAGATCGGATAGGATGAGGCTTGGTAAACCAAATGAGTGTTGGAACTCATATGATATGGTTTAACAAGACCTACATACTACATTGAGACTAACCTAAGTGCTTTCGACCCATCGCGACCCATTAAGGTAACTTATGCTACTTTAACGCGTCGTGCGCGTGAAACGCGTTCAGACCGTCTAACTAGTCCTATGACAAGTGTTATATGCCTAAACATGTTACATAATCAGTTATGTGACAAAAGTTTAGGTTACATATGCTTAATTACCAATTATACATGAAAAGGGTATTCTGGTAATTTACCTAAGGCATATAAACTACCTATCATACAACTACTTAAACGAAGCGACCATAGGGTATAACCTCGGAAGGTTATTCCCTACCTACTATGGTCACCTAATGTAATTGGTCGGATCCTAATGATCGACCAAATGGGTCGGGTTCGAGGTATAAGCGATTTATTAGATCGCTTACCCTACGACCCTAGACAACGTGGTAATCAGTAGGCATAGTCCCAAGGGACTATAACCAACGTGATTACACTCACGTTGCGAAGTTCAAACGAACTTCGCATTGACCATTACTGGTCAACGCAGAAAGTCAAACAAAGTTTGACTTTCAGACTCGAAAGACTCGAAAAGCAATAAAAGAACGAAAGAATACTTACCCAGGGTCCCCGAATGCTAATCTCGATCCAAGAACTCAGGTATGAAACAATGGTTTCAACTTAGAGCTCTCAAATCAAGATTCTAGTGAGAAATGAAGTTGGGGATGGATGGGTATTTATAGTAAATGGTCCACCGTTAGGATCGTTTGATGGAAAACGTGCCATGATCCAAGGCGTACACTTGTCGGAAACTCATGGTGGCTAAAAGTGATCCTTATCAGCTGACTAAGCGAAAGAGAATGTGTGGTTGTGAACGAAACAGCTGGAAACTGCTGTTAGATTCGATTAATCTGGTCAGAAGGGGCCTCGCGGGCCGCCTGAGGATGTAAGGATCCTGAGGCGGGCCACCTAGCAGTCACAGATCAGACATAAGTTTCAGAAATGACAGTTTCAGTCCCTGCACGTGTTTAAGCCCATTTCCGGCACTTCTAAGGCCCGTAAAGCCAACTTTAAGGCCCTAAAATGATGCCTAAACATTGTGGACATGAAACATGCTAAAAAATATGCCGGATGTTGGTTCGTTTGGTCGTACGAACGTGATGTTCGCTTAATTACGACGGAATGCGCATAGGCGCGAAAAACGATCCAAATGGCGTGACGAATGGATTTTTCTTATGCCAAACACTAAAATAAAATGTTTTACTGCTTACATAAATTTTTGGATGTCCGGATGTATTCAGAACGTAAGTTATGCGCGAAAATGCAAACTTGTGCACTTTTTGACACTTTTAGTACCTGAATGACCCAAAAGTTTATTTTAGCACACCGAACCCCTCAAAGCCTATTTCTAAGCTATGTAAAGGATATTTAAGGTATGTTTAACTTATGGTCATGCTCCGGAATGTCTGTTACAGTTCAAATTGGCATACTTTTGCAGTTTGTCAACTTTAGTCCCTGTAAGCGATTTAACTTGATTTTGCCATACCAAAGCCTTCAAAACTTATTTCTAAGTTAAGTAAAGGTTATTTAAGGTATGTTAAGCCTATGTCACTATTCCGGAGTGTTTGTTGCATTAAACTGGTTATATTTACGCATCGGTGCGCGTATAACCTTCCAGAAAGCGATTTAGAGTTTGAAATTGAACAAGAATTGATATGTGCAAATGATACACATATTTTTACAAATCCCAAGTATGAAATATGATATTTCATTGGTTCGGTATTTGTTTGATGGCCGTGGAGGCACAGGTGTTACACAAACCAACCACCCAAGAATGGAATCGTCGAGCGAAAACACTTGAAAACCTCATGGAAGAAGCTTTTCTTGCCACCAGACCTTTCTCCATCAATTAGGAATCTGATGCCATCACTAAACACATTTCTTAAATTGTAGCCATTTTTTGAGTGTTTATTTTTTGGTTTCTAATCCGCATATATATCACCATTGCTCTTGATTTTCTTGACTGTATATCTCTTAAATGTCAACATATACACGTGTGATTTAGTTTACGAAGATTTTTTAATATCGAGAACCTCGATCAGAGAGAAAAAAAGGCGTAAGGTTCACAATGGTGTAAAACTAAAATGGGATATACTGGGCTATGATTCGAGTTATAGGAACAAGGGCCAAACCAAACACCCTAGAATGGAATCCTCGAGCGAAAACATTTGACAACCTCCTAGAAGCAGCTTTTTTTGCCCCCAGACATTTCTCCCTCAATTACGAATCTGATGCCGTCACTAAACACATTCCTTAAATTGTATCCATTTTTTGAGTGTTTATTTTTTGGTGTCTAATCCGCATATATATCACCATTGCTCTTGATTTTCTTGACTGTATATCTTTTAAATGTCAACATATACACGTGTGACTTAGTTTACGAAGATTTTTCAATGCCAAGAACCTCGATCAGAGAGTAAAAAAGGCGTAAGGTTCACAATCATGTAAAAATAAAATGGGATATACCGGGTTAGGATTCGAGTTATAGGAACAAGCGCCAAACCAACCACCCAAGAATGGAATCGTCGAGCGAAAACCCTTGACAACCTCCTAGAAACAGCTTTTCTTGCCACCAGACCCTTCTCCATCAATTACGAATCTGATACCGTCACTAAACACATTCCTTAAATTGTAGCCATTTTTTGGGTGTTTATTTTTTTGTTGTCTAATCCGCATATATATCACCATTGCCCTTGATTTTCTTGACTGTATATATCTTAAATGTCAACATCTACACTTGTGATTTAGTTTACGAAGATTTTTCAATGCCGAGAACCTCAATCAGAGATTAAAAAATGCGTAAGGTTCACAATGTTGTAAAACTAAAATGGGATATACCGGGTTAGGACTCGAGTTAAGGAACAAGGGCCAAACCAACCACCCAAGAATGGAATCGTCGAGCGAAAACACTTAACAACCTCCTGGAAGAAGCTTTTCTTGCCACCAGACCTTTCTCCATCAATTAGAAATCTGATGCCGTCACTAAACACATTCCTTAAATTATAGCTATTTTTTTGGGTGTTTATTTTTTGGTGTCTAATCCGCATATATATCACCATTGCTCTTGATTTTCTTCACTGTATATATCTTAAATGTCAACATATACACGTGTGATTTAGTTTACGAAGATTTTTCAATGCCGAGAGCATCAATCAGAGAGTAAAAAATGCGTAAGGTTCACAATGCTGTAAAACTAAAATGGGGTATACCGGGCTAGGACTCGAGTTACAGGAACAAGGGCCAAACCAACCACCCAAGAATGGAATCGTCGAGGGAAAACACTTGACATCCTCCTGGAAGAAGCTTTTCTTACCACCAGACCTTTCTCCATCAATTAGGAATCTGATTCCGTCACTAAACACATTCCTTAAATTGTAGCCATTTTTTGAGTGTTTGTTTTTTAGTGTCTAATCCGCATATATATAACCATTGTTCTTGATTTTCTTGACTGTATGTCTCGTAAATGTCAACATATACACGTGTGATTTAGTTTACGAAGATTTTTCAATGTCGAGAACCTCGATTAGAGAGAAAAAAAGGCGTAAGGTTCATAATGGTGTAAAACTAAAATGGGATATAGCGGGCTAGGATTCGAGTTAGAGGAGCAGGGGTGTTAGGCCGTTATCGCAGGATCTGTTCGAGTAGAACGTTGCTGGATCGATTAGAATCACGGTGCGGAATCCCTTGATTATGTCTAAGAATCAACAACGACATGTTCAACGTTTAACGCGTTTGAATTCTATTGAATGATAGTGAAAATACAAAGGTTCCGGTAGAAAGTCAGACAAGCAGAGCTTCGCTACAATGCTCAGCAAAAGGTTGTGGACAAATGACACAAGTCCACTATTTATAGGCAAACTGGGATGAGAGGATGTTATCCGATCGGATTGACATCCGATTGGATGTCATCTGACAGTTAACGTTCCGATCCCAGTTTGACTTTACACAATAATACATATATGTACATACATTAACAAAAAACATACACAACACAAAATACATAAGACTCGATGCAGACAGAAGCTACAGACATATGTACTAACAGACTCCCCCTTGGATGTAGCTGTAGGTCCTTCCTGCATAGTCTTCAATCCGTCTTCCTGCTGCGCCTTCTTTCCTTAGCTCTCTGTCGTCTCTTTTCCTCTCTTTCAGCAATCATCTTACGCCTAAGAGGCCTACCAACTTCATTCCAGTATTTTCTGTATTCAGGATCACCATCACGCTTCCTATCCCATCGTGGAATCTTGTTTTCTTCTTTTCCAATCGGTATCTGGTCTGTTGGTGGAGGTATCATCAGCTTGTACCTTCCAAGCCTTGCAGCTTTATCAGCAATCTCCTTGAATCTTTGACTGCGCTTGTACTTCTTCAAGAATTCATCAATTTCCAAGTCTCTCCACTTTGACTTCCAATATCTGCCAGAATTAATGTCTTTCGCGTAGCACAAGTCCACTAATTTTTGGTACTGTTGAGCTTGAACTTTGTCTGGCTTTCATAGATGATCTTGTTATAGAATAGACATTCAATATCCTTCTTGGAGCAGTTCACCAACCACATAGGATCTAACACACTGATCCTTCTTGACTTTCCAGTGGACTTGTCATATAGAGAAATCAACTCTTCCGCAGTGCTTTGGTTGTACATCCAACCCTGAAAATCTTCATAGAAGTCTTGCTCCATAGCACGTAGCGGCATGTTTTTCACATATCTCGGCGGCTTGATTATCAACGTAATATCTTTCTCCTTTGTGACTGGATCAATCTTTATGTCTTTTTCTGGAAATTGTGTCTTCCAGTCTGGAAATCTTTCCTTTGCTTGCAGCTTAATGTAATCCCACAAGTGTTGATCATGCTGCTTCACATCCAAACCATAATAGAATTGCTTTATGTTCTTCATTTGTACCAATTCCTCAACATCCCACCACGGGAGGGTTTTAATGTCTGACAAAAATTCGAAGTACTGAACCCCTTGTTCTCGTCTTATTGCATAAACTTGTAAATCTTCAAGATAACCCCATGATAAGATGTCTCCCCACGAAAATCAGCATTATGCGTGAAGTATTGTAGAGGTCTTATGAACTTTCTCTCCTTCGGCATCACCTTGAACCATTTCTTTCTTTCTTCAACTAAATTTTCTCGTGGAATAGTTCTTGGAATACCTTCAGTAGTAATCTTCTCCACAACTTTCCTTCTGATCTCATCTTCATTTTGTTCTTTGAACATTTCAGCAAGTGTTGGAAATGTTTCATCAATTCCAGAATAATGAAAGGTTGTATCTTCATCAGATGAATCAGATCCTTCTTCAACTATTACATCATTGTAATTATCAGCTTCATGAGCATACTTAAACTCATATTCCTTTTCAGGTGACGAAGGAATCTCATCTTCAATATCAAACTTGAACTTTCCGTCATCTAAACCCAACTCTTCCAACATCTCAGCTCTAGACCTAGGCACCTCTATCTCCCCTTCGACTGGAGCATTCAAATATATAACAGTAGGTTGTGTGAGGAATACCTGGTCAGCATGTTTCTTTCCTGAAGACGAAGACTCCTGGTTTTGATCCTCCTCTTGCTCGTTGATTTCGTCATTTAGAAAGTCATCCATCTTTTGTTGAACAGGGGGATTCACAATCAATAACCCTGTTAATCCTTGATCATCATCATCTTCTTTGTCTATGAAATCATCCCATGAAGGATCATAATTATCAACTGCATCAAGCGCATCTTCTAACTCTTCATCTACTTCCTCTTCCTCTTCCTCTTCTACTACTTTCTCCTCTTCTTTCCATCTTAATAACAACACTTCAGGTTTTTTCACCTTTCTTTTACGCTGTTCAACTTGTACATGACGAATGATATCATCAAAGTTATAAGAGTGAGGAGCAGCTTCACCAACAAGTACGAAGTTTTGAGCTTGATCAACTTCAGCATCTACCATTTCAACATCAGGTTGACTTGACGATCCTCCATCTTCTTGAGTTTCTATGATTACATCTTTCTTTCTTTGAGTTGCAGCCTCAGCCAACTCTTTCTCTCTCTGAGCCCTTCGCTCTTCAACTCTTTTGATATCTATGTTGTTGTAGATGGATTGAACGTCAATGCCCAGATGATGTTCCATAACAGTGTACAACATATTAAGTTGTTCATCCTTCACTGCTTTGTTAGCTCTGAGAGCTTCAACTTCCAGCTTCATCACTTTTATTTCATTTGCAGACGCTTCATGAAGATCACTTAACATTTGATGCAACATCTGATTTGTTTCATTCAAGCTCTTGTTCTTCAGATGTAAATCAGTAATCTCCATAGAGAGTTGTTCAAAGAGCTGAGTGTTATCTTCCACATCTGTGACAACCCGAACTTTCAAGGTCGGTGACGTTCTATTTTGCGACCCTTACTTCCTTACTTCTCGTTATCTTACTCTATGTGTTAAAACGTTCTGTTTGTATAACTCCGTTAAACTTATTCGTATGATAATGTATTAGTTAATGTTTTGGCTTTTGGGCCGCACATCTTCTGGGCCGCATCTTCACATTTTAAAACCCGACAATGTATCGGCCCACAGCATGGATCACCCAAGCCCATTACACACTTCGCACAATCCTCACTCTTGTATAATTAGATCTCGGCCCACCCAGTTATCGTAGCCCAAAAACACCTCTTGACCGGCCCATTTGTTATTGTTTTTGGCAAAATAATGTGAGGTTACGTAACCCTCTTTACATTTATCATATTATCTCAATACCAAGTTGCAACAAGAAACCCTACCCTCTCAACATATTGCGACGGCAGAACCCACCCCCCCTCTTCGAGATTGTATCTTTATCAGTCAGGTTTCTGGTTAGTGGTTCTTACTTGTTGACTTTTATATTTGTGATATATTATTCATGTGTGACGTAAATGATGATTATGTGCTGTATATGTGAATTGCCATTGTGATAAATACCCCATAACATTACATGTGAGATATCTGAAAGTGCAGCCAATTTAGATAAGGATCAATTCATGTTGTCGGCCATGGTATTCATATTTGCATGTGAATTGTCAGTGACATATGATTGTTTATATGAGTACAACTGGTAAATGTCTCGCATGTATAATTGGAGTGGATATAATCTGCTAAGTGTTGCACATGATGATAATAATTGGTATATTAGTGTGTTGCCATAAATCTTGTGCACATGATGATAATAATTGATGTCTGTTATCAATGGTTTTGTGTTACATGTAAACTATGTTTGATAAGTATGTGAACTGAAATCAAGAGATACCCTCCGAATAGGGATTTTGTGTGTTTATAGGGTGCCGTATAACTAGTCTTATGAAGGTGATTATGATAACCACGTGACACGGGATGGATACGTTAGAGGAATATATGTTATTGAATTCGCTTAATGATATTGATCATATATGATAATTTAGCAAATGTGCCATGCTTATGAATTTGATATATTAACTAATGGGTCAGTAGGTTAAAATTAAAGTAATAGTTACCATGCCAATCTTTGGGCTGCACATGTTCCGGGTAGTTTTGGGCCGCACAACAAATAGCGTTTTCTTGGGGCTGGGCCTGAAGTAACTGGACTGCGTAGCACATGTAACGGGCCTCGCGTGGTCGCTGGGCCGCACATAACCCCTGCTGGGCCATGCAGTTCTATGCAGTGTACACTGGGCCGCGGACTTGGTACTCTCGCAACAGTCCATATGGACTTACTGGGTATTGGGCCAGATCACACATAGAGTGGACTTAGAATTCCCTTGTGTTCGGCCACGCTGTTTAGCACATCTTTTGGTTGGGTTGTAAGTGGTAGTGGGTTGTTACAAGTTTAAAAAGTAAGCTAGTATTAATATTAAGTTATGTTATAAATGGAACTTGTAAGTTTGTACAACTCTAGTTAGTGGGCCGTTACATGTTAATTTATTTGGGTCCTATCCTCTTGTGATTGGCAAACTAGTTACAAATGATAAAATGAAACATGCGTGTACGGCCCTAACTTGTAATGAGAATATGTGTTGGTGTGAATACTTGCTACAACTTGTGTGATAGTACGAATTATACTTGTTACGACTTGTACAATGTGCACGTAAGATTGTGATTTACGTGAATGTGAAACTGATTATCACTGGTGATCCTAACAGGATTTGTTTGATCAACTGTTAAACAAGTAACTAGTCATACCGAGCAAACCAAGGTGAGTTCGCACTCTTAAGGCATGGGATTCCCGGTGGGTTGGGAATGGGATTAAGAAGCTAAGATGAAACATGTATATTCACCACTAATAGACTACATTTAATCCTGCGTATTCTCGGATTGGGAAGAATACGTACCTCCATCCTCGGATTGGGAAGGAGGCCTATACTAAACCTCCGTCCTCGGATTGGGAAGGACAACTACACTTAACCTGCGTATTCTCGGATGGGTAGAATACGTACCTCCGTCCTCAGTTGGGAAGGACGCCAATGTATATAACTAGTCTAGTGGTTCACAACATCGGGTAGCCCCCACTGCATATGGTTTGGGAAACAAGGAACTGATTAACTACTGGTTTTCAATTGAACTATGGTTTTTTTGGAACAACTCTAAAATGAACAACCAACTGTGAACTCGCTCAACTTTGTTGTTGATTCTTTGTTACATGCCTTGCAGGTCTTTAGGTGCATATTGTTAGAACTTGCTGTCTGGGAGGCTGGAGTGGTCATGGGTCGAGATACATGGAATCGCAACACAAGACTAATGGTTTTTACATATGGTTTAGAAACACTTAACGAATGAATTATGCTTCCGCTGTATACGGTGAAATATTTGTAACGTTGTAACACTTCATGTTAATAAATGAAAGTTTTATTTAAATATACCTATGAGTTCATTGTGATTGGTGGCTAGATCCTGGTCAGTCACGCCTCCTGCGGTGATACTCCGCTTGTGGATTTTGGGGGTGTGACAGTTTGGTATCAGAGCCACTGGTTATAGTGAACTTGGTTTTAAAACGTTTTTGTAAAACAATACTATAACCGAACAGATCTGAATATGTGAATACGACCATGACACTCAGCTCCAGATTGCAAGGTTCGTCTTTCTCACTTGTTGCATACATTACATGATTAGTACACAATTGCTTATGACACAGCATACGAGCACACACTCGTCACTATAGCATGATTGCATGAATTACTTGCTTATATTATGACTCGTTTTGAAAACCGCGAGGGGCAGACGCTGGGAGCGTGCTGGCTGCCAAAGCGGACAATATCATGGTGCATTGTTAGTATGCCATAGTCTTTGGATTCCTGTGATTTTATTACCTTGACGACCTCCGTTTGATATTTGAGTGTGAAGAACCATTTGACATGAGTTAGGAGGAACTGAGATGAGCATGCAAATCACAATATTATTGTGGGTGCACACATAATAATAATGTGGGGTGCATGCGAGTCCCAGTGAGGCTTAACAAGTGAAAAAGGGGTTTCGTTCTGTTATTTGATCGATGTGAAACACAAGAGTCTATAAGAGTCATAGCAGTGATTGTCTCTTACTTGAACGTGATCTTTTCACTCCACTCTGAATCCTTACGAATCTCGATGCTATCGAGTATTACCTGAACGCCCATCTGAACGCCTAGCGAACTGTGTAGAATGTTAGGTGCCTGTACAAACATCCCTGAGTTGGATGTTGCAGCGTCGAATGATTGGACGATACCTTTTCACTCCTTTTTATTGGTTGGAATTCAATGTACCGACGTCTTAGACCCCGGAGTGCGACCACTTCTGCAACACTCTGGAAACATATCGTGTATTACTCAGTCAAGTTGCAAGAGCGATGGACAAGAGGATGAGCGTAGTGCCTTACCAACCTCAGTAATAGAACGACCCTGATTACCAGCAACGAACTCCAGCAGATTGACCTCAATCGAATCCTTAACCCTAGTAAGCGACTTATGGGAGTCGACTCTTACGAATCAATCGAGACACGGAATGTGTAACTTCCCACGCAGCGAGTAGTGCCTTAGGACGCGACACGGAATGGGACAAGATGGACCCTGTTGTTGAAAGATCGTAGGGCCCCGTTGTAAGCAACGACAGTAGAGGCAACAGTCAGGGCAACATCAAGGAACTCGTAATCATAGCTTACAGTATGGAAACGAAGTTGACCTCGACAAGGATTGACAGTGTTAAGTCAAAGTGCCAACATCCAAGGGAACAAAGACGGTACTAGGAATTCTCGCAACGAAAACAACAACACTGGAAATGATGCTTACGGAAGGGTATTTGGGATTGGAGTAGGTGACGCCAGGCATAATAGCAGCATGGTAACTTGTATAAGTAGCCCTGTTTTAGTCAACCCTGATGCTTCTTTAAACTGAACCTGTGGTGGCAGCAACTGATGACAAGTCAAATGGAACCTCATATGTTCGGTGGGATGTAAACTCGACCTTGTGGGACAAGTGTTCGACGTCAACCTTCTTTCTGTTATCCTCGATAATTTGATGCAGTAGTTAGTATAGATTGGTTATCCATACATCGCGCAGATGTAACCTGCGAGAAGAAAGCTTTGCGTACCCCTCTCCCTAGTGGAGAATCGTCATCTGTTCCAAAGTACCAGAGTTGTGTAAAGGTTAGCATCAATACTGCAATGAAAGTCCAGAAGTGCGGGGGGGATTACCCCGCTGTGTTAGCAACCGTTTCTGATTGTCAGGCTAAGGAAAATAGGATCAGGGATCCACCAATTGTTCGTGACTCCCATCGGTGTGCTACTCAAGGAACTTTCAGGTTTACATTCACAACTGTTAGTCGGAATCTCAGTTGGCCTCGCGACAGAGGCTGCTCTGAATACTCGTATATTGTACCATCTTGCACAGGAGGGTTGCAAGAGCTGTTTAATAAACTACAGGAAATACTGGATAGGAGTTTGTCGGACCTAGCTTTTCGCTTTGGGGAGCCCCAGTTATATCCGTGAAGATAAGCCTTTTCGTATGTGTACTGATTATCCAGAACCTAATAAGGAGACAGTTAAGAACCGTTTGCCTCGATCATGTATTGGCAACCTGTCTACCAGTGCGAGGGTCAAGCTTCCATTCGAGGAATGACTAACGAATGAACTATCATCAGATGGGAGTCTAGAGGGGAGAATGTTCTTACAACGGCATATCAGACGCAGGGCAGCCATTGCGACGTTGTATTCCAAAACCTCTGGGCTAATCATCACACCGGCAGCTGCATGGATCACATGAATCGACTATACTTATTGACAACGTGTTGAATCATTTCCGGGAGGAAGGAACATCATAGATGACATCTGTATCTTATTTTAGGGCTCCTGAGGGAGGAGCCATTACGTGCGAAGTCTTGTTTAGTGTAACATCTAGATTCGAGAGATGCATTTGATCATGTAACCAACGAAGTGGGAATACACGTGGATCTTGCTAGGATCCATTTTGCTAGAAACTGATCGACACCAAGGATTCCTTCGGGGATGCAGCGATTTCTTGGTTTCGCTGGATACTATCGTAGATTCATCACAGGATTTTCGAAGATTGCGCAGCCTTAACCTCTTTAGCATAGCGGGGAGCTTCATGGGAACCAAAATAGGAGGACGTCTTCTCAGCTTTTGAAACTCAACTCTACAATGCACTGAGTATTGTCTTTACCTGAGGGTATGGGCGATCTAGTAGTATACTATGATGGTTCGAATCAGAGTTCCAGTTACACAGCGATGCAACACGAGAAGGAGATGGCTTATGTGGTGGATTAACAGGAAGAGTTGCACGACTCACAACCTGGGGTGGAAGCCATGATCTTAGATTTGAGCTGGAGGCATTACTTGGACGGTACCGAATGCACTACTTAGACCGATCACAAGGGCCTCCCGTGTACCCTTGTTTCAAGAGAGCTAAACATGTGATGGCAACACTGGACGGAACTTTTGAATGAATACGACCGTGAAACCTGGACGTGCACGAGCTTTGCAGCTTGCTATCGACTCTAACATACCTAATCAAACTCGCCTTGTTCAAACTGAAGAACTGAAGGAAGAGAGTTCTCAAGATTGACCCATGCGGGGCATGGGGAAGCAACCTTTGGCAGGTTGGATGATATTTGCTACTTCATGGAATGAATATGGACCTCACTATACAGCAACCTTAGGGAACTAGTGCAGGCAGAGCACACAGGTCTCGATATCATATTCATCTAAGTTTTGATAGGATGTATTAAAACCTGAAGTCCATGTACGAGTGACCGGGCCTGAAGGCCCACATAGCCACGCATGGGAACGGAGTTTGACATGTGGGAAAGTCAAGGTGGGATATTAACAACCAGAAACACAGATATGGAATTGAGAACAGACTGCCATGGATTTTATCACTAGTCTACTTACAACTCGAAACAGAACCATTATCACCTTGGTGATCATTGATGGACTCAAGTTACCAGCACACTTTCTTGCAATCAAGAAAACTGACGAGTCTTCACAGTTGTGAATGTTCCTCTGAGAGAGGTGGATTTTAGGCAGTACACAACACTCTTGGCTCGCGTCAGAACCAGAGCATTGCTTATCTCCGTTGGGAAAGCAATCAGAGAAAATGAACTCTCTTGGCACTCGAAGACATGCAGCGAGCATGTTTGTGACTGGCTTTGGTGCAAATTAGAAGGACTCTTACCTATGGTTGAGTACTACTGCGGCAGTTATCCTCTTGGTAACCGGACAGCTCTATTGAGGCATTACATAGACAATAATGCCAACCTCCTTGTTAGACTGAGATGGTTGACAACTTAATTACTGGTCCGAGACTGGTACTCGAAACTCTTGGGAAGGTTGTTTGGAGCGGGAGTCGATTGGCGGCAACGCGTGACCGTCAGGAAAGCTGATAAACTTGGGAAACGCTGGAAGATCGCTGGAGGCGATCGTATCGTGTTGAAAGTCTCACCCTGGGAGGGTGTGGAATGCTTGGGAAGCATGGTGAGCTTAACTGACGTCACGATGGACCATTCAACAGTCTAGGAGGAATTGGTAGCGTATCCTACAAACTCGAGCTACCTGACGAATTAGATAACATACACGATGTCATTTATGTCTCGAACCTAAAGAAGTGTCTGTTCGACGCAACACTTGTGATACCCCTGTTGAGGAACCAACTGTTAACACAGTTGAATTTCAATCGTGAGAGTTCGTTGGAACTCAAGACGTGGACCGAAATTCCCGTGAGGATGCAGAGATCAGGTGAAGCTCTGTTATCCCCGATTATTCAAACAGTGGGACCAACTTTTGATATCATTGGCAAATTTCGGGACGAAATTTCTTTCAAGTTGGGGATGATGTGGCACCCAACTGACCTCGCAATCCTGTTTTTACAATTTGGTTTACATGGTGTCTGTGCAGTTATCTGGATGCTTAGTGATTGCGTGTAATGCTTGATTATTATTTGTGTAGTATTACATATAGTTTAATTAGAGTTTCTACCGCTTCACTCTTATGTGCTTACTTGTCAAATTTCAGGACAAAATTTCTTTCAAGTTGGGGATGATGTGACAACCCGAACTTTCAAGGTCGGTGACATTCTATTTTTCGACCCTTACTTCCTTACTTCTCGTTATCTTACTCTATGTGTTAAAACGTTCTGTTTGTATAACTCCGTTAAACTTATTCGTACGATAACGTATTAGTTAATGTTTTGGCTTTTGGGCCGCACATCTTCTGGGCCACATCTTCACATTTTAAAACCCGATAATGTATCGGCCCACAGCATGGATCACCCAAGCCCATTACACACTTCGCACAATCCTCACTTTTGTATAATTAGATCTCGGCCCACCCAGTTATCGTAGCCCAAAAACACCTCTTGACCAGCCCATTTGTTATTGTTTTTGGCAAAATAATGTGAGGTTATGTAACCCTCTTTACATTAATCATATTATGTCAATACCAAGTTGCAACAAGAAACCCTACCCTCTCAACATATTGCGACGGCAGAACCCACCCCCCCTCTTCGAGATTGTATCTTTATCAGTCAGGTTTCTGGTTAGTGGTTCTTACTTGTTGACTTTTATATTTGTGATATATTATTCATGTGTGACGTAAATGATGATTATGTGATGTATATGTGAATTGCCATTGTGATAAATACCCCATAACATTATATGTGAGATATCTGAAAGTGCAGCCAATTTAGATAAGGATCAATTCATGTTGTCGGCCATGGTATTCATATTTGCATGTGAATTGTCAGTGACATATGATTGTTTATATGAGTACAACTGGTAAATGTCTCGCATGTATAATTGGAGTGGATATAATCTGCTAAGTGTTGCACATGATGATAATAATTGGTATATTAGTGTGTTGCCATAAATCTTGTGCACATGATGATAATAATTGATGTCTGTTATCAATGGTTTTGTGTTACATGTAAGCTATGTTTGATAAGTATGTGAACTGAAATCAAGAGATACCCTCCGAATGGGGATTTTGTGTGTTTATAGGGTGCCGTATAACTAGTCTTATGAAGGTGATTATGATAACCACGTGACACGGGATGGATACGTTAGAGGAATATATGTTATTGAATTCGCTTAATGATATTGATCATATATGATAATTTAGCTAATGTGCCATGCTTATGAATTTGATATATTAACTAATGGGTCAGTAGGTTAAAATTAAAGTAATAGTTACCATGCTAATCTTTGGGCTGCACATGTTTCAGGTAGTTTTGGGCCGCACAACAAATAGTGTTTTCTTGGGGCTGGGCCTGAAGTAACTGGACTGCGTAGCACATGTAACGGGCCTCGCGTGGTCGCTGGGCCGCACATAACCCCTGCTGGGCCACGCAGTTCTATGCAGTGTACACTGGGCCGCGGACCTGGTACTCTCGCAATAGTCCATATGGACTTACTGGGTATTAGGCCAGATCACACATAGAGTGGACTTAGAATTCCCTTGTGTTCGGCCACGCTGTTTAGCACATCTCTTGGTTGGGTTGTAAGCGGTAGTGGGTTGTTACAAGTTTAAAAAGTAAGCTAGTATTAATATTAAGTTATGTTATAAATGGAACTTGTAAGTTTGTACAACTCTAGTTAGTGGGCCGTTACATGTTAATTTATTTGGGTCCTATCCTCTTGTGATTGGGAAACTAGTTACAAATGATAAAATGAAACATGCGTGTACGGCCCTAACTTGCAATGAGAATATGTGTTGGTGTGAATACTTGCTACAACTTGTGTGATAGTACGAACTATACTTGTTACGACTTGTACAATGTGCACGTAAGATTGTGATTTACGTGAATGTGAAACTGATTATCACTGGTGATCCTAATAGGATTTGTTTGATCAACTGTTAAACAAGTAACTAGTCATACCGAGGAAACCAAGGTGAGTTCACACTCTTAAGGCATGGGATTCCCGGTGGGTTGGGAATGGGATTAAGAAGCTAAGATGAAACCTGTATATTCACCACTAATAGACTACATTTAATCCTGCGTATTCTCGGATTGGGAAGAATACGTACCTCCGTCCTCGGATTGGGAAGGACGCCTACACTAAACCTGCGTATTCTCGGATTGGGAAGAATACGTACCTCCGTCCTCGGATTGGGAAGGACGACTACATTTAACCTGCGTATTCTCGGATGGGTAGAATACGTACCTCCGTCCTCGGTTGGGAAGGACGCCAATGTATATAACTAGTCTAGTGGTTCACAACATGGGGTAGCCCCCACTGCATATGGTTTGGGAAACAAGGAACTGATTAAGTACTGGTTTTCAATTGAACTATGGTTTTTTTGGAACAACTCTAAAATGAACAACCACCTGTGAACTCGCTCAACTTTGTTGTTGATTCTTTGTTACATGCCTTGCAGGTCTTTAGGTGCATATAGTTGGAACTTGCTGTCTGGGAGGCTGGAGTGGTCATGGGTCGAGATACATGGAATCGCAACATAAGACTAATGGTTTTTACATATGGTTTAGAAACACTTAACGAATGAATTATGCTTCCGCTGTATACTGTGAAATATTTGTAACGTTGTAACACTTCATGTTAATAAATAAAACTTTTATTTAAATATACCTATGAGTTCAATGTGATTGGTGGCTAGATCCTGGTCAGTCACGCCTCCTGCGGTGATACTCCGCTTGTGGATTTTGGGGGTGTGACAACATCTCCTTTCAAAGTCTTTATCTTCTTTGCATACTTTATTATGACATACTTTATTTCTTCATTAACTTTCGTCAACTCCTCAAGTTGCTTCTTTAATTCATCACGATCAGCTTCAGCTTTTGTTTTCTCCAGATCTTTAACAGTCGCATCATGAAACATATCGAACTCATCATCAAGAAGAATGTCATCTTTGAGTTCACCTCGAACATTTGGAAAACCTTCAAATGGATCAGGAAGAACTGTTTTCTTTGGCTTTGAAGTTTCAGCATCTTGTGGAATAGATTGACTTTCTGGTGCTGGTGGTGGTGGTGTAGAAATCCTTACTCCAGTAATCTCAACTTCCTCATCATCACTAACTTTCTTTTCAACATTTTGAACTTGTGGAACCTCAGGAACTTTAACAGCTTCTGGACCCTTTTAAGTTGCCACATGCTTTTCACTTTTGCCACTTTGATCTTTTAAAGCTGCTGTAGATCCTTTCTTTGCCCTGACATTTCTTGGAATCATGCCAGTTTGAACTGCTTTTCTCTTTGTCCGTAGCTTCTTTTTCTCTTCGGTTGTTGGCATATATGTAGAATCCTCTTCATCAGAACCCTTTCTTTTCTTCTGAGGCTTCTTTTTCAACTGAACTTTTCCATGACCAACCTTTGCCATATCAATCTCTGGCTCTGTTTCTGTTGATTCATCATCAGCATCACTTGAATCACTATGAACACCACCTTCAGGATCTACATGCTTTGCAGATTCATCAATCTTTTCAACACTTAGGCCTTGAGCAGCAGTAGCTTCTACATTCTTCTTCAAAAAGCTTTCCAGTGAATCTTTCAATAGACCAACTCCTTGTTGAAGAACTTCTGATGGATCAAGCACTGGCTCATCAACCAATCTTGGTTGTGATTCCCTTGAAGGCCCTGCAATACAAGCATTGAACGTTCATTAGTATAATATAACATTTAAAGATCTAATTTTTCTTATAACTTCCCCTTTCAACTATAACCTTAACAACTATCTTTGGTGTTGACACTTTAGGAGCAGATACAGCAGGGGAGGTCTTTGGTGTTCTCTTCCTCTTCCCATCCTTCACAAACCAGTATCGAAGCTTTTCTCATGCATTTCCCTCAAACTATCATCCTCATTCTCTGAATTGCTGTTTTCATGTCTCCAGGCATCGTTTTCAGGAGCAAGATATCCTAGATTTGCAATCTTGCAGATCATTCTCCTTGCCCTTGGCTCAGATTCATCTTTCTTTAAACCTTTATATGTAGTTAATCTTCCCAAAGTCTCAGCTGTCATATGACGTAGACCCAATATATTAGCAGGATCCTTTGGAAGATCATTGACTTGATCATCTATCATCATATGTGTGAATCTGGGGTACATTATGTACTTTTCACCCCTGATATTGTCAATCAGACGATCAAACAGCACATAAGAGACATTGTATGGCCTATTAAGCACTAAGCATGTATTGATATTCAAGATATAGTCTGATGTCTCATCATAAGATCCTTTTCAATGTGACAAAGCATGCACAACACAGTGAATTAGGAACTTATATGGTGGACTAAATAAAGACTTAAGATATTTCCCGTTCACATGTCCAGTAAAACCCATTCTGTTCCACAAACCTTTGCATAATCGTTCAGGAACAATGGTAGGGTCATTATCACTGTCTCCTAACTCCAATACTCTTCTCAAATCTCCTATGTTGAACTTAACTTCTATATCTACATCCTGATCATTCTTGTCTTTCTTTTGAACAGCAGAATATATAATCGTTTCCTTTTCATCATACCTCACTGATCTCCAGAACATTCTAACATGAGATTCGTACACTATTATTCTATCAGTTAACGCCTTGTTAATCTTACTCTCCCTTAGAAACTTTGCCATAGCTTTAAACGGTGTTGTATCTGTATAGTGTGTATCCAAAATACAACAAATTTTGTGAGATTTATCCCAATCTGATGCTCTTGCCTGCAAGAATAAACAACGTTAGTGTTTGCACAAAGTTCGAGACAAGAAATGAAAAGTGTGACAAAATTTTGAAATCTCAAAAATTTTCTAACACTTGAACTTTTATCCGATCAGATGAACCATCTTATGTAATGAACAGACAAGCCATGTGCATATGGATCGGATGGCCATTCGATCGGATTGTCACTCGATCCATGTGACAAACAGATAAGCTCCATTGACAAGTCAACTCTCTTGAGTGAATGGTATGGATCGGATGGCCATCCGATCGGATTGTCATCCGGGCCATCCGATCGGATTGTCACTCGATCCATGATAAGTTTAAACAGTTCATAAAAAGTTTTGTCATTATGTGATGTGGATCGGATGGCCATCTGATCGGATTGTCATCCGATCGGTTTGCCACTCGATCATTGACAAGATAGTACAATGTTGAACAGGCATGACACAGAATGTTTTGGATCGGATGGCCATCCGATCGGATTGCCATCCGATAAAGATGTCATTCTTTCCAACCCATCTATGTTAACAGTTAAGGCACAATTTCCAAGACAAACACTTAGAAAAAATTCAAACATGAAATGCATTGGATTGGATGGCTATCCGATCGGATTGCCATCCGATCGAGTTGCCACTCGATCAATGAACACTGAAGAACACTTTGAATACCTTATGAACACCAAAATTTTTCTAAGTTAATCACAAAATTGAACACAGATCCATGTAGAGTTTTCACCGATGATCAAAACCCTATGTTCAGTTTTCTCTAACTTGGCCTAAATTGAATTTAATTTGACAAAATAAGGACCGACTGCCGACACCTTTAATCTAATCTAGATTTAAATCTAAGATGTTTCAATCCAATTCCTTCGGTGAATCTATAGATCTAAGGCTCGTGAACAAAACCCTATGTTCAAAATCTATCAGAAATCATCACAAATGCCTAGATCTAAGATCTTAAGTCTGAACAGTTGCCAAACATCAAAAAACATTCAATTTTAACGGTGAAAATTAGTAAACTTACCTTTCCCATTGTGAAGGTTGAGCGTGCCAACAATCCAATGTAGTGTGGAAAGCAAGAGTGAAGAACAATGATCAAGAAAGTGAGAGTGTTTGAAAGAGTGTTGAATGGTCGTTCGATCGAGTAAAGGTTTAAATGAAGACCATTGACTTCTTTATATAGGAGTGACCAAGTGTTGGATGGCCATCCGAACTCTCATTTGACTTTGAAGATTTGACCTTTTGACTTTTTACCGTTTTATCAGATTTGGTCAGTTTTAGAAATCCACTTAAGTATCTAGGTCCAAGTTAATGACCCTAGGCACTTAATTTGTCTACCAAGTCCAAGTTAATGACCTTGGTTGACCCGAAACGAAACAAACTGACATTTTGTTCAAAAAATTTTAAACTCTTTTTCATGAAAATTTACAAGTGTCAACTTAATGAACTTGATTTGACTTTGAATTTTACCAAGTTTTTCAAGATTAGCTCCCAACCCTGTTGTCCAGTTTAGAAACTTCCTGCTCTGCTTCTTGACTGAGAATCTAAAGATCAGCTTTCTACCTTGGTTTGTCGAGAGAAATTAAAGCAGAAATGTAAAACCTTTTTAGGATTTTGAATGCTAAACTTGAAATGAAATGCAGTAAAGGTAAACTATTTACAAACATATTTTTGGTGAGCGTGTTAGGGGATCATACCAGCTATCGAGAAGTTACAAGTACCGTTGAGCTTGATTACACACTAAGTATTAAACAATTCACTTAGATTGCCGATATACTGATCCTTTTAAGTTTTACACAAATTTCAATCTGTTCAGGATACGAATTAATGTCTTAAAAGCTTAACTTATACGCGTGTCCAACCTCAGAATATACTCTCGTATCCAGACTTCTATATTCAGTCTTACAGGTGAAAGTACAATAATGATATCTGTAATGGGTAGTGCGAGGCCATGAGAGCTCAGGTTAGAACTTCCGTTCAGACAAAGAGATGATGGCTCGACTTTCGGTGTGTCCCGTTTGGGGATCTTTTCTTCAACAGCACATGATTAGCATTTTGCAATGTTTCATCATTTTTTATGCTGAGGGGAGGCTTTAAGATTAAAGCAGTGTAGAGTATTATACGAGGACTAGGCTATTTCTTCCGCAAAATCAGAAGTCCTGGTATAATACCCCAGATATCATTACGCACATAGACCTAGTATGTCAGAAATAGAAAATCTTTCAAACAAGATTTCAGGGGTTACCTATATATCCGAGAGATGTTCCCCACGTAATAAGCAAGAAATGATTTTAGGTTTACATCTCGAACAAATCTACTAAATGTATAAAAACCTACCAGCATATCATTAGCGAGACTGTTTAATGCTTTTAAATAATACAAATCTTTAGCATACTGTAATTGTCTAGCTGATGTACTATCATTTCCCCTTTTTACACAAACTCTTTTTGGGTTTTCTATTGTTTTTGGATTTTGAAAATATTTCATGTTTTTGGATTTTTGCAATTTTTATTGTTTTTGTATTTTCTGAAAAATATATCTATCTCCCCCTAAATACCAAAACAACTAAAAATACGACAAACCAGTGCAGTCTGCTTCTCAACATCATCTGCTGTGGTATTTTCATCAACGCCAAGTAACTCTTCCACATCTGACAACTGCTTCATACCATTTAATTTTAAAAGATATTGAAATCGTGATCTATCAAAAGCTTTGGTATGCAAGTCTGTCTTTTGTTCGTTGGTGTGGATTTTGTCAATTCGTATCAACTTCTTCTCGAAGCAATCTCGGATGAAGTGATGACGAATTTCAATATGTTTGGTTTTAGCGTGATGTACCGGATTTTTTGTTATGTTGATTGCTGCCTCATTATCAACAAAAATAGGTGAAATAAGAAATTGCAAACCGTAATTGCGCATTTGTTGCTGAATCCACAGGATCTGAGAGCAGTAGCTGCTGGCAGATACATACTCTGCTTCACATGTTGATAAAGCAACAGAGGTTTGCTTCTTACATTGCCACGTGACCAGTCGGGGTCCGAAAAATTGGCATCCTGCAGTTGTTGATTTAGCATTGACTTTGCAGCAACCGAAGTCAGAATCAGAGTATCCTTTGAGCGTAAAGTCACCATCTTTTGGATACCACAACCCCAGGCTTGGGGTTCCTCTCAGGTAGCGTAGGATCCTCTTGACGATTGACATATGCGAGGCTATAGGACCTGACTGATATCGGGCCGCAAGGCAGGTTAGGTACATTATATCAGGCCTTGATGCTGTCAAGTACATTAGCGATCCGATCATATAGCGGTATAACGTTTCGTCGACCTTCTCTCCGATGAGATCAGGGTTGATACCATGATTCGTTGCTAATGGGGTGGACATTGGCGCAGTTCCGGATATCCCAAATTTCTCCAGAACCTCGTGAACGTACTTTGTTTGATGTATGAAGGTTCCCTCAGGCATTTGGTCGACCTGGAGCCCTAAGAAGAACTTCATCTCACCCATTGAAGACATCTCGAACTTCTGCTTCATTATTTTCTCGAAATCTTTGTAGAGTTCTTCGTTTGTTGACCCGAAAATAATGTCATCAACATATATCTGGACTATCAGAAGATGACCATCCACTTCCTTTGCGAAAAGTGTGGCATCCACCTTTCCTCGGATAAAACCGTTGGCAAGAAAATGTTGAGAGAGCGTCTCGTACCAGGCTCTCGGGGCCTGATGCAAGCCATACAGCGCCTTGTCCTGGAGGTAGACTTTATCTTTGTGAATAGGGTCTGTTAGGATCTGAGTTTCCTTTTGATTGTGTTTTCGTTTAAGACTAAGGAAGATGAATCAAGTAATGCAGCGGAATTAAAAAGGAAATAAACTTTGCACACAATCAAACAGGAGAAATGCTTTCAACACACAAGTTTAACATTGAACCGAATGCTTGAATTTATTTCAACCTTCAATTACAATATGCATGCATGTATAACAAACTCCCCCTCAGCCTGAGCTCACAGTATTTGCTCGTATAGGAAGACAAGTGGTGAAAGAGCTAATAGAACAGTACAGGGTACTGTTCTATTTATAGGCACGAGCAAACCACTAAAGCATCTTGGCTGACGTCACCATGAAAGTGATATCTAACCTCCTAACAACCTCTAACAATTGATCTAATACAAGCACTTTTTAGCTAACTACTGATTACAATACATTACAAAAGGAAAGACTAAACTACTGCTTTATCCTTCCACTGTTGTGACTCCAGCAGTACTTTGTTTCTTCAGCAGTGCTTGATCCATAACAGTAGATTGATCATCAGGGCTTTAGTCTTCATCAGTCTTTATACTTGATCAGTTGTTTATAGAACAGCAGTTGTATATAGACAGTGGATACAGGCCATCAGTTGTTAGAAACACTTTTAAGGGGAAAGTTGGAATACAGCAGTGCTTATGCTGGATCCACTGCTCTGATCCAGTTTTGGATTTAATCAACTGTTCCTTTGGTAGGGTTCAATCCCAACAGGGTCGGTGAAGCCCGGTGGCTGACCAACATAAACCTCCTCTTTCACCTTGCCATATAGGAATGCCGATTTGACATCTAGCTGATATACTTTGAAACCTTTCCATGAAGCAAATGCTAGGAAGATTCTGATAGCTTCAAGTCGAGCAACTGGAGCGTAAACCTCTGTGAAGTCTATCCCTTCTTGTTGACTGAAACCCTGGACCACGAGTCGAGCTTTGTTACGAACAATAATTCCTCGGTCGTCTCTTTTACACTTAAACACCCACTTCGTGTTATCTTCCTATGTCCATCAGGCAGGTCCACAAGCTTCCATACACCAAGCTTTTCAAACTGACTCAGCTCCTCCTGCATTGTGTTGACCATGAATCTTCAGTCAATTCTTCCTTGTAGGTTCGCGGCTCAATCTGTGAAATGAAACAACTGTGTGAAAATTATGTTTGTAAAGGAGCAACTTTAGTATAAAAGTAAGTAAGGCCATGGTCAATCTGGCTTCTGGTGCGAACGCCTGACTGCAGCTCTCCTATTATCAACTCCTCTGGATGGTATGAAAGAGTCCTCGGCATAACTTCGCCAGGAACATCCACCTCGCCTTCCAAATTAGTAACATTCTGATCCGCAACTTGTTCATTATCAAGAATTGTCTGATCTGAAGATTGGAATTGCTCCCCCTCAGACTCTGAATCACCACAATTAAAAGTAGGAATATCATCAGATTTTGAATTATCATTGACCACTGTCTGATTTTCAGGAGCAGGCTCGCGTTCCAAAGTAGTCGAATTTTGCTGAACTTCATCATTCTCTCCAGCATGACTGGGACCAGCTTCATCATCGTTGGAAGTTTGTTGTTGACGTTTAGAAGACCCTGCTGGAAATCTTCCCTGAGATGCTTCATATTCTCGTAAAATATCCAAATCATCAAAGAACTCTGGCTCTTCTTCTAACTCGAATGAATCCCATAAGGTATCGTAGTTGAATCGCCATGAGTCTGCGGGCTTCTGTGGAGGCATAGTATAGCCTTGACATTCAACATGTTGTGCTTCGATGATCCGCTTGAGACTTGGAACAAAGACTCTTCTGAGTGAACTAGCATACCCCACAAAGATACCTTCTATGCTCTTTGAACCAAATTTGCCATCGGGATCTAGAACTGTGCAGGGTGACCCAAACGGTTCTAAATACTCGAGATTAGGCTTGCAATTGTTGATCAACTCGAAACATGTCTTGTTATGTTTCTTCACAGTAAATACCCTGTTGAGAGTATAGCAAGCGGCTGATACTTCTTCTGCCTAGAAATTAACAGGTAACTTGGAATCAACAAGCATTGTTCTCGCCGTTTCGATCAGCATTCTGTTCTTTCTTTCTGCGACTCCATTATGTTGCGGAGTATAAGGTGCGATGAACTCCTGCAGTATACCTCGTCGATCACAGAATTCCTCCATTCTGTTGTTCTTAAATTCCGTACCGTTGTCACTTCTTAATCTTCGTATGCGAGCTCGGTACAAATCCTCAATCTTCCTGAATAACCTCAGCAAACTCTCAAATGTTTCGTCTTTTGTCTTCAAGAACGTCACCCACGAGAATCTCGAATAGTCATCAGTGACTACTAGGCAATAGAGATCACCTGTAATGCTCTTGACATTCACAGGACCAAAGAGATCCATGTGAAGTCTTTCCAGCGGCTTCGAGACAGAATTCATCTTTTTACAAGGATGGGATTTCTTTCGCTGCTTTCCCTTTATACAACTGATACACTCCCCCTCAAGATGAAAACGCATCAAGTGAACACCTTTTACCAAAGCATTATGCACCAGGTAGTTCATCTTGCGTAGGTGAATGTGGCCCATCTTTCGGTGTCATAGCTCTGACTCCTTTTCAGTGGCTCTTGACATGAAGCAATGAGTTTGACCCGTGGTAGTTGTAGTGACGCTCATATCCAACACGTACAGATCATTAACTCGTGGTGCTCTCATGATGATCCACTCCTCGGTGATGACAAACCCCGGATTCAGAATCATACATTCTTTATCAGTGAAATGTGTCGAATACATTCTGTCACAAATTTGAGAAATGCTAAGAAGATTGTTCTCCAGCTCGGCTATGTAATTGACTCTTTCAAACGTGATTACACCATTTGATAATATTCCTTCACCAATAATACGTCCTCCTTGATTTCCTGCAAAATCGACGTATCGACCGTTGAACCCTCTAATGTCATATCTGTCACACCTCGACCGCGTAAAACAACAAATCGCGGCGAAATCGTCGGGGAGTGTTGTAACAGAATCATTGTTTCATAACACATGGAAATTGAAATTTTGTTTTATTGAATAAGAGAAGTTACAATGTCTTAAAACAAAGAATCATGACCTAATTAACTAGTTTTGCATCTTTTAATGTCACTAAGGCCCAAGTCCGCCTAAGTGTATCTTGATCAATCCTATGCATCATTTCCTGAAAACACATGTGAAAATAGGTACGTCAGCATAAAAATGCCTGTGAGATACATAGGTTTTATTGATTTAGGATTCATGACTTGTAAGTTTAAAGAAAATGTTTAACAAAAGTTAGTCGTGAACCTTGTAAAATGTTTTCTTTTATAAATCATACAAATAGTGATAAGAAATCAGATGATATAAAAGAAAGATGCACAGATAAATAAATGACCAAGTAAAATGAGTTTGTATAAAATATGTTGTTTGTAAAACAATGTTTCATGAAGATGTGATATAAGTGTAAAATGTATTATGTCTAACTTGAAATGGTTTAAGTAACGCTACGATATGTAATACCATAAAAGCACGTATATATAGGAAGTACCAGCGGCGTATCCACCATGCTTTTATCATATTACACAAGCCTCGTTACTTAAATCACTTACCAAAACAAACCACCAAAAATGTCTTGTTTAAACCAATTGCCAAATGTTTATGTAAAAACCATGTCTATTGTCAAATGTAAATCATGTAATGTGTAAACAAATGTCATGTATGGCAAGTAAAAAGTGACTACTTAAACCATATGTAAAATGCACAAAACAATGCAATTGAATAAATCAAAAGTTATGTTTTGTAAAACAAATGCATGCCTTACTGATACAAACATCTATGCGGTATTGTTTTAATGCATACACTCAAGCCTTGCGACTGTGGCGACAAACCCTTAAATGAAGTTAAAGGAGTGTCTAAATTATGTATATCGAATTCGGTCATTCCTTCCATCCAAACAAACCTAGGATCTCAGGAACGGGAGTTGTCAATTCCTATGGTACCACTACCTACTAACGAACGGCGTGATCAATGTTAATGAATGTATTTTTGTACCATTTAAACAAACCAAATGTCATACCAAAATGTAAGCATGTTTTATGAAAATAATGTACTAAGTATGCACTAAATGGACATACATAGCATGAAATGTAATGTAATGTAAAATAATGTACTAAGTATGAATTAAATGGACATACATAGCAAAAAAACATGGATAAATCATGTACTATACGTGTACTAATGAACATAGCAAGTATGATATAAAAACATGGAAAGCATGAAAATAACAAGTAGGCACATGTGTTTCACCCCAAAACATTTGAAAACAGTAAAAGAGGGGACTATGTACTCACTTGAGGGTGCTTAGAAGTCTTGAATAACAACCAAGCAAAGCTAGAGGGGTCACGGAAATCAAACGGCACCTAATATAGATAACTACGTTAATAACCGGACCTAAATCGGAAGATCGGATAGAATGAGGTTTCGTAAACCAAATGAGTATTGGAACTCATGTGATATGGTTTAACAAAGCCTACATACTAAAACGAAACCTAACCTAAGTGCTTACGACCCATCATGACCCGTTTAGGTAGCTTACGCTACTTTAACGCGTCGTTTGCGTAAAACGCGTTTGGACCGCCTAACTAGTCCTATGACAAGTATTATATGCCTTAACATGTCTAATAATGTTGCTTAATCAGTTTAGATGTCAAAATTTAGGTTACATATGCTTAAAATAAATTTATTCGTAAAAAGGGCATTTTGGCCATTTTCCTAAGGCATATAAACTACTTATCATACAACTAACTAAACGATGTGAACATAAGGTATAATCTCGGAAGGTTATTCCCTATACAACTATGGTAACCTAATGTGTTTGGTCGGATCCTAATGATCGACCAAACGGGTCGGGTTCGAAAGTCTAAGCGGATATTTAGACCGCTTATCTTACGACCCTATATAAGCACTAAACCTAAAGTGACGAGTTAAACATGTTAAAACATGTTTAACAAAGTTAGAAAACAAGTTTGATATCAAAACAAATGGGTTTTGATACCCAAGAATAGTTTGGTTGCAAAATACACATAAACGCGTATTTTGACCGAAACTATGATTCGTCACTAAACCTAAATAACGTGGTAATCAGTAGGTATAGTCACTGAGGACTATGACCATCGTGATTACGCTCACGTTGCGAAGTTCAAACGAACTTCGTGTTGACCAAAACGAGGTCAAAGCAGAAAGTCAAACACTGTTTGACTTTCATGCTTGAAATACAAGAGCAAGCATGAAGGAAAACTTACAAAAGGTCCAAGACTCGAAGATTTGATCAAGAACAACTCAGGTATGAAGCCTTCATAGATGAGAGCTTCAACTTAGAGTTGAATTTGAATCAAATGTGTGAAGAAGAAGTGAAAATCAAGTGGGTATTTATAGAGTTTGAAGAACCGTTAGGATCGTTCCTTGATAATTGAGCTTTGATCTGGACCGTACATGTGGGCACAAGGTTTTGGAATACTAGAGGTGTCCCAAAACCATCAAATGGTATAACAAATGTTACAAAATAGACCCTAAACTTCAATTCGGTTGCTGAAAATAGACCTGCCATTGCTGAAACTTGATATTCTGCCTAGATAGGGAGGTGGCGTTCCGCCACAGTCAACCCAGATAGTGGTGGCGTGATGCCACCACATGCCTAGTTCTAGAAAGTTTGCCAAAATGGCAGAAATGGTCCCTGCAGCACTTTTAAGCCGTTTTCGATGCGTTTAAACCCCGTTAGCCCCATTTCAAGGCTCTAAAATGAAGTTAAAGTATAGGGAACTTAAAATATCTTCAAAAACATCTCGGATGTCGGTTTGTTTGGTCGTACGGTTGCGTTGTTCGGTTAATTTCGACGAAACACGAACGGACGCGAAAAACGATCCAAATTACGCGACGAATGGAATTTTATCATGCCAATCCCTAAAATAAAATATTTTAATGATTACATAAATTTTTGGATGCCCGGATATATTCAGAACGTAAGATATGCTCGAAAATGCAAACTTATGCACTTTTTGACGCTTTTAGTCCCTGTTGATAAAATAAGTTTATTTTTGCGCACCAAACACCACAAATCCTATTTCTAAGCTTTGTAAAGGATATTTAGGGCATGTTTAACTTATGATCATATTCCGGAAGGTTCGTTACAGTACGAATCGGCATACTTTCACAGTTTGTCGAAATTAGTCCCTGTAAGCGAATAAACTTGATTTCGACACACCAAACCTTCCAAATCTTATTTCTAAGTTATGTAAAAGTTATTTAAGGTATGTTAAGCCCATTTCACCATTCCGGAGTGTTTTTCGCGTTAAACTGATTATGTTTACACATCAGCTCGCGTATAACTTCCCAGAAAGCGATTTAGAGCTCGAAATCGAACAAGGTTTGATATGTGCAAATGATACACATATTTAAACAAATCCCATGTATGAAACACAATATTTCATTGGTTTGGTATTTGTTTGATGGCCGTGGAGGCACATATGTCACAGTCTCCCCTACTTCAGGAAATTTCGTCCCGAAATTTATTTAGAGGAAACTTGTGAGAGCTCGAAACATGAAGTCGAAAGGATAAAACAATACTGGTTAGGGTTTTGAACTTCTAGTAACTTTAAATAACTTCATGCTTGCAATGTAAGAGGGACACTTATATACAAGTATATAAAGCGCCATTGGTGCGTCCACCGTACCTCCATTACATTGTTCACGTTTTGTTATTGTTGCCACTATAGGTTCTTACACATGATAAATCTTACTGAGATTTCTGTGCACTGAATTTCATAATTATGTATGCATCCATAATTACGTAATTCCTTGCATAGTCCACACAATGCATTCTATAATGTGTAGGGAAAAAAACAATGAACAATCCTGTGATGAGTGTGACTAGACCACCATAGGGTTCTTTTTAATTAAATCAATAAATGATCTCTTTAAATAGACCACCAAGGAGTCTTTTCAGCTATATCATCACATGTCATTCCCAACCAGATTTTTGAATCAATCTTTTTAACTAGACCACCCAAGGGGTCTCCTTTGAATTATGGAATGGTACTATATAATCCAAGGGTCTTAACTATTACGTAGAAGCCCATTAAGGATTTGAGGTAGTACCTTTGGATATCCTGCTATGAATCCCTCATATGAAGATATGGAAGATCCTACGAGGATTTGGATAACGAAAATAAAACCACAAAAGAAAACACATAACACATAATCACAAAATTGTTTAATTGATCTTTAATTTGTTATCATTTTGTTAATTTGATTGTTAATTGTGCACATGTATTTAAAGCACACTAGGTACCCAATCCGTGGATTTCATTTGGCACTTTAAATATTTTCAAGAATCTAACTATAAGGATAGGAAAATCTTAAAAAGAAAATTCGATTTTGATTACAAGGAATCGTAATATTCGAATTAAGGTATACAAGGAATCCAATTAAGGACTCCGATTTGAACGACAATCATCCACAAAGATCTAATTGTGAAGGTAAGAAGATCCTATATGGATTTTGGGATTTGAAAAGCGGGAGGCATTTCAAAACCTTGCACTAGACATGCTTAAGTCGATACACGAGGTAGAATGCTTATGAAGTTGAGGTGCTAGATATGCCAAGGCGACATATGAAGCAGAATTTGAAGGTTAAGTCAATGAATGAGAAAAAATGTTTTTGAAAACTATGCATGGGGTTCTTTTAGAAATGTGTTTAATGTTTTTGAAACCTTACATAATACTTTTTAAATCATAAAGTAGGTGTATTTGATAAGTATATTTAAAAAAAATCATGCGAGATGAATTTTGAAATTATGTATAAGGTTTTTGAAAACATGAATGATGCCTTTGAAATTATGCACTTGATATATTAGTAAATATACTATGTTAAAAGTGTTTTCAAACTATATGGAATATAAATCATGAAGGTTGTTTTGAAAACTTATACTATGTATGTTGTTATGAAAACCAGAATGTAATGGGTATGAGATCGAAAAATTTCCCTTAGTTATCTAACCAAAGATTTAAAGTGATTACTGAAAACGTCACTTATGTACTTCATTTCTTAGAATGAAACGAGTATATAGAATTTTCGAGAAAATCATGAGCAACATAAGAAAGGGAGAATCACAAGAGTAGTTTGTAAAAAACATAGTTCCTTGATGTAGGTATTATAGGTAAATGCCATACACACATGTAACTACACTTGTATATCAGAATTGCGAACAACAACTTATTTATAAACAAAACAGATTGTTTCAGGGTTCAACAAAAGATACAAAAGTGTGAGATTCAAATTATTCAAAGTAGCAACATCTTCAAATCAGCCAAATGCTCATTCGTGGGTCAGATTTGCAACAGCTTTGTTTTGGGTAGCAAAGTGGCACACGCCAACCAAATGTCCCCATCGTCCACAGTGGGTACATTTGAAGCAAGGTATGTGATTCGAATGATGACGGTTGCATCGATTGCACCATGGAGCATCTCGGCAAACCCTAGTTGTATGACCTATATTTCCACAAATTAGGCATTTGCGGCACTTCATACTGGCATGATGATGAAGGTTACATTGGTTGCATGAGGGTGCAGTTCCGTTGTAAGGCTTCTTGGCTGGTGGTGCTGCCACCTGACTAGGTCCTGCTTGTTTTGGTACAACCACTGTGGGTTTCTTTGAAGCTTTACGTTTCTTTGGTTTTGGTGAAGGCTTGGCTTCTGTTTCCTTTGGTGTCTCTTGAGTAGCTTCATCCGTGAGATGAGCCATGGCAACAGCTAATTCTACAGTCTTCAGGACTACTTCGCCTATTCGCTGGGCAAATTTGGTAGTCTGCTCGGATAACTGAGCGTCGTTGCGATGAAGGGACATTCTAGAAGAAATGAAAGGTATAGGGAGAAACAAGTGAAATGTTATCGGATAATCAAAACAGAAAGACAACGCATAAAAATTGCGATCATTTATTTGTTACCTAAGGCAAACAAATGAGACAGTGACTAATCAAAGTAAGCGGGTCATATTAATGTATCGCGAAGACATGCTTTAGCCTATAAGTGGACACTCACCCCAAGAGTTCCCAGGTAAGAGTGACTGGTCCGATTATGTGGATTTGTACGAACACTCTAGCCTTAGACAGAAAACTCAGAGTACAGGCATCCACCCTTCCAGATTGCACGTGTTCACATTATAAGACCCAACTTTGATGAGATTTTGAAAACTTAGAGAGTTCAAAACCTTATAATAAATCATCCTAGAACAGATGATTGGTTTTCAAAGAGGATTCAAAATTTGTGTTCTTGTTGTGGTTGTCACCTAAGGATAAGTGACGGTATTGTTTTAAGATCTAAACACAAGGATCTTGTGTTAGGGTCCTAGGAAGGTTATAGACTAGGTCAAATCATTACTAATAACCTAATTCCCTATAACCATGAGCACCGATACCAACTTTTCTGTCACACCCCGACCGCGTAAAACAACAAATCGCGGCGTAATCGTCGGGGAGTGTTGTAACAGAATCATTGTTTCATAACACATGGAAATTGAAATTTTGTTTTATTGAATAAGAGAAGTTACAATGTCTTAAAACAAAGAATCATGACCTAATTAACTAGTTTTGCATCTTTTAATGTCACTAAGGCCCAAGTCTGCCTAAGTGTATCTTGATCAATCCTATGCATCATTTCCTGAAAACACATGTGAAAATAGGTACGTCAGCATAAAAATGCCTGTGAGATACATAGGTTTTATTGATTTAAGATTCATGACTTGTAAGTTTAAAGAAAATGTTTAACAAAAGTTAGTCATGAACCTTGTAAAATGTTTTCTTTTATAAATCATACAAATAGTGATAAGAAATCAGATGATATAAAAGAAAGATGCACAAATAAATAAATGACCAAGTAAAATGAGTTTGTATAAAATATGTTGTTTGTAAAACAATGTTTCATGAAGATGTGATATAAGTGTAAAATGTATTATGACTAACTTGAAATGGTTTAAGTAACGCTACGATATGTAATACCATAAAAGCACTTATATATAGGAAGTACCAGTGGCGTATCCACCATGCTTTTATCATATACACACGCCTCGTTACTTAAATCACTTACCAAAACAAACCACCAAAAATGTCTTGTTTAAACCAATTGCCAAATGTTTATGTAAAAACCATGTCTATTGTCAAATGTAAATCATGTAATGTGTAAACAAATGTCATGTACGGCAAGTAAAAAGTGACTACTTAAACCATATGTAAAACGCACAAAACAATGCAATTGAATAAATCAAAAGTTATGTTTTGTAAAACAAATGCATGCCTTACTGATACAAACATCTATGCGGTATTGTTTTAATGCATACACTCAAGCCTTGCGACTGTGGCGACAAACCCTTAAACGAAGTTAAAGGAGTGTCTAAATTATGTATATCGAATTCGGTCATTCCTTCCATCCAAACAAACCTAGGATCTCAGGAACGGGAGTTGTCAATTCCTATGGTATCACTACCTACTAACGAACGGCGTGATCAATGTTAATGAATGTATTTTTGGCCCATTTAAACAAACCAAATGTTATACCAAAATGTAAGCATGTTTTATGAAAATAATGTACTAAGTATGCACTAAATGGACATACATAGCATGAAATGTAATGTAATGTAAAATAATGTACTAAGTATGCATCAAATGGACATACATAGCAAAAAACACGGATAAAATCATGTACTATACGTGTACTAATGAACATAGCAAGTATGATATAAAAACATGGAAAGCACGAAAATAACAAGTAGGAACATGTGTTTCACCCCAAAACATTTGAAAACAGTAAAAGAGGGGACTATGTACTCACTTGAGGGTGCTTAGAAGTCTTGAATAACAACCAAGCAAAGCTAGAGGGGTCACGGAAATCAAACGGCACCTAATATAGATAACTACGTTAATAACCGGACCTAAATCGGAAGATCGGATAGAATGAGGTTTCGTAAACCAAATGAGTATTGGAACTCATGTGATATGGTTTAACAAAGCCTACATACTAAAACAAAACCTAACCTAAGTGCCTACGACCCATCATGACCCGTTTAGGTAGCTTACGCAACTTTAACGCGTCGTTCGCGTAAAACGCGTTTGGACCGCCTAAGTAGTCATATGACAAGTATTATATGCCTTAACATGTCTAATAATGTTGCTTAATCAGTTTAGATGTCAAAATTTAGGTTACATATGCTTAAAATGAATTTATGCGTAAAAAGGGCATTTTGGTCATTTTCCTAAGGCATATAAACTACTTATCATACAACTAACTAAACGATGTGACCATAAGTTATAACCTCGGAAGGTTATTCCCTATACAACTATGGTCACCTAATGTGTTTGGTCGGATCCTAATGATAGACCAAACGGGTCGGGTTCGAAAGTCTAAGCGGTTATTCAGAAAGCTTATCTTACGACCCTATATAAGCACTAAACCTAAAGTGACGAGTTAAACATGTTAAAACATGTTTAACGAAGTTAGAAAACAAGTTTGATATCAAAACAAAGGGCTTTGATACCCAGGAATAGTTTGGTTGCAAAATACGCATAAACGCGTATTTTGACCGAAACTATGATTCGTCACTAAACCTAAATAACGTGGTAATCAGTAGGTATAGTCACCGAGGACTATGACCATCGTGATTACGCTCACGTTGCGAAGTTCAAACGAACTTCGTGTTGACCAAAACGAGGTCAAAGCAGAAAGTCAAACACTGTTTGACTTTCATGCTTGAAATACAAGAACAAGCATGAAGGAAAACTTACAAAAGGTCCAAGACTTGAAGATTTGATCAAGAACAACTCAGGTATGAAGCCTTCATAGATGAGAGCTTCAACTTAGAGTTGAATTTGAATCAAATGTGTGAAGAAGAAGTGAAAATCAAGTGGGTATTTATAGAGTTTGAAGAACCGTTAGGATCGTTCCTCGATAATTGAGCTTTGATCTGGACCGTACATGTGGGCACAAGGTTTTGGAATACTAGGGGTGTCCCAAAACCATCAAATGGTATAGCAAATGTTACAAAATAGACCATAAACTTCAATTCGGTTGCTGAAAATAGACCTGCCATTGCTGACACTTGATATTCTGCCCAGATAGGGTGGTGGCGTGCCGCCACAGTCAACCCAGATAGTGGTGGCATGACGCCACCACATGCCCAGTTCCAGAAAGTTTGCCAAAATGGCATAAATGGTCCCTGCAACACTTTTAAGCCGTTTTCGATGCGTTTAAACCCCGTTAACCCCATTTCAAGGCTCTAAAATGAATTTAACGTATAGGGAACTTAAAATATGCTCAAAAACATCTCGGATGTCGGTTCGTTTGGTCGTACGGTTGCGTTGTTCGGTCAATTACGACGAAACACGAACGGACGCGAAAAACGATCCAAATTACGCGACGAATGGAATTTTATCATGCCAATCACTAAAATAAAATATTTTAATGATTACATAAATTTTTGGATGCCCGGATATATTCAGAACGTAAGATATGCGTGAAAATGCAAACTTATGCACTTTTTGACGCTTTTAGTCCCTGTTGATAAAATAAGTTTATTTTTGCGCACCAAACACCTCAAACCTATTTCTAAGCTTTGTAAAGGATATTTAGGGAATGTTTAACTTATGATCATATTCCGGAAGGTTCGTTACAGTACGAATCGGCATACTTTCGCAGTTTGTCGAAATTAGTCCTTGTAAGCGAATAAACTTGATTTCGACACACCAAACCTTCCAAAACTTATTTCTAAGTTATGTAAAGGTTATTTAAGGTATGTTAAGCCTATGTCACTATTCTGGAGTGTTTTTCGCGTTAAACTGATTATGTTTACGCATCAACTCGCGTATAACTTCCCAGAAAGCGATTTAGAGCTCGAAATCGAACAAGATTTGATATGTGCAAATGATACACATATTTAAACAAATCCTAAGTATGAAACACAATATTTCATTGGTTTGGTATTTGTTTGATGGCCGTGGAGGCACAGATGTCACAATATAACAGGGTTTTTCTCCCTGTCATGTGCCTGGATACTCCACTATCCATAATCCACCGTGAGATAGATCTCGGGAGCTCCTGCACATTTCACAAATATTTAGTTAGATTTTGAAGCAACCCAAGCCTCCTTCGACTCAGGTAACTTGATGTGGGTTGTTTTGGTGTATAATGGTGGGAAATTCTTGTCATTCATTTTAAGATTTTCTTCAGACGCAACCTCAACCTCTTTATACAAAAAGAATTCATTTTTCGAAGGTTGACTAGATCGTTGGTCTTTCATTGGAACATTCTTCTTCCCTGGAGGGGTAGAAGTTTGTTTCTCAAGTTTCTCATAAAAATCCAAAGGTACATTCATCTTTACTGGTGTTGTTGAAGATGATTGTTTTGCAGAATCAGAAACCTTTGATTTTTGAACACTTGGTGTCTTGACGTCAGATTTTGGCTTCCAAGTTTGTTGTGAAGAAGCGACCCGTTTGTAAAATTTATCAGTTTTAGTTACCGACTGCTTTACGGGTTCAGTTTTGGCCTTGATGTTTTCATTTTTCAAAATCTTCTTTTCAACAAACATTGGACCTTTTCCTTTGACATCGTTCTTCTTTTTCGGATTCTCGACAACCACAGACTTTGGCTTCGAGTTGGTGCACTTTCGTGCAATGTGTCCAACTTCATTGCATTTGAAGCATATTCGGGTGTCAACTTCCCGACTTCTGCCTTCGGTCTGAGGCTATGAGGCCTTCTTTGCAAAAAGTTCTTCATTTGTTTTCGAAAAGATTTCCGACTCTTGTTCGGAAATTGAACTTGAACTTTTTACAAACACCTTCTTTTCGACAAACTTTTTGTTTTGAAAGTTCCTCTTTTGATTGTTCTTACCACCCTGATAACCACCCGACCATTTATTTTAGTTGTTATTGTTAAAGTGTGGTGGAACAACAGGTTTCTTATAGTAAGATTTATCTCTTTCAAAATTCAACAATCTTTTGGAACTCTTTAATCCCTCAACTTCAGAAACATCAATTTCAACCAGTTTAAAAACTTTCTTCAGTTTGTCAACATTCACATTCTCAAGTGGAAATTCAATATCCGAGTACAACTTATCTGAACCAGACATATTGTACATCACAAGAGTAGGTTCGTCACTTAAGTTGTTCTTGGATTTTGATTTCGGAATGTAACTGTTTAGAAAACATTCTTCATCTTCAGTCGAATCACTATTAGATTTTAAAACATTTTCAACCACATTTTTTACGACTTCAGATTGGACACTGTCTTCATCAGATGATGAGGTGAATGTGACATCAATTGTTTCTGGAAGTTTTATAACATTTGTTTTCTCATTTGTTTCATCTTCATTAACCAACCCGGACTTCTTCTTTGAAAAATTGTTTAACACAGGTGGTGGTACTTGATGATAACCCACCCCGGTTCCATCCAAGTACACATCTTCACCAGCTTTGTTCTTCCCAATTGGTTTGGGAACAATGTGTTGAAGAACAAAGCTCGCGGAGCTGTAACTGTTCAGTTTCAGATTGATTCTTTCATTCTCAATCTTAGCTTCCTGGAATTGAAGCTTAAGATTTGCGATCTCGTCTAAATGCTGGTTGATTTGTCGTTCTTTTGCCTGAAGAACTCCAGACAAATGAATATTTTCATTATAAGTTTTACCATTTCGCTCATCAGAATCTTTTACTGTTCTTTTCAGCTTCTCATAATTTTCAGAAATTTATCTGTTTTCATGAATTAACTTCTCATTTTCTTTCTTAAATCGTTCAACATCAGTTTTATCTTTTTCAATTCTTTCTGTTAATTCTTTTATTCTCTCATTTGAAGCTCTCATCAGTTTATCTCGATTTAAGATTTGTTTTTTCAACCATTTTGACTTTTTCAACTAGATCTTGGGTCCTTTTGAGTGTGAGATATGCATGTGTGCTACAAACTGTTTTAGCGCCATCAGTCTTACCTGATTCATTGTTTGAACCACTACTACTGACCTTGCTTGTTAACTCAGACGCAGATTTGGAATCTACCTCTAGTTCCTTTGCCATAAGCACTTTGTCGGCCATCTTTGTCAGGTTTTCAGCCGTCATTTCTTTTGTTGTGTCAATGATTCCGTCATCTATTTTCTTTGACTTTAGCTCTTCTTCTTCGGCTTTCTTTGCATCATCTCTCTCTCTCTCTGCTCATCTTCTTGCTTTAAAGATTCTATGAGAGTTTCGTGTTTGACAGATGATGGTTCTACAATGATGTTGCCTTTCGGATCCAAATAGCACTCACGATCCGGATCCCATCTATTTGCTCTTTTGGCTTCTTTCCAAGTTCTATAGATTTTATCCTTCATATGTTGAGCTAACATCTTCCGATAGTTGTATTTTTGCTATTCAGTTCGTGTATCTTTATATGATTGAACTTGTACCATGAATGCAAGGCCAACAGCATCATCTTCTGGCAAGAACTCACTCCAATCGAAACTATCGTCATCTTGAATCACAGCTAAAGCTCTCGACTTCTCTTTTGGAGTTTGTAACATCCCAAATTTTGGGTATGTTATTATATGTAAGACACATATACGACTTTTATGGAAAGTAACATAATTTCATCATTTTTATAGTTTATAAACTCTACAAAGTTACGAGTGGTGTTATAAACCATTAAACTATGGTGACTAAATTCTGGTACTTTGAAATTCTCAAATGGTTTATTTTACTATCAAAACTTGTCACATGTGGATATTGGAGGGGCCAAAGGTAGAAATGGGTGAAACTAAGAAGATAATGAAAATAAATGAATAAATAAATAAACGTAGAGAGATGTGGATGGATCTAGAAAGAATCTTGAAATAAAAGGCTGCTCATTTGGGGATGCACTACACACAAAAAAATTTAAAAGAGAGAAAAGAGGGTGATTTGTTTTAAAGAAATAAGATAAATGGATGTCAAAATGAAAGAATCAAGCAATCAGGTAGCAAGCAATCAACACCATGGCTATTGTGATTGATTCAAGGGTTGAATAAGTCTCCAAAGGGCTGTTAGGGGCTGTGTAAATCAGCCATGGGGCTGGTCAAGACTGAGGTTGAACTTGATGGACGAAAACAAACATGGCTGAGTCGATTTCATTAAGAACGGGTTAGGATGTGGTGAAGATCGCAAGGTAAGTCTATGTGACTCTTCATTCTAGATTTGAATACTTCTTGGGGGCTACGATTGAGTCCTAAGGGGAGGTATTAATGGATCGATTAGAAAAGGGTTTGTAAATCCATTTTTATTTTGCTATTTTGATTGATTCGGGTGCGATTCTGATGTGATTATTGTAATCACGGGCTGAGAATCAATCCTAGGGCTGAGGAGCACGAGTTGGGGACTGATGAAAGATGGTCAAGGCCGATGAAGTTGGACATGGGGCTGCTTAAGGTTGAGTTCAAGTGGACAGTTTAGAAATGGGTCCGTTGGTTCAGATCTAGGGTATTTTATACAAGATCATCATGGGTACAAGCGTTGGACCGAACCAAGGGCTGAAGTGGATGTGTGGAGGCTGATTTGGGACTGCCGAGACTATGGTGGCGGCTGGTGGTGATATGGAGAGAAGTGGTGCCGGTTTTGCTGGTTAATACATTGCGAAGGCAAACGAGCGCGAGCGCGTAATGAGCTTACAGGTCGATGGAATAACTCAAGGTTAAATCTCCTACGGGCAAAGGTCAGTTTACATGTCCATGAATAGGAAAGTATATGCAAACATCCTTTCAATAAAAATGATTCCATTTATTTAATTTTAACTATTATGTTATATATTATTTAACACAAAGAATGTTTCAGGTCTTTTATGTAGTGTCTGTTAAGTTGATTATTGGATCAAAAAGAGGTAAGTGATCATGTTGTTACATAATCACTAGGGAACTAACATAGAGTAATGTGTGTATATATATTTTAATGGGTCAAGACTGTATCTTTGATTGAGTATCATGTAACAAGGAAATGAGGTTGAAATACAAGAGTTTATTAATAGGTTGGAATGTGAGATCTATGCTACCCAATTGAGAAACATTTCAAATGTGAGGGCTAATGAATTGTTATGTGGTGTGTCTTCTCAGTTTATTAGATTTTTATGATGGAATTCACATGTTAATGGAGGTGCAAGGTAAGTAATCAAGGCTAATAAGTTTATTGCAATTATTGTTTTATTGCAAATTTAGCATGTTGACGTGTTTAGAAGTTATGGGAGAAGAAACATGTCAAATAGATATAAATATAAAAAAATTAAAAAAATGGAAGTTTGGTATTGTATTGGCCTATGGTACAATGTATTTAGTGGTATGCTGACAATACGCCCAAAATGGTCGGGGGACTTATGGTACGCCCAACTCGACATACCACACGTCAGGTTCACCGTGTTGAGCATCATGTTGACGTTTTAGCTTGGTTTTGTTATGTATTTTCTAACTATGATCTTATATATGCAACTAATACTAGTTATGGTGTTGGAATGCAACAGGTAAAGTTCATGTATAAGATGGTGGATGGTGATCAAGTGCTCGGTATAGACACAAACACACATCGTGAAATCGGATTTTGCTCTTTTTTATAGTGTCAAGGGATGTTTTGTTAATTGATGATTTTGAAATTTGAACTTCAGTATTTGTAGACAAGTTTGGTTGAATAGGAAAGTATATGTAAACATCCTTTAAAGAAATTTAAAGTAACGTAGAAAATAACCATAGAAATTTATACTAACCCCGAATCTTCGGCTTCGTGATCATGTCCTGGGTCAACGTTCATCTATCATCGGGAGCACTAAGGTTGAGTTTGAATATCACTTCATATTCAAATCTCTCAACCTTGGGTTTCTATGGTTTTTACATTTGCCTTGGTGTTTTTCAGAACCAGACCATAATACTGCCAATCTTTCTGATCTGGCAACGATTCCAATAACTTTTCAACCATCTCTTCTTCGGTAAATGTGATTCCATTTCTGACAAGTTCAATCTTCAGATGGCAAAATCGCTCAATCATCTTTAACACAGTTTCATTCTTCATACAAGCAAATAAGTCAAACTCCTTTTTCAGCAGACGTCTCTTGTTTTTCACAATCTCTTCTCCTCTAATACACTTCTTTTCTAGCTTAGCCCACAAATCCTTTGAATTATCGTAGCTAATCAAAAAATAATATCGTCTCTGACGGATTGATGTAACAGGGCTATACACTTTTGTTCTGCAATAAACATCTCTTGCTCATTTTCAGCCAAGTTTTCATAATCTCGTCTTCCAATATCATAACCATTCTTCATACACTTCCAACTCATGTAAGCAAAAGCTTTCAACCAACCGTCAAACCTGTCTGCCCATCCGTTGTAGTCTTCAATCGCCATCAGCTTCGGCGGCTTGTTATACGTACCATAGGCGTTGTCGACACTGAGAGAATCTGCGATCGCCTTTTTCGGGTTTGGATTGGTATTGGTGGTTGTATTTGTCGATGCATCTCCGGTGTTGTATGCAAAGACATCACTGAACGGATTTAGGAATTTGTCTCCCATCTTGTAAACACCTGAAAAATTTCAAACACTTAGAAAAATTTTCACAACTTTCAAAAATCTCAAACTACTGCACTTGGGTCGAATGGTGATCCGATCGAGTGGTGATTCAATCGGATGACACAACCAAGTAACAATCGTCGGATAACAAGTGTCGGATAGCAAGTGTCGAATGGCTATCCGATCGGATGGTGATCCGATCGGATGGTCGTTCGATCGAGGGACACTGGTAACTTTAAAACCTTCAAACTACAACACCACTCCGATCGGATGGTGATCCGATCGAGTGAGATGATGACGTCAGCTAATAAATCAAGAACAGTCTAGGCCAATCCGATCGGATGATGATCCGATCGGGTGAATGACGTTAGCAAGAGCGAAGAACACGACATAGTTTTTGCTTGATTTGATTCAGTTTTAGTCCGAATTTTTCAATGAAACTTTGTAGGATTATTCTATGTTCAATTCCGATTCGAATGATATCAAAATTAGTCAAATTTTTCCGTGAAATCCTGCTTACTTTTGAGTTTTTTCCGGTTTTATGGTGTGAAAATGTAAAAACTGTAAGAAATGAGGTAGAAGATGAGAAATTGGTCAAAATCTTCGGTGAGATTTGACAGAAATCGGTAGAAAATCGCTGAAAACTCGGTGAATTTGTTGTTGTTGTCTCTGATTCAACCTTTTTTGGCTCTGATACCACTTGTTAGGCCGTTATCGCAGGATCTGTTCGAGTAGAACGTGGCTAGATCGATAAGAATCAAGGTGTGGAATCCCTTGAATATGTCTAAGAATCAACAACGACAAGTTCAACGTTTAACGCATCTGAATTCTATTGAATGATAGTGAAAATACAGAGGTTCCGATAGAAAGTCAGACAAGCAGAGCTTCGCTACAATGTTCAGCAAAAGGTTGTGGACAAATGACAAAAGACCACTATATATAGGCAAACTGGGATGAGAGGATGTTATACGATCGGATTGCCATCTGATTGGATGTCATCTGACAGTTAACATTCTGATCCCAGTTTGACTTTACACAATAATACATAGATGTACATACATTAACAAAAACATACACAGCACAAAATACATAAGACTCGATGCAGACGGAAGCTACAGACATATGTACTAACAAAGGGCCAAACCAACCACCCAAGAATGGAATCATCAAGCGAAAACACTTGACAACCTCCTGGAAGCAGCTTTTCTTGCCACCAGACCTTTCTCCATCAATTAGGAATCTGATGCCGTCACTAAACACATTCCTTAAATTGTAGCCATTTTTTTAGTGTTTATTTTTTGGTGTCTAATCCGCATATATATCACCATTTCTCTTGATTTTCTTGACTATATATCTCTTAAATGTCAATATATAAACGTGTGATTTAGTTTATGAAGATTTTTCAACGCCGAAAACCTCAATCAGAGAGTAAGAAAGGCGTAAGGTTCACAATGGTGTAAAACTAAAATGCGATATACTGGGCTAGGATTCGAGTTACAGGAACAAGGGCCAAACCAACCACCCAAGAATGAAATCGTCGAGCGAAAACACTTGAAAACCTCCTGGAAGCAGCATTTCTTGCCACCAGACCTTTTCTCCATCAATTAAGAATTTGATGCCGTCACTAAACAATTCCTTAAATTGTAGCCATTTTTTGAGTGTTTATTTTTTGGTGTCTAATCCGCATATATATCACCATTGCTGCTCTTGATTCTCTTGACTGTATATCTCTTAAATGTCAACATATACACGTGTGATTTAGTTTAAGAAGATTTTTCAATGCTGAGAACCTCGATCAGAGAGTAAAAAAGGCGTAAGGTTCACAATGGTGTAAAACAAAAATGGGATATACCGGGTTAGGATTCAAGTTACAGGAACAACGACCAAACCAACCACCCAAGAATGGAATCGTTGATCGAAAACACTTGACTACCTCCTGGAAGCAGCTTTTCTTGCCACCGGACCTTTCTCCATCAATTAGGAATCTGATGTCGTCACTAAACACATTCCTTAAATTTTAGCCATTTTTTGAGTGTTTATTTTTTGGTGTCTAATCCGCATATATATCACCATTGCTGCTCTTGATTCTCTTGACTGTATATCTCTTAAATGTCAACATATACACGAGTGATTTAGTTTACAAAGATTTTTCAATGCCGAGAACCTCGATCAGAGAGTAAAAAATGCGTAATGTTCACAATGGTGTAAAACTAAAATGGGATATACCGGGCTAGGATTCGAGTTACATGAACAAGGGCCAAACCAACCACCCAAGAATTGAATCCTCAAGCGAAAACACTTAACAACCTCCTGGAAGCAATTTTTCTTGCCACCAGACCTTTCTCCATCAATTAGGAATCTGATGCCATCATTAAACACATTCCTTAAATTGTAGCCATTTTTTGAGTGTTTATTTTTTGGGGTCTAATCCGCATATATATCACTATTGCTCTTGATTTTCTTGACTGTATATCTCTTAAATTTCAACATATCACGTGTTATTTAGTTTACGAAGATTTTCCAATGCCGAGAACCTCGATCAGAGAGTAAAAAAGGCGTAATGTTCACAATGGTGTAAAACTAAAATGGGATACACCGGGCTAGGATTCGAGTTACAGGAACAAGGGCCAAACCAACCACCCAAAAATGGAATCGTCGATCGAAAACACTTGTCATCCACCTAAAAACAGGTTTTCTTGCCACCAGACCTTTCTCCTTCAATTAGGAATCTGATGACGTCACTAAACAATTCCTTAAATTGTAGCCATTTTTTGAGTGTTTATTTTTTGGTGTCTAATCCGCATATATATCACCATTGCTGCTCTTGATTCTCTTGACTGTATATCTCTTAAATGTCAACATATACACGTGTGATTTAGTTTAAGAAGATTTTTCAATGCCGAGAACCTCGATCAGAGAGTAAAAAAGGCGTAAGGTTCACAATGGTGTAAAACAAAAATGGGATATACCGGGCTAGGATTCAAGTTACAGGAACAAGGACCAAACCAACCACCCAAGAATGGAATCGTCGATCGAAAACACTTGACTACCTCCTGGAAGCAGCTTTTCTTGCCACCAAACCTTTCTCCATCAATTAGGAATCTGATGTCGTCACTAAACACATTCCTTAAATCTTAGCCATTTTTTGAGTGTTTATTTTTTGGTGGCTAATCCGCATATTTATCACCATTGCTCTTGATTTTCTTGACTGTATATCTCTTAAATGTCAACATATACACGTGTGATTTAGTTTACGAAGATTTTTCAATGCCAAGAACCTCGATCAGAGAGTAAAAAAGGCGTAAGGTTCACAATGGTGAAAAACTAAAATGGGTTATACCCGGCTAGGATTCGAGTTACAGGAACAAGAGCCAAACCAACCACCCAAGAATTGAATCGTCGAGCAAAAACACTTGGCAACCTCCTGGAAGCAGCTTTTCTTGCCACCTGACCTTTATCCATCAATTAGGAATCTGATGCCGTCACTAAACACATTCCTTAAATTGTAGCCATTTTGAGTGTTTATTTTTTGGGGTCTAATCCGCATATATATCACCATTGCTCTTGATTTTCTTGACTGTATATATCTTAAATGTCAACATATACACGTGTGATTTAGTTTACGAAGATTTTTCAATGCCGAGAACCTCGATCAGTGAGTAAAAAAGGCGTATGGTTCACAATGGTGTAAAATTAAATGGGATATTCCGGGCTAGGATTCGAGTTACAAGAACAAAGGCCAAACCAACCACCCAAGAATAAAATCGTCGAGCGAAAACACTTGACAACCTCCTGGAAGCAGATTTTCTTGCCACCAGACCTTTCTCCATCAATTAGGAAACTGATGCCGTCACTAAACCCATTCCTTAAATTGTAGCCATTTTTTAAGTCTTTATTTTTTTTGTTTCTATTCCTCATATATATCACCATTACTTTTGATTTTCTTGACTGTATATTTCTTAAATGTCAACATATACACGTGTGATTTAGTTTACGAAGATTTTTCAATGCCGAGAACCTCGATTAGAGAGTAAAAAAGGCATAAGGTTCACAATGGTGTAAAACTAATATGGGATATACCGGGATAGGATTCGACTTACAGGAACAAGGGCCAAACCAACCACCCAAGAATGGAATCGTCGAGCGAAAATACTTGAAAACCTCGTGGAAGCAGCTTTTCTTGCTACCAGACCTTTCTCCATCAATTAGGAATCTGATGCCGTCACTAAACACATTCATTAAATTGTAGCCATTTTTTTACTGTTTATTTTTTGGTGTCTAATCCGCATATATATCACCGTTGCTCTTAATTTTCTTGACTGTATATCTCTTAAATGTCAACATGTATACGTGCGATTTAGTTTACGAATATTTTTAAATGTCGAGAACCCCGATCAGAGAGTAAAAAAGGCGTAAGGTTCACAATGGTGTAAAACTAAAATGGGATATACCGAGCTAGGATTCGAGTTACAGGAACAAGCGCCAAACCAACCACCCATGAATGAAATCGTCCAGCGAAAACACTTGACAACCTACTGGAAGCAGCTTTTCTTGCCACCAGACCTTTCTCCATCAATTAGGAATCTGATGCCGTTACTAAACACATTCCTTAAATTGTAGCCATTTTTTGAGTGTTTATTTTTTGGTATCTAATCCGCATATATATCACCATTGCTCTTGATTTTCTTGACTGTATATCTCTTAAATGTCAACATATACTCGTGTGATTTAGTTTACGAAGATTTTTCAATGCCGAGAACCTCGATCAGAGAGTAAAAAAGGCGTAAGGTTCACAATGGTGTAAAACTAAAATGGGATATACCGGGCTAGGATTCGAGTTACAGGAACAAGTGCCAAACCAACCACCCAAGAATGGAATCGTCGAGCTAAAACACTTGGCAACCTCCTGGAAGCAGCTTTTCTTGCCACCAGACCTTTCTCCATCAATTAGGAATCTGATGTCGTCACTAAACACATTCCTTAAATTGTAGCCCTTTTTTTAATGTTTAATTTTTGGTTTCAAATCCGCATATATATCACCATTGCTCTTGATTTTCTTAACCGTATATCTCTTAAATGTCAACATATACACGTGTGATTTAGTTTACGAAGATTTTTCAATGCCGAGAACCTCAATCATGGAGTAAAAAAGGATTAAGGTTGACAATGGTGTAAAACTAATATGGGATACACCGGGCTAGGATTCGAGTTACAGGAACAAGGGCCAACCCAACCACCCAAGAATGGAATCGTCGAGCGAAAACACTTAACAACCTCCTGGAAGCAGCTTTTCTTGCCACCAGACCTTTCTCCATCAATTAGGAATCTGATGCCGTCACTAAACACATTCCTTAAATTGTAGCCATTTTTTGAGTGTTTATTTTTTGGTGTCTAATCCGCATATATATCACGATTGCTCTTGATTTTCTTGACTGTATATCTCTTAAATGTTAACATATACACGTGTGATTTAGTTTACGAAGATTTTTCAATGCCGAGAACCTTGATTAGAGAGTAAGAAAGGCGTAAGGTTCATAATAGTGTAAAACTAAAATGCGATATACCGGGCTAGGATTCGAGTTACAGGAACAAGGGCCAAACCAACCACCCAAGAATGGAATCGTCGAGCTAAAACACTTGGCAACCTCCTGGAAGCAGCTTTTCTTGCCACCAGACCTTTCTCCATCAATTAGGAATCTGATGTCGTCACTAAACACATTCCTTAAATTGTAGCCATTTTTTAAGTGTTTTGTTTTTGGTGTCTAATTCGTATATATATCATCATTGCTCTTGATTTTCTTGATTGTATATCTCTTAAGTGTCAACATATACACGTGTGATTTAGTTTACGAAGATTTTTCAATGCCGAGAACCTCGATCAGAGAGTAAAAAAGGTGTAAGGTTCACAATGGTGTAAAACTAAAATGGGATACTGGCCTAGGATTCAAGTTACAGGAACAATGGCCAAACCAACCACCCAAGAATGGAATCGTCGAGCGAAAACACTTGGTAACCTCCTGGAAGCAGCTTTTCTTGTGACACCTGTGTCACTTCAACCATAAAACAAATACCAAACCAATGAAATATTGTATTTCATACTTGGGATTTGTAAAAATATGTGTATCGTTTGCACACATCAATTCTTGTTCGATTTCAAGCTTTAAATCACTTTCTGGAAGGTTATACGCGCACTGATGCATAAATATAACCAGTTTAATGCAACGAACACTCCGGAATAGTGAAATAGGCTTAACATACCTTAAATAACCTTTACATAACTTAGAAATAAGTTTTGGAGGGTTTGGTGTTGCGAAATCAAGTTTATTCGCTTACAGGGACTAATTTCGACAAACTGCGAAAGTATGCCAATTTGTACTGTAACGAACATTCTAGAACATGACCATAAGTTAAACATACCCTAAATATCCTTTACATAGCTTAGAAATAGGCTTTGAGGGGTTCGGTGTGCTAAAATAAACTTTTTGGTCATTCAGGGACTAAAATCGTCAAAAAGTGCATAAGTTTGCATTTTCGCGCATATCTTACGTTCTGAATACATACGGACATCCAAAACTTTATGTAATCATTAAAATATTTTATTTTAGTGATTGGCATGATAAAATTCCATTCATCGCGTAATTTGGATCGTTTTTCGCATTCGTTCGTGTTTCGTCGTAATTAACCGAAAACGCAACAGTACGACCAAATGAACCGACATCCGAGATATTTTTGAGCATGTTTCATGTTCCCTATACTTTAAATTCATTTTAGAGCCTTGAAATGGGATTAAAGGGGCTTAAACGTGTCAAAAATGCATCAAAAACCATGTTTTGCACATTCAGGGACCAAAATTGACATTCTGCCATAGTTATCTTAGGAAGGGACCAAAATAAAAAATCTAAATTCCAGCTTGTTCCATCTGGTCCCCTTATTTGCACATGGTTTTAATGAAACTATGGGCTCCCATGGTTTCACAAAACCATGGGCACATGTGTACGGATGAGATTAAAGCACGTTTTACGATGAGCGATCTTAACGGTTCCATGAAATCTATAAATACCCCCATTAATTTGTTGCAACTCACACCTTTGAATCTGATTTCATCTCTCTAACTTGAAGTATTTACTTCATACCTGAGAGTAATCGGATCAAAGCTTCCGTTCTTGGACCCGTTGTAAGTATTCTTTCGTTCTTTTACGTTTTAGCGTTAAAGTCAAACTTTGTTTGAACTTCATAACGTGAGCGTAATCACGCTGGTTATAGTCCCTAGTGACTATACCTACTGATTACCACGTTATCTAGGCTTAGTGACGAGTCGTAGTTTCGGCCAAAATGCGTATTCTTGCGTATTTTGTAACCAAACTACTTTTAGGTATCAAAACCGTTTGTTTTGATACCAAACCTGTTTTCTAAATTTGTTAAACATGTTTTAACATGTTTAGCTCATCACTTTAGGTTTAGTGCTTATGTAGAGTCGTAAGTCAAGCGGTCTAAACAACCGCTTAGACTTTCGAACTAGACCCGTTTGGTCGATCATTAGGATCCGACCAAACATGTTTAGTGACCATAGTTGCATATGGAATAACCTTCCGAGGTTATACCTTATGGTCACTTCGTTTAAATAGTTGTATGATAGGTAGTTTATATGCCTTTGGAAAATTACCAAAATACCCTTTTTACGCCAAAATTCATTTTAAGCATATGTAACATAATTTTTTATATCTAAACTGATTTAGGTAACATTATTAGACATGTTAAGGCATATAATACTTGTCATAGGACTAGTTAGGCGGTCCGAATGCGTTTTACGCGAACGACGCGTTAGAGTAGCGTAAGCTACCTAAACGGGTCGTAATGGGTCATAAGCACTTAGGTTAGGTTTCGTTTCAGTATGTAGGCCTTGTTAAACCATATCATATGAGATCCCACACTCATTTGGTTTACGAGACCTCATCCTATCCGATCTTCCGATTTAGGTCCGGTTTATTTATGTAATTACCTATATTAGGTGTCGTTTGATTTCCGTGCTCCCTCTAGCTTGCTTGGTAGTTGTTCAGGACTTCTAAGCACCCTCAAGTGAGTACATAGTCCCCTCTTTTACTGTTTTCAAATGTTTTGGGGTGAAATATGTGTAATTATTTGTTATGTTCTTGTTTTCAAAAGTATAATTGATTATACATATTAGTACTTATCTTTTTACAAACTGAATGATTATTTATGGTCTAAACTCTAATTTTCTTAAAGATTATAAAATAAATTGTTGGATAGTACTTATTTTGTTCTCCAGACCGGTTGGTAGTATGATATAGCGCTATAAGATTTGACACCCCATTCCTGTTGTCATGGAATGTCAGAAACCAATATTTTTATCCAAATAGAGATTGCCTTTGTGGTATTTCTATAGTCTCAATTGGTGTAGTTTGATGCACTAAGGTTTGGTTGAATTCTTAAATCACATATTTGTCGTATATTTTGTTATACTCCCAAAAGTATAGCTTGATATGCTTTCATGGGTGATATTGTACAAAACCAACATATATTTTGTTAATTATTAAAACATAGTTTGATATGTTATTTATAAAACCTATAACATAGTTTAATATGTTATTTATAATACTCAAAACATAGTTTAATATGTTATTTATAAAACCAAAGCATAGTTTAATATGTTATTAATAAAACCAAAGTATACTTTTAATATACTACTGAAAATTATTATTTTAACGACTAAAGTATATTTAATATACTATTTATTTAACGATTTAGGAACTGAAATATATTTTAATATATTACTTATTCGACTTTCTTAAAACCAAAGTATATTTATATATATATATATATATTACAAACCTTTTTTTATCAAAATGTTGTTTTACAAACAACATATTTTATATAAACTCATTTTACTTAATTATTTATTTATGTATTATTCTGTTATATCACCTGATTTCTTATAAATTTTAGTATGATTTATAAAAGAAAATATTTTAAGGATCATGACTACTTTTGTAAAAACATTTTTTTAATAACTTATAAGTCATGAATCCTAATTATAAGAAAACCTATGTATCTCACAGGCATTTTTATTCTGACGTACCTATTTTTACACATGTTTCAGGTGCTGTTATGTGATGATTATTGACGCATGCTATACATAGGATGGACTCGTGCCTTAGCGACTTTAAAACTTGAAAGACAATAGTTGTATTTATCTGATTTGTAATAAAACAATGAGTTCAATTATTCAATAAAACATAATTATTTATTCCATGGTTGTGAAACAATAATTCTGTTACAACACTCCCCGACGTTTCCGCAACGTTTTGTTGTTTTAGGTGGTCGGGGTGTGACATTTCATGCCACCAGACCTTTCTCCATCAATTAGGAATCCGATGCCGTCACAAGACACGTTCCTTAAATTGTAGCCATTTTTTGAGTGTTTATTTTTTGGTATCTAATCCGCATATATATCACCATTGCTCTTGATTTTCTTGACTGTATATCTCTTAAATGTCAACATATAGACGTGTGATTTAGTTTATGAAGATTTTTCAATACCGAGAACCTCGATCAGAGAGTAAAAAAGGTGTAAGGTTCACAATGGTGTATAACTAATATGGGATAAACCGGGCTAGAATTCGAGTTACAGGAACAAGGGCCAAACCAACCAAGAACGGAATTGTCGATCGAAAACACTTGACAACCTCCTGAAAGCAGCTTTTCTTGCCACCAGACCTTTCTCCATCAATTAGGAATCCGATTTCATCACTAAACACATTCCTTAAATTGTAGCCATTTTTTTAGTGTTTATGTTTTGGTGTCTAATCCGCATATATATCACCATTGCTCTTGATTTTCTTGACTGTATATCTCTTAAATGTCAACATATACACGTATGATTTAGTTTACAAAGATTATTCAATGCCGAGAATCTCTTTCAGAGAGTGAAAAAGGCGTAAGGTTCACAATGGTGTAAAACTAAAATGGGATATACCGAGCTAGGATTCGAGCTACAGGAACAAGGGCCAACCCAACCACCCAAGAATTGAGTCGTCGAGCGAAAACACTTGGCAACCTCCTGGAAGCAGCTTTTCTTGCCACCAGACCTTTCTCCATTAATTAGGAATCTGATGCCGTCACTAACCACATTCCTTAAATTGTAGCCATTTTTGAGTGTTTATTTTTTCATGTCTAATCCGCATATATATATCACCATTGCTATTGATTTTCATGACTGTATATCTCTTAAATGTCAACATATACACGTGTGATTTAGTTTACGAAGATTGTTCAATGCCAAGAACCTCGATCAGAGAGTAAAAAAGGCGTAAGGTTCACAATGGTGTAAAACTAAAATGGGATATACCGGGCTAGGATTCGAGTTACAGGAACAAGGGCCAAACCAACCACCCAAGAATTGAGTCGTCGAGCGAAAACACTTAGCAACCTCCTGGAAGTAGCTTTTGTTGCCACCAGACCTTTCTGCATCAATTAGGAATCTGATGCCGTCACTAAACACATTCCTTAAATTGTAGCCATTTTTTGAGTGTTTATTTTTTAGTGTCTAATCCGCATATATATCACCATTGCTCTTGATTTTCGTGACTGTATATCTCTTAAATGTCAACATATACACGTGTGATTTAGTTTACGAATATTTTTCAATGCCGAGAACCTCGATTAGAGAGTAAAAAAGGCGTAAGGTTCACAATGGTGTAAAACTAAAGTGGGATATACCGGGCTAGGATTCGAGTTACAGGAACAAGGGCCAAACCAACCACCCAAGAATGGAATCGTTAAGCGAAAACACTTGGCAACCTCCTGGAAGCAGCTTTTCTTGCCACCAGACATTTCTCAATCAATTAGGAATATGATGCCGTCACTAAACACATTCCTTAAATTGTAGCCATTTTTTGAGTGTTTATTTTTTGGTGTCTAATCCGCATATATATCACCATTGCTCTTGATTTTCTTGACTGTATATCTCTTAAATGTCAACAAATACACGTGTGATTTAGTTTACGAAGAGTTTTCAATTCCGAGAACCTCGATCAGAGGGTAAAAAAGGCGTAAGTTTCACAATGGTGTAAAACTAAAATGAGATATACCGGGCTAGGATTCGAGTTACAGGAACAAGGACCAAACCAACCACCAAAGAAGGGAATCGTCGAGCGAAAACACTTGGCAACCTCCTGGAAGCGGCCTTTCTTGCCACCAGACCTTTCTCCATCGATTAGGTATATAATGCCGTCACTAAACACATTCCTTAAATTGTAGCCATTTTTTTGGTGTTTATTTTTTGGTGTCTAATCCGCATATATATCACCATTGCTGCTCTTGATTTTCTTGACTGTATATCTCATAAATGTCAACATATACACGTATAATTTAGTTTACGAGGATTTTTCAATGCCGAGAACCTCGATCAGAGAGTAAAAAAGGCGAAAGGTTCACAATGGTGTAAAACTAAAATGGGATATACCGAGCTAGGATTCGAGTTACAGGAACAAGGGCCAAACCAACCACCCAAGAATTGAGTCGTCGAGCGAAAACACTTGGCAACCTCCTGGAAGCAGCTTTTCTTGCCACCAGACATTTCTCCATCAATTAAGAATTTGATGCCGTCATTAAACACATTCCTTAAATTGTAGCCATTTTTTGAGTGTTTATTTTTTGGTGTCTAATCCGCATATATATCACCATTGCTCTGGATTTTCATGACTGTATATCCCTTAGATGTTAACATATACACGTGTGATTTTGTTTACGAAGATTTTTTAATGCCATTCGCCTCGATAAGAGAGTTAAAAAGGCGTAAGGTTCACAATGGTGTAAAACTAAAATGGGATATACCGGGCTAGGATTCGAGTAACAAGAACAAGGGGCCAAACCAACCACCCAAGAATGGAATTGTCGAGCGAAAACACTTGGCACATCCTGGAAGCAGCTTTTCTTGCCACCAGACCTTTCTCCATCAATTAGGAATCTGATGCCATCACTAAAAACATTCCTTAAATTATAGCCATTTTTTGAGTGTTTATTTTTTGGTGTCTAATCCGCATATATATCACCATTGCTCTTGATTTTCTTGACTGTATATCTCTTAAATGTCAACATATACACGTGTGATTTAGTTTACGAAGATTTTTCAATACCGAGAACCTCGATCAGAGAGTAAAAAAGGCGTAAGGTTCACAATGGTGTAAAACTAAAATTGGATATACCGGGCAAGGATTTGAGTTACTAGAACAAGGGCCAAACCAACCACCTAAGAATGGAATCGTCGAGCGAAAACACTTGGCAACCTCCTGAAAGCAGCTTTTCTTGCCACCAGACCTTTCTCCATCAATTTGGAATATGATGCCGTCACTAAACACATTCCTTAAATTGTAACTATTTTTTGAGTGTTTATTTTTTGTGTCTAATCCACATATATATCACAATTGCTCTTGATTTTCTTGACTTTATATCTCTTAAATGTCAACATATACAGGTGTTATTTAGTTAACGAAGATTTTTCAATGCCGAGAACCTCGATCATAGAGTAAAAAAGGCGTAAGGTTCACAATTCTCTAAAACTAAAATGGGATATACCGTGCTAGGATTCGAGTTATAGGAGAAAGGGCCAAACCAACCACCCAAGAATGGAATCGACGAGCGAAAACACTTGACATCCTCCTGGAAGCAGCTTTTCTTGCCACCAGACCTTTCTCCATCAATTAGGAATCTGATGCCGTCACTAAACACATTCCTTAAATTGTAACCATTTTTTCAGTGTTTATTTTTTGTTTTCTAATCCGCATATATATCACCATTGCTCTTGATTTTCTTGACTGCATATCTCTTAAAAGTCAATATAAACACGTGTGATTTAGTATACAAAGATTTTTCAATGCCTAGAACCTCGATCAGAGAGTAAAAAAGGCGTAAGGTTCACAGTGGTGTAAAACTACTATGGGATATACCGGGCTAGGATTCGAGTTACAGGAACAAGGACCAAACAAACCACCCAAGAATGGAATCGTTGAGCGAAAACACTTGACAATCTCGAGGAAGCAGCTTTTCTTGCCACCAGAACTTTCTCCATCAATTAGGATTCTGATGCCGTCACTAAGCACATTCCATAAGTTGTAGCCATTTTTTGAGTGTTTATGTGTCTAATCCACATATATATCACCATTGCTAATGATTTTCTTGACTGTATATATCTTAAATGTCAACATATACACGTGTGATTTAGTTTACGAAGATTTTTCAATGCCGAGAACCTCAATCAGAGAGTAAAAGAGGCGTAAGGTTCACAATGGTGTAAAACTAAAATGGGATATACCGGGCTAGAATTCGAGTTACAGGAACAATGGCCAAACCAACTACCCAAGAATGGTATCGTCGAGCGAAAACACTTGAAGACTTCCTGGAAGCAGCTTTTCTTGCCCCCGGACCTTTCTCCATCAATTAGGAATCTGATGCCGTCACTAAAAACATTCCTTAAATTGTAGCCATTTTTTGAGTGTTTATTTTTTGGTTTCTAATCCGCATATATATCACCATTGCTCTTGATTTTCTTCACTGTATATCTCTTCAATGTCAACATATAGACGTGTGATTTAGTTTACGAAGATTTTTCAATGCCGTGAACCTCGATCAGAGAGTAAAAAAGGCGTAAGGTTCACAATGGTGTAAAACTAATATGGAAAATACCGGGCTAGGATTCGAGTTACAGGAACAAGGGCCAAACCAACCACCCAAGAATGGAATCGTAGAGCGAAAACACTTGACAACCTCCTGGAAGCAGCTTTTCTTGCCACCAGACCTTTCTCCATCAATTAGGAATCTGATGTCGTCACTAAACACATTCCTTAAATTGTAGCCATTTTTTGAGTGTTTATTTTTTGGTTTCTAATCCGCGTATATATCACCATTGCTCTTGATTTTCTTGACTGTATATCATTTCAATGTCAACATATAGACGTGTGATTTAGTTTACGAAGATTTTTAAATGCCGTGAACCTCGATCAGAGAGTAAAAAAGGCGTAAGGTTCATAGTGGTGTAAAACTAATGTGGGAAATACCGGGCTAGGATTCGAGTTACAGGAACAAGGGCCAAACCAACCACCCAAGAATGGAATCGTCGAGCGAAAACACTTGACAACCTCCTGGAAGCAGCTTTTCTTGCCACCAAACCTTTCTCCATCGATTAGGAATCCGATGCCGTCACTAAACACATTCCTTAAATTGTAGCCATTTTTTGAGTGTTTATTTTTTGGTTTCTAATCCGCATGTATATCACCATTGTTCATGATTTTCTTGACTGTATATATCTTAAATGTCAACATATAGACGTGTGATTTAGTTTACGAAGATTTTTCAATGCCGAGAACCTCGATCAGAGAGTAAAAAGGCGTAAGGTTCACAATAGTGTAAAACTAAAATGGGATATACCGGGCTAGGATTCGAGTTACAGGAACAAGGGCCAAACCAACCACCCAAGAATGGAATCGTCAAGCGAAAACACTTGGCAACCTCCTGGAAGCAGCTTTTTTTTGCCACCAAACCTTTCTCCATCAGTTAGGAATCTGATGCCGTCACTAAAGACATTCCTTAAATTGTAGCCATTTTTGAGTGTTTATTTTTTGGTGTCTAATCCGCATATATATCACCATTGCTCTTGATTTTCTTGACTGTATATCTCTTAAATGTCAACATATACAAGTTTGATTTAGTTTACGAAGATTTTTCAATGCCGAGAACCTCGATCATAGAGTAAAAAAGGCGTAAGGTTCACAATTATGTAAAACTAAAATGGGATATACCGTGCTAGGATTCGAGTTATAGGAGAAAGGGCCAAACCAACCACCCAAGAATGGAATCGTCGAGCGAAAACACTTGACAACCTCCTGGAAGCAGCTTTTCTTGCTACCAAACCTTTCTCCATCAATTAGGAATCTGATGCCGTCACTAAACACATTCCTTAAATTGTAACCATTTTTTCAGTGTTTATTTTTTGTTTTCTAATCCGCATATATATCACCATTGCTCTTGATTTTCTTGAGTGTATATCTCTTAAAAGTCAATATATACACGTGTGATTTAGTTTACAAAGATTTTTGAATGCCTAGAACCTCGATCAGAGAGTAAAAAAGGCGTAAGGTTCACAGTGGTGTAAAACTACTATGGGATATACCGGGCTAGGATGCGAGGTACAGGAACAAGGACCAAACCAACCACCCAAGAATGGAATCGTCGAGCGAAAAACACTTGACAATCTCCAGGAAGCAGCTTTTCTTGCCACCAGACCTTTCTCCATTAATTAGGATTCTGATGCCGTCACTAAACACATTCCTTAAATTGTAGCCATTTTTTGTGTGTTTATTTTTTGGGGTCTAATCCACATATATATCACCATTGCTAATGATTTTCTTGACTGTATATCTCTTAAATGTCAACATATACACGTGTGATTTAGTTTACGAAGATTTTTCAATGACATGAACCTCGATCAGAGAGTAAAAAAGGCGTAAGGTTCACAATGGTGTAAAACTAAAATGGGATATACCGGGTTAGGATTCGAGTTACAGGAACAACGGACAAACCCACCACCCAAGAATGGAATTGTCGAGCGAAAACACTTGACAACCCCCTTGAAGCAGCTTTTCTTGCCACCAGACCATTCTCCATCAATTAGGAATCTGATGCCGTCACTAAACACATTCCTTAAATTGTAGCCATTTTTTGAGTGTTTATTTTTTCGTGTCTAATCCGCATATATATCACCATTGCTCTTGATTTTCTTAAATGCGTGTCTCTTAAATGTCAACATATACACGTGTGATTTAGTTTATGAAGATATTTCAATGCCGAGAACCTCGATCAGAGAGGAAAAAAGGCGTAAGGTTCACAATGGTGTATAACTAAAATGGGATATACCTGGCAAGGATTCGAGTTACAGGAGAAAGGGCCAAACCAACCACCCAAGAATGGAATCGTCGAGCGAAAACACTTGGCAACCTCCTGGAAGCAGCTTTTCTTGCCACCAGATCTTTCTCCATCAATTAGGAATCTGATGCCGTCACTAAACACATTCCTTAAATTGTAACCATTTTTGAGTGTTTATTTTTTGGTGTTTAATCCGCATATATATCACCATTGCTCTTGATTTTCTTGACTGTATATCTCTTAAATGTCAACATATACACGTGTGATTTAGTTTACGAAGATTTTTCAATACCGAGAACCTGGATCAGAGAGTAAAAAAGGCGTAAGGTTCACAATGGTGTAAAACTAATATGGGTTGTACCGGGCTAGGATTCGAGTTACAGGAATAAGGGCCAAACCAACCACCCAAGAATGGAATCGTCGAGCGAAAACACTTAACAACCTCCTGGAAGTAGCTTTTCTTGCCACCAAACCTTTCACCATCAATTAGGAATCTGATGCCGTCACTAAACATTCCTTAAATTGTAGCCATTTTTTGAGTGTTTATTTTTTGGTTTCTAATCCGCATATATATCACCATTGCTCTTGATTTTCTTGACTGTATATCTCTTAAATGTCAACATATAGACGTGTGATTTAGTTTACGAAGATTTTTCAATGCCGAGAACCTCGATCAGAGAGTAAAAAGGCGTAAGGTTCACAATAGTGTAAAACTAAAATGGGATATACCGGGCTAGGATTCGAGTTACAGGAACAAGGGCCAAACCAACCACCCAAGAATGGAATCGTCAAGCGAAAACACTTGGCAACCTCCTGGAAGCAGCTTTTTTTTGCCACCAAACCTTTCTGCATCAGTTAGGAATCTGATGCCGTCACTAAACACATTCCTTAAATTGTAGCCATTTTTGAGTGTTTATTTTTTGGTGTCTAATCCGCATATATATCACCATTGCTCTTGATTTTCTTGACTGTATATCTCTTAAATGTCAACATATACACGTTTGATTTAGTTTACGAAGATTTTTCAATGCCGAGAACCTCGATCGTAGAGTAAGAAAGGCGTAAGGTTCACAATTCTGTAAAACTAAAATTGGATATACCGTGCTAGGATTCGAGTTGTAGGAGAAGGGGCCAAACCAACCACCCAAGAATGGAATCGTCGAGCGAAAACACTTGACAACCTCCTGGAAGCAGCTTTTCTTGCTACCAGACCTTTCTCCATCAATTAGGAATCTGATGCCGTCACTAAACACATTCCTTAAATTGTAACCATTTTTTCAGTGTTTATTTTTTGTTTTCTAATCCGCATATATATCACCATTGCCCTTGATTTTCTTGAGTGTATATCTCTTAAATGTCAATATATACACGTGCGATTTAGTTTACAAAGATTTTTGAATGCCTAGAACCTCGATCAGAGAGTAAAAAAGGCGTAAGGTTCACAGTGGTGTAAAACTACTAGGGGATATACCGGGCTAGGATTCGAGTTACAGGAACAAGGACCAAACCAACCACCCAAGAAGGGAATCGTCAAGCGAAAAACACTTGACAATCTCCAGGAAGCAGCTTTTCTTGCCACCAGACCTTTCTCCATCAATTAGCATTCTGATGCCGTCACTAAACACATTCCTTAAATTGTAGCCATTTTTTGGTGTCTAATCCACATATATATCACCATTGCTAATGATTTTCTTGACTGTATATCTCTTAAATGTCAACATATACACGTGTGATTTAGTTTACGAAGATTTTTCAATGTCAAGAACCTCGATCAGAGAGTAAAAAAGGCGTAAGGTTCACAATGGTGTAAAACTAAAATGGGATATACCGGGTTAGGATTCGAGTTACAGGAACAATGGACAAACCCACCACCCAAGAATGGAATTGTCGAGCGAAAACACCTGACAACCCCCTTGAAGCAGCTTTTCTTGCTACCGGACCATTCTCCATCAATTAGGAATCTGATGCCGTCACTAAACACAATCCTTAAATTGTAGCCATTTTTTGAGTGTTTATTTTTTCGTGTCTAATCCGCATATATATCACCATTGCTCTTGATTTTCTTAAATGTGTGTCTCTTAAATGTCAACATATATACGTGTGATTTAGTTTATGAAGATATTTCAATGCCGAGAACCTCGATCAGAGAGGAAAAAAGGCGTAAGGTTCACAATGGTGTATAACTAAATTGGGATATACCTGGCAAGGATTCGAGTTACAGGAGAAAGGGCCAAACCAACCACCCAAGAATGGAATCGTCGAGCGAAAACACTTGGCAACCTCCTGGAAGCAGCTTTTCTTGCCACCAGATCTTTCTCCATCAATTAGGAATCTGATGCCGTCACTAAACACATTCCTTAAATTGTAACCATTTTTGAGTGTTTTTTTTTTGTGTCTAATCCGCATATGTATCACCATTGCTCTTGATTTTCTTGACTGTATATCTCTTAAATGTCAACTTATACACGTGTTATTTAGTTTACGAAGATTTTTCAATACCGAGACCCTGGATCAGAGAGTAAAAAAGGCGTAAGGTTCACAATGGTGTAAAACTAATATGGGTTGTACCGGGCTAGGATTCGAGTTACAGGAATAAGGGCCAAACCAACCACCCAAGAATGGAATCGTCGAGCGAAAACACTTAACAACCTTCTGGAAGCAGCTTTTCTTGCCACCAAACCTTTCACCATCAATTAGGAATCTGATGCCGTCACTAAACACAATCCTTAAATTGTAGCCATTTTTTGAGTGTTTATTTTTTGGTTTCTAATCCGCATATATATCACCATTGCTCTTGATTTTCTTGACTGTATATCTCTTAAATGTCAACATATTGACGTGTGATTTAGTTTACGAAGATTTTTCAATACCGAGAACCTCGATCAGAGAGTAAAAAGGCGTAAGGTTCACAATGGTGTAAAACTAAAATGGGATATACCGGGCTAGGATTCGAGTTACAGGAACAAGGGCCAAACCAACCAACCAAGAATGGAATCGTCGTGCGAAAACACTTGACAACCTCCTGGAAACAGCTTTTCTTGCCACCAAACCTTTCTCCATCAATTAGGAATCCGAGGCCGTCACTAAACACATTCCTTAAATCGTAGCAATTTTTTGAGTGTTTATTTTTTGGTTTCTAATCCGCATATATATCACTATTGCTCTTGATTTTCTTGACTGTATATCTGTTAAATGTCAACATATACACGTGTGATTTAGTTTACGAAGATTTTTCAATGTCGAGAACCTCGATCAGAGAGGAAAAAAGGCGTAAAGTTCACAACGGTGTATAACTAAAATGGGATATACCTGGCTAGGATTCGAGTTACATGAGAAAGGGCCAAACCAACCACCCAAGAATGGAATCGTCGAGCGAAAACACTTGGCAACCTCCTGGAAGCAGCTTTTCTTGCCACCAGATCTTTCTCCATCAATTAGGAATCTGATGCCGTCACTAAACACATTCCTTAAATTGTAACCATTTTTTGAGTGTTTATTTTTTGGTGTCTAATCCGTATATATCACGATTGCTCTTGATTTTCTTGACAGTATATCTCTTAAATGTCAACATATACACGTGTGATTTAACTTACGAAGATTTTTCAATACCGAGAACCTCGATCAGAGAGTAAAAAAGGCATAAGGTTCACAATGGTGTAAAACTAATATGGGTTGTACCGGGCTAGGATTCGAGTTACAGAATTAAGGGCCAAACCAACCACCCAAGAATGGAATCGTAGAGCGAAAACACTTGACAACCACCTGGAAGCAGCTTTTCTTGCCACCAAACCTTTCTCCATCAATTAGGATTCCGATGCCGTCACTAAACACATTCCTTAAATTGTAGGCATTTTTTGAGTGTTTATTTTTTGGTTCTAATCCGCATATATATCACCATTGCTCTTGATTTTCTTGACTGTATAACTCTTAAATGGCAACATATACACGTGTGATTTAGTTTACGAAGATTTTTCAATGCCGAGAACCTCGATCAGAGAGTAAAAAAGGTGTAAGGTTCAAAATGGTGTAAAACTAAAATGGGCTATACCGGGCTAGGATTCGAGTTACAGGAACAAGGGGCCAAACCAACCACCCAAGAATGGACTCGTCGAGCGAAAACACTTGACAACCTCCTGGAAGCAGCTTTTGTTGCCGTCAGACCTTTCTCCATAAATTAGTAATCTGATGCCATCACTAAACACATTCCTTAAATTGTAGCCATTTTTTGAGTGTTTATTTTTTGGTTTCTATTCCACATATATATCACCATTGCTCTTGATTTTCTTGACTGTATATCTCTTAAATGTCAACATATAGACGTGTGATTTAGTTTACGAAGATTTTTCAATGCCGAGAACCTCGATCAGAGAGTAAAAAAGGCGTAAGGTTCACATTGGTGTAAAACTAATATGGGATATACCGGGCTAGGATTCGAGTTACAGGAACAAGGGCCAAACCAACCACCCAAGAATGGAATCGTCGTGCGAAAACACTTGACAACCTCCTGGAAACAGCTTTTCTTGCCACCAAACCATTCTCCATCAATTAGGAATCCGATGCCGTCACTAAACACATTCCTTAAATCGTAGCCATTTTTTGAGTGTTTATTTTTTGGTTTCTAATCCGCATATATATCACCATTGCTCTTGATTTTCTTGACTGTATATCTGTTAAATGTCAACATATACACGTGTGATTTAGTTTACGAAGATTTTTCAATGCCGAGAACCTCGATCAGAGAGGAAAAAAGGCGTAAAGTTCACAACGGTGTATAACTAAAATGGGATATACCTGGCTAGGATTCGAGTTACATGAGAAAGGGCCAAACCAACCACCCAAGAATGGAATCGTCAAGAGAAAACACTTGGCAACCTCCTGGAAGCAGCTTTTTTTGCCACCAGGCCTTTCTCCATCAATTAGGAATCTGATTTCGTTACTAAACATATTCCTTAAATTGTAACCATTTTTTCAGTGTTTACTTTTTGTTGTCTAATCCGCATATATATCACCATTGATCTTGATTATCTTGACTGTATATCTCTTAAATGTCAACATATACACGTGTGATTTAGTTTAGGAAGATTTTTCAATGCCAAGAACCTCGATCAGAGAGTAAAAAAGGTGTAAGGCTCACAATGGTGTAAAACTACTATGGGATATACCGGGCTAGTATTCGAGTTACAGGAACAAGGGCCAAACCAACCACCCAAGAATGGAATCGTCGAACGAAAACACTTGACAACCTCCTGGAAGCAGCTTTTGTTGCCATCAGACCTTTCTCCATAAATTAGGAATCTGATGCCATCACTATACACATTCCTTAAATTGTAGCCATTTTTTGAGTGTTTATTTTTTGGTTTCTAATCCGCATATATATCACCATTGCTCTTGATTTTTATGACTCTATATCTCTTAAATGTCAACATATAGACGTGTGATTTATTTTACGAAGATTTTTCAATGCAGAGAACCTCGATCAGAGAGTAAAAAAGGCGTAAGGTTCACATTGGTGTAAAACTAATATGGGATATACCGGGCTAGGATTCGAGTTACATGAACAAGGGCCAAACCAACCACCCAAGAATGGAATCGTCGTGCGAAAACACTTGACAACCTCCTGGAAACAGCTTTTCTTGCCACCAAACCTTGCTCCATCAATTAGGAATCTGATGCCGTCACTAAACACATTCCAAAAATCGTAGCCATTTTTTGAGTGTTTATTTTTTGGTTTCTAATCCGCATATATATCACCATTACTCTTGATTTTCTTGACTGTATATCTCTTAAATGTCAACATATACACGTGTGATTTAGTTTACGAAGATTTTTCAATGCCGAGAACCTCGATCAGAGAGTAAAAAAGGTGTAAGGTTCAAAATGGTGTAAAACTAAAATGGGCTATACCGGGCTAGGATTCGAGTTACAGGAACAAGGGGCCAAACCAACCACCTAAGAATGGAATCGTCGAGCGAAAACACTTGGAAACCTCCTGGAAGCAGCTTTTCTTGCCACCAGACCTTTCTCCATCAATTAGAAATCTGATGCCGTCACTAAACACATTCTTTAAATTGTAGCCATTTTTGAGTGTTTATTTTTTGGTGTCTAATCCGCATATATATCACCACTGCTCTTGATTTTCTTGACTGTATATCTCTTAAATGTCAACATATATACGTGTGATTTAGTTTACCAAGATTTTTCAATGCCGAGGACCTCGATCAGAGAGTAAAAAATGCGTAAGGTTCACAATGATGTAAAATTAAAATGGGATATACTGGGCTAGGATTCGAGTTACAAGAGAACGGGCCAAACCAACCACCCAAGAATGGAATCGTCGAGCGAAAACACTTGGCAACCTCCTGGAAGCAGCTTTTCTTGCCACCATACCTCTTTCCATCAATTAGGAATATAATGCCGTCACTAAACATATTCCTCAAATTGTAAGCATTTTTTGAGTGTTTATTTTTTTGTGTCTAATCCGCATATATATCGTCACTGCTCTTGATTTTCTTGATTGTATATCTCTTAAATGTCAACATATACACGTGTGATTTAGTTTACGAAGATTTTTCAACGACGAGAACCTCGATCAGAGAGTAAAAAAGGCGTAAGGTTCACAATGGTGTAAAACTAAAATGGGGTATACCGGGCTAGGATTCGAGTTAAAGGAACAACGGCCAAACCAACCACCCAAGAATTGAATCGTTGAGCGAAAACACTTGGCAACCTCCTGGAAGCAGCTTTTCTTGCCACCAGACCTTTCTCCATCAATTAGGAATCTAATGCAGTCACTAAACACATTCCTTAAATTGTAGCCTTTTTTTAAGTGTTTATTTTTTGGTGTTTAATCCGCATATATATCACCATTGCTCTTGATTTTCTTGACTGTATATCTCTTAAATATCAAGATATACACGTGTGATTTAGTTTACGAAGATTTTTCAATGTGGAGAACCTCGGTCAGAGAGTAAAAAAGGCGTAAGGTTCACAATGGTGTAAAACTAAAATGGGATATACCGGGCTAGAATTCGAGTTACAGGAACAAGGGCCAAACCAACCACCCAAGAATTGAATCGTCGAGCGAAAATACTTGGCAACCTCCTGGAAGCAGCTTTTCTTGCCACCGGACCTTTCTCTATCAATTAGGAATCTGATGCCGTCACTAAACACATTCCTTAAATTGTAGCCATTTTTGGTGTCTAATCCGCATATATATCACCATTGCTCTTGATTTTCTTGACTGTATATCTCTTAAATGTCAACATATACACGTGTGATTTAGTTTACGAATATTTTTCAATGCCGAGAACCTCGATCAGAGAGTAAAAAAGGCGTAAGGTTCACAATGGTGTAAAACTAAAATGGGATATACCTGGCTAGGATTCGAGTTACAGGAACAAGGGCCAAACCAACCACCCAAGAATGGAAATCTCGAGCGAAAACACTTGACAACATCCTGGAAGCAGTTTTTCTTGCCACCGGACCTTTCTCCATCAATTAGTAATCTGATGTCGTCACTAAACACATTCCTTAAATTGTAGCCATTTTTTGTGGGTTTATTTTTTGGTGTCTAATCCGCATATATAGCACCATTGCTCTTGATTTTCTAGACTGTATATCTCTTAAATGTCAACATATACACGTGTGATTTAGTTTACGAAGATTTTTCAATGCCAAGAACCACGATCAGAAAGGAAAAAAGGCGTGAGGTTCACAATGGTGTAAAACTAAAATGGGATATATCGGGCTAGGATTCGAGTTACAGGAGAAAGGGCCTAACCAACCACCCAAGAATGGAATTGTCAAGGGAAAACACTTGGCAACCAAGTGGAAGCAGCTTTTCTTGCCACCAGACCTTTCTCCATCAATTAGGAATCAGATCCCGTCACTAAACACATTCCTCAAATTGTAACCATTTTTTGAGAGTTTATTTTTTGGTGTCTAGTCCGCATATTTTCACCATTGCTATTGATTTTCTTGATTGTATATCTATTAAATGTCAACATATACACGTGTGATTTAGTTCACGAAGATTTTTAAATGTCGAGAACCACGATCAGAGAGTAAAAAAGGCGTAATGTTCACAATGGTGTAAAACTAATATGGGATATATCGGGGTAGGATTCGACTTACAGGAACAAGGGCCAAACCAACCACCCAAGAATGGAATCGGCGAGCGAAAACACTTCGCAACTTCCTGGAAGCAACTTTTCTTGCCACCAGACCTTTCTCCATCAATTAAGAATCTGATGCCGTCACTAAACACATTCCTTAAATTGTAGCCATTTTTTGAGTGTTTATTTTTTGGTTTCTAATCCGCATATATATCACCATTGCTCTTGATTTTCTTGACGGTATATCTCTTAAATGTCAACATATACACGTGTGATTTAGTTTACGAAGATTTTTCAATGCCAAGAACCTCGATCAGAGAGTAAAAAAGGTGTAAGGTTCACAATGGTGTAAAACTAAAATGGGATATACCAGGCTAGGATTCGAGTTACAGGTACAAGGGCCAAACCAACCACCAAAGAACTAAATCGTCGAGCGAAAACACTTGGCAACCTCCTGGAAGAAGCTTTTCTTGCCACCAGACCTTTCTCCGTCAATTAGGAATCTGATGCCGTCACTAAACACATTTCTTAAATTGTAGCCATTTTTTGAGTGTTTATTTTTTGGTGTCTAATCCGCAAATATATCACCATTGCTCTTGATTTTCTTGACTGTATATCTCTTAAATGTCAACATATACACGTGTGATTTAGTTTACGAATATTTTTCAATGCCGAGAACCACGATCAGAGAGTAAAAAAGGCGTAAGGTTCACAATGGTGTAAAACTAAAATAGGATATACCGGGCTCCGATTCGAGTTACAGGAACAAGGGCCAAACCAACCAATCAAGAATGGAATCGTCGAGCGAAAACACTTGACAACATCCTGGAAGCAGCTTTTCTTGCCACCAGACCTTTCTCCATCAATTTGGAATCTGAAGTCGTCACTAAACACATTCCTTAAATTGTAGCCATTTTTGAGTGCTTATTTTTTGGTGTTTAATCCGCATATATATCACCATTGCTCATTACTTTCTTGATTGTATATCTCTTAAATGTCAACATATACACGTGTGATTTAGTTTAAGAAGATTTTACAATGCCGAGAACCTCGATCAGAGTGTAAAAAGGCGTAAGGTTCACAATGGTGTAAAACTAAAATGGGATAAACCGGGCTAGGATTCGAGTTACAGGAACAAAGGTCAAACTAACCACCCAAGAATGGAATCGTCGAGCGAAAACACTTGACAACCTCCTAGAAGCAGCTTTTCTTGCCACTAGACATTTCTCCATCAATTAGGAATCTGATTCCGTCATTAACACATTCCTTAAATTGTAGCCATTTTTTTAGTGTTTAATTTTTGGTGTCTAATCCGCATATATACAAACCATTGCTCTTGATTTTCTTGACTGTATATCTCTTAAATGTCAACATATACACGTGTGATTTCGTTTACGAAGATTTTTTAATGCCGAGAACCTCGATCAGAGAGTAAAAAGGCGTAAGGTTCGCAATGGTGTAAAACTAAAATGGGATATACCGGGCTAGGATTCGAGTTACAGTAAAAAGGGCTAAACCAACCACCCAAGAATGGAATCGTCGAGCGAAAACACTTGACAACCTCCTGGAAGCAGCTTTTCTTGCCACCAGACCATTCTCCATCAATTAGGAATCTGATGTCGTCACTAAACACATTCCTTAAATTGTAGCCATTTTTTTAGTGTTTAATTTTTGGTTTCTAATCTGCATATATATCACCATTGCTCTTGATTTTCTTGACTGTATATCTGTTTAATTTCAACATCTAGACACGTGATTTAATTTACGAAGATTTTTCAATGCCGAGAACCTCGATCAGAGAGTAAAAAAGGCGTAAGGTTCACAATGGTGTAGAACTAAAATGGGATATATCGGGATAGGATTTGAGTTACATGAAAAAGGGCCAAACCAACCACCCAAGAATGGAATCGTCGAGCGAAAACCCTTGGCAACCACCTGAAAGCAGCTTTTCTTGCCACCAGACATTTCTCCATCAATTTAGGAATCCAATGCCGTCACTAAACACATTCTTAAATTGTAGCCATTTTTTGAGTGTTTATTTTTTAGTCTCTAATCTGCATATATATGTCACCATTGCTCTTGATTTTCTTGACTGTATATCTCTTAAATATCAACACACACACTTGTGATTTAGTTTACGAGGATTTTTCAATGTCGAGAACCTCGATCAGAGAGTAAAAAAGACGTAAGGTTCACAATGGTGTAAAACTAAAATGGGATATACCGGGCTAGGATACGAGTTACATGAACAAGGGCCAAACCAACCACCCAAGAATGGAATCGTCGAGCGAAAACACTTGACAACCTCCTGGAAGCAGCTTTTCTTGCCACCAGACCTTTCTCCATCAATTAGGAATCTGATGCCGTCACTAAACATATTGCTTATATTGTATCCATTTTTTGAGTGTTTATTTTTTGGTGTCTAATCCGCATATATATCATCGTTGCTCTTGATTTTCTTGACTGTATATCTCTTAAATGTCAACATGTACACGTGTGATTTAGTTTACGAAAATTTTTCAACGCCGAGAACCTCGATCAGAGAGTAAAAAAGGTGTAAGGATCACAATGGTGTATAACTTAAATGGGATATACCTGGCTAGGATTCAACATATACACGTGTGATTTAGTTTACGAAGATTCTTATAGTACCTATTCACAGAAACTTCATGCTCATTCCATTGTTGCTCTTTTTCTTCAGTAGTGGATTCTTTTGGAGGATCAGCAAATTCTTTAGGAAACTTTCCTTCAAGTTTCTGCTTCATATCCATAACCACAGCACTTAGGGCTCCCAGATTTGTTTCCAGCTCATTGATTTTCTGATTTTAACCACCAATTCTTCCAAAAGACTAGCAATCTGAGCATCATTGAATATCTTTTCTTCTTCAAGAGTAGAGATTCTGCGCCTCAGAATTGTGGTCTCATTTTCTTCAAACAAATCTTCACTGTCGGAACTATCAGCAGCTTCAGGAATTGCAACTTGTTTTAACTTAGTTGCTGCTTCAACTTAACTAGAAGCAGCTTTCAGTAGCTCAGCAGCTCTAACAACATCAGCTTCAGATGGACCACTGCTCGAACCTTCACCTGGTTTAGGAGCAGGCATATACATAGCAGCTCTTTCATTTAATACAAAATCAATGATTTTTGGATTGAGTTCTGACGGTATGTAGTTAAACTTCTGTTGTGAAGTGCCAGTGGGGGTAGATGTTTCTGTGGTTGTCTGAACTTCAACATTTACCTCACCGCTGATCCTAGGATCTCTTCTGCTTCGTTTCATAGGAGGAAGATCAGCGGCAGGTTCTTCTCGAGGATTATCAGCATCAGCAGTTTCAGTTGTAGTGATCGGTTCAACATGAGGTGGGCTCATATTAACTGGTTCATTAACGTCTTCAGGTTCTGTTGTGAGGCCTTCAGCAAGTGTCTGTGTCTCTGTCTCGTCAACATCATCATTCACTTCATCATCATCAATCATTCTATTATCAGCAATATCCTCTTCACTTTCAACACCAGTCAAATCCACGTTCTCGACTGGTTCTTGCGTTCCAGCAGGAGCTTCAATTATTTCTACATCGTGCTCTTCAGCTACAATGGCATTGATCTGAGCAGGTGCCTCTTCTTGAATCTCAGCGAAAGCTCCAAACTTCTCTAACTTTCGCTTGTTTTGATACTTCATCTCAACATTGTCTCTCGACCTCTGATTCAGCATGGTAAATACCAAATGATTCATCATCTTGGCGTCATAAGTCTTTACTGTAATTGGCAACTTCGGATATTTATTTTCTAAGATCAGCTGCACGAATCTAGGGAACTTGTACCAATACTTCTAATTTATGGTTTTTACATTAGCCATCATATCATCAAACACACTCTTTGAGTAGTTGTATTTCCACCATTCAACTACTGAAACTACTCCAGATGTTTGCTTCAATGTCAGTTTATCTAGACCACTCTTGTTCCCACTTATACACACCAGGTAGATGCGTGCCAGAAATCTCCAATATGGATGCAGCAGTTTCTTAATCGTGGGAGGAGGACATGCTCCCTCATAGCTCATCTTTACCAAAACTTCCATGACCATTTCCTTTGGATACTCCACTGGATCATTATCCTCATCACCAAACAACAAAACTTCACGAATGTCTTGCTCGCTGACTGAAACTTCCTTTCCCTGAACCTTTAACTTAATGACCACATCTCCTTTCTTTGCCGTGGCATTATCCCAGAAATCCTTGATCCAATCTTCACATATTACAGGATTCTCCCAAAGTGAGTAAGCCAATCTGCATGTGTTCAGACCCACGATCATCGACTTGTACATTTTGAATCCCTTTGGAGGATCTGACAGGTAACAAGCAACATTCATCGTCTTTTCCCACGTTGAAACATGAGAACCTGTTGTTTTCTTTCCTGTATCTGCAACAACCGAGACAAGTTAGACCTGTGAACAATATTCTGAAACTTAAAATTCTGAGTTTGACCATAAACTTGGTCAAACAAAGCCTAAATATTGTTAAAACAATTTCAAAAAATTTAAAACAAGAACTAAGATATGTTATTCTGTTGAAAAAATTTATGAAATTATAATAACATAGTTATTCGGATCACAATTCCTAAAACAGGCCCAAAAGAAATGGATCAGGCCCAAAGATTAAGGAGTTGTGTGATTCAAAGAGTGGTGTGCGATTGAGCTTTAAGTGTGCGAGGACCCCTTCTTTAAATTGCCAATAAGTTTGAGAGTAAACGAGTAAATGTGTCCCAATCACGCACTTTTGTGCGATTAACAAAGTCAATCGCACATCTTACCGGTCAACGAAAGTCAACAAAAATCTCAATCGCACATCTCCTTTGGTCAAACAAGGTCAAAGGAAGCCAATCGCACAAGTGTCTGGTCAAAGAAGGTCAAACAAGTATCAATCGCACAAGTCTTGGTCAAATGAGGGGCAAAACAGACTTTTCACACATAATACCAAGGGACAAAACTGTCCAACCCCAACTTGTGCGATTCAACAGATGGCGCGTGCACACCACTCGCCGTCTCCGGTCATCTTCTCCGGTGATACCTGCATTTTCCGGCGACTAACTAGGGTTCCGAACAGAATTTTCCGGCCAAAATTTACGTATCTGATGATTTATAACACCCTAGCCACCTAAAAACCTTCTATATTCAAGCCATACCAACATCGATTATGAAATATTTAGGATTTACCAACCCTTTAACCACCACATAAATCCCATAGAATCAAAGTTCAAAAGCCTGATTATGCATTCAAGATGTATCAAAAGAGAGAGCTCACTAACCTTTAGATTTTTCTTTTGATTTTGACATGACTGAGATATGAGCAGATTAGATTCAGGAACGATGATGCTGATGAAAAGGGGTGTGCGACTGAGTGTCTTTTGAGTTTTTGAAAGAAGTTAAAAAAAACGATGAAGAAGGTAACCTTTTTCACCGCCGTCGCACACCCTATTTAAAGCCAATCTCACACTTTTCAACCAAGGGGGCCCACCAAGTATGCGATGGGCCCAACCGTCCCCTTTTAAAAAACACAGTTTTAGATTTTTGGGGCCCACCAAGTTTAGGGTGGGCCCAGCTAGAATCCCGAGGATAAACCTTTTAAAAGCTTCATGCAAGGATTTGTTTTATGAAGATGCGGCCTTTCTCGATTCATAAACACACGGTCACGAATTGTTTTTTGTATTTTTCTAGTTTTTCAAATGTTTTTATATTTTTCTGAGAGACAACATCCCCGTAAATTTTTGCTTAAAATTGAAAATAAAAATAAAAGAAAAAACAATTTTAAGAAACAAATTTACGGAAACAAAGAAAAATATTTTTGTGTGACCGTGGTCAATCCTCGAAATCGACCATTTTTAGAAGTTCAAGAAAACGTGCTTTATCAACCGGTTTTGTAAAAATATCTGCGACATTGTCGTCAGTATGAATTTGATCCATTTTAATTAAACCCTGGTTGAAAGAATCACGAATGAAATGAATTTTTATGGCAATGTGCTTGGTTTTTGAAAAATATACCAGATTTTTCACTATTTGGATAGCTGCATCATTGTCACAATAAATGGGAGTTTGGGAAAAATTCAAACCGTAGTCCACCAGCTGGTGTTGAATCCAGATAACCTGAGAGCAGCAGGCTGAAGCGGCCACATACTCGGCTTCTGCAGTCGACAGTGAAACAGTTTGCTGCTTCTTGCATTGCTAGGAGATGAGGCGATCCCCTAGAAACTGGCATCCAGCTGACATAGACTTCATGTCCTTACCAGTTCCTCCAAAATTGTTGTCAGAAAAAGCACACAGATCAAATGGAGATTCTTTTCGATACAGAAGTCCAAGCCGAGGCCTGCCCTTAAGATATCAAAAGATTCTCTGAACAACATTTAAATGAGAAAGTTTAGGAGCAGCCTGATAACGTGCACACTGACACACAGCAAACATGATATCTGGTCTACTGGTTGTTGACGTGGGCGCGACTATACACATTTATTTACAGTATTTACAATCACACCCAGCGTAACTTTGTGTTTTAAATTTATAAAAATGGTTTATACCTTAACATTAAAACACACACAACAAAGGACAAGTGTATCATGTCATATATGTAGCAAAGTATTGGTCTGATCCAGATATCGATCCATGGAACACGGGCGTTATTAATTACTAAATTTCTATCATTAATTTACCAGATAAAAGGATAAGTGAATGGTTGTTTAACTAAGTTATCTAAATTATATATAAAACATAAATATATTATTATCTTGTTTCACAAACAACCTAAACATGTTATCTATCAGATATGTCACAAAAGCACTTAATCAATTTTCCAATTTCGAGACAGTTAGTCATCCGCTATGATTTTTCTAACATGATGATTCTTTGGAAAGTTAACGCGATAAACACACGTTAACCACCTAAACTCATTCTTTATCGAGCTATTGATATTCATTCATGTGAACCTTTAAAGATAGATTAGACATCCGCTAGGAGTTTTCTAACCTCACTTAATAAAGAAAGCAATACCGATGGTCACAATATAGCCACGAGGATAAGCATTTAAGTAGATCATATAACAACATATTTCACCTTTACAAGTCTTAAGCACAAATCTACCATGCCAGCAATTTCAAACCAAAACTACTAAACAAGGATCATAAACCGCGTTCAAGAACATGTAATCAACACCGTATAATTCATTAGAACCCTTACGTGCAAGAAAGTATTCCTAATCAAAATAAGATATATCTTAGACAAAACCAATACCCCTCTCGAGTCTCATGGTGTAAACAAGTTTACAAACAAGTGATTAATCAAGAAATAGTTACCATCCCACTAACCATAGATTCATTATCCAAGATAATCAAACATAATCTGGAACTCAACATCAATGAAACGTTCGTTATATAATCATGAAGATTCAACATGAAAAAGTACTAAAGATTCATACAAACAAGATTACAACATAAAGATTATTCAAGAAACAAGTTCACTACTACTATATTAAACATAAACTAACATCAGCTCAATACTTGCAAAATGATCAGAATACATGTTTAAGAACAAGGAATCAAACCATAAACAAGCAAGGAATTGATGGGTTGGATCGGTTATGCTTCCATTCGGTCTTTAAGCTTCAAAGTGATCTGATCAGGACTGCTTCGGAACCCAGAAATCGCCCAGAAACATGGAGAAAAACCCAACATTTGAACCAGTAGCGAATGGCTGTATTTATAGAAGAGTTTATGATCGGCACAGTCGTGTCGATGGTCGCACAGTCGTGCGACAGGTGTTGTCGGGTGACGTCCGTTTGCCCGATTCGATGTCAGCCAAGTGGACAAGTTACCTGGGTGATCAGATCGGCACGGTCATGCCGTTGGTCACACGGTAGTGCGAGGTCACCAGAAAGTTGATCAGAAAGCTTGATTTGGCAGTGGCACGGTCATGCGGCGGGTGGCACGGTCATGCGGCCCGGGAATAGATTGGCACTGGCAGTTGCACTGGCAGTGCTTCCGAGATCAAGCAATCGGCACGGTAGTACCGTCAGGTCGCACGGTTGAGACCTGGCAGATCAGAATTTTGTTCTTTTTATCAGAAATGCATCAGAATTTGTCCGTTTTCATCAGATTTTTCCTTTGTGCTCTATTTAAGACCTGAAAATATAAAAGTACTGAATTCTAAACGTTGCTATTTCGGTCAAAAACGCTTAAGACGGAAGTGTTTTGGGGTATAAAAACATGTATAGTTTAACGTATATCAAACATCCCCACACTTGAACTTTGCTTGTCCTTAAGCAAACTTAAAAATAAAACATAGAATCAAATCTGAATATTTACAAAGTTACTAATTTGTTTGGTGGTCAAATTGGTTTTCAAAAAGTCATCATCAAAGATCTAAACAAACAAGCTTTGTTGAATGTATGAAAGGATAATTATAAAGCAATGATTCTACGTCTGATTGACTTAGCATGCAAATCTTTATATTTCTCATGATGTTGACACACACTCGGTTAAATTTCTGAATCATACATATAATGTGTATGCAAAACACTCGATGCCTAGTCTATGAATCATGCAATATCATAAGTTTGTCAAAAGATCTAATCTCTACCAATTTATATATGAAAAACATAAATCAAGAGGTCTTTGATGGGTTGTAACGTTAGGCTAAGGTTAAGGGTATGGAATGGATACTTGAAAGTGGCAAGAAAGGTTAAAACTTGGCGTTTTTATTTTTCTAGGATTCTGAACACGTTGCTAAGCTATTTGTGTATATGTTCAGAGTTTATTCTTTTTTTAACACTTCTACTCTCTATTTTCTTTCTTGATAGTTTTTCCATAATTCCCTTAGAGAGATTTGACAAACGGGGTTTCGCTCTCTATTTTTTTTGTATCTACAAAGATTCTAAATCAATCTAGAAAACTTTGGCCGAATTTTAACGAAAAAAGGGGTAAATATGAAAAGGTTATATTTGGTTTAGAAGGCTTAATATTTGGGTAAAGTTAAGAAAAATACGGAAAATAGGCTCAACATGGCGAACTAATGGATAATGTTGGGTGCGGGATATAAACAAATAAAAAGGCTAACAAAAGGGTATCCTAAGTGCCTCTATCATTTCTATGTAATTTCACATATTCATGATTTTGAAAAATATTCAAATGACAAGTTCAAAATTACATGAAACATCCGGCTCACTCATTTTCCGCAAAAACAAAGAAGCATTGTCAAGAAAGCAGTAAAGGCTCAAAAATATGCTCACATAAACGGAAGGAATGGGTATAAATATAAAGATAAACATGCAACTCTTTCTTTTTGTTTTATCACGCTTTTAGTTATCTTTTTCAAAAATCAATTTGGCTTGTCGGTTTTTATCAAATTTGATGCTTTCTAAAGAACACAATTGACCATTTTTGTTTTATTTTTCAAAAATATGTGCAGAAATCAGAACAGTTAAGGACAAACAAAGTTTAAAACCTTTTAAACTCTTCCCCACACTTGAACCTCACATTGTCCCCAATGTGAAATACATATTAGTTAAGCAATTATGAAGAGCTAAACTAATAATGTGAAAAGGGAAAGAGATACTCCCTCAGAGTTGGAGTTGACTTGTTTGAGTAAACTTTGATTGAAGCCTTCTCAACTCTGTGTGCATTTCTTTACAATTCTGCCAAGTATGTCACTTGCTAAAACAGTCAACATTACCATTGATCAAAATGTTAGATAATCAAACCAAATCCATTATTCAAATAAAGAAAAAACACTAATTAAACATTTAAAAACAAACATAAAGTTTTAAAAATCCCAAATCAAATAAAGTACTAAATAGAAATAAGATAAAACATCAGTTTCTGAATGGTCCGCTCCACCTCCTCCTACTCCTCCTCATCATCATCATCATGATGGCGTGTTCCAGATGAACCCGCCCCATAGTTACCTGGGTTTCCAAACGGAAACTGTGGAGGGTTTCCGAAGTGGCTAGGATATACGCTTTGTAGCCCTCCGAAAATGTAGGAAAAACCTGCATACATTTCCTCCCTCATGGTGTCTTGAGTTGCCCACATAGTCTACTGGGTGGCTCTCATAGTGTCTTGAGAAACCTACATTTGTTGAAACTGCTGGTACAATTCGGGGTAGGAAGGTATACCTGGAGGCCAGTTTGGCGGATATTGATTATTGGGATTGAACCCTACCAGAGGAACAGTTGATTAAAGCCAAAACTGGATCAGAACAGTGGATCCAGAATAAGCAGTGGATGTATACAAGTCTCTCCCCTTGAAAGTGATTCTAACAACTGATGGCGTTTATCCACTGTCCGTATACAAGTGTTGTTCTACAAACAACTGCTGGTCATGTAAAGACTGATGAAGATTGAAGACCTGTTGATCAATCTACTGTTATGGGTCAAGCACTGCTGATGATACAAGTACTGCTGGAGTCACAACAGTGGAAGGAGAAGGCAGTAGTTTAGTCTTTCCTTTATTATGTAATGTAATCTGTAGTTTGCTAAACAGTGTTTGTATTAGATCAGTAGTTAGAGTTTGTTAGGAGGTTAGATGTCACTTTCATGGTGACGTCAGCCAAGATGCTTCAGTGGTTTGCTCGTGCCTATAAATAGAACAATACCCTGTACTGTTCTATTAGCTCTTTCACCACTTGTCTTCCTGCACGAACAATTCTCTGTGAGCTCAGGCTGAGGGGGAGTTTGTATTGCATGCATGCAAAGTTGTAATCAGTGATTGAAATAAATTTAATCATTCGGTTCAATGTTCAAACATGTGTGTTGAATGCATTTCTCCTGTTTGATTGTGTGCAAAGTTTATTTCCATTTATTTCCGCTGCAATTACTTGTTCATCTTCATTAATCTCTAAACAAAAACACAATAAAAAAGAAACTCAGATCCTAACAATTGGTATCAGAGCTCGGACAGTCAAATTTAATCTAACAATCATTTTGACATAAATAGTTCAGCTCACAATCGTTGATACTGATAGTTGTTCGTTTTGTTGAAAAACAGAGTAAGGTTTAATCACGATCAAATTTGATTAATCAGTACCTGTAAAACAACCAGGATGACGTCACAATCACAAGATGATAAAAATTACATCGGTTCACTTTTCAAACCACCCATGTTGAAACGAAATGAATACAACATCTGGGAGAGAAGGATGGGTCACATCCTTACTCAACAGAATACTGGATGTTGGAGATCGGTTGTCTTTGGACCACATGTTCCAATGGTGCCAAGTGCTGAGGACACAAAGAAGTTCGAACCTAAGAAACCTGAAAACTATACTGAAACTAATTTTCAAAAATTCGAACTGGATGCCAAAGCATTTAGCATCATTGCATCTGCACTACCCAATGAAATTTATGCTGGGCTGTTACACTGTAACAGTGCCAAGGAATTATGGGATGCACTTAAGGAACAATTTGGGGGGACTGAAGAAGTAATTGAAAATAACAGGGAAATTATGAATCAGCAGTATGAAACCTTTTGTCACATTAAGGGTGAATCATTAACTCAACAGTTTGAGCGATTCAGTTGTCTCATTAGTGAGCTAAGACTTGTTAAAGTTGAATTTCCTAAATCTACACAAAATAGCAGGTTTCTTAGATCACTACCTGAAAAATGGGATACAATTGCCTTTGTAACTAGAAACTCTGTTGAGTTCAAAGATCTGACACTGACCCAACTTCATGGTAGACTCCTGAACTATGAAAGGGAGTTAAACCAGAAAAAGAAGTTGCAAGAGTCTGGCAAAGTTGCAAATGATTATTCATTTGGCAACACAGCTCTTCTAGGTCAAGAGGAGTCTGGCAGAAGTAAGGATCAGAGTTATGATCATTTTATTGACATAACTTCTTGTGGTAATTTCAACTCTGATCCTCACTCATCCAACTTTGCTTTCACAGCAAATGGAGAAAGCCAGAACTCTGATAATCTGTGCTTTGAACTCAATGACTTACAGCACTTTGATCCAACTGATCTTGAAGAATTGGACATTTTGCATCAATTGGCATTGCTTAGTGTAAGAACAAACAAATTTTATAAAAGGACAGGGAGAAAATTCCCAGGGTTACATGGGAATTTAAAAGTGGGGTTGGATAAGTCAAAGATTAAGTGTTATAAGTGCAATAGGCTAGGTCATTTTGCTCGGGAATGTAGGAGTCAAACCACTGGTCCAATTATTACTCATCCCAGCTCAAACCCTAGACCACAAAACCAAAGCACTGTGCACTATTCCCATTATACCCCTACTGCCCATGTAAACACTGCCCATTATGCAAACCCTATTCCTGTGCATTATGTTCAAACCACTGTCCCTCAAATTCAGTATGTCCAAGCTCCTGTACCTCAGGTTCAAGTGCAACCAGTTGCACCACAACAAGCTGCACCACCAACAGTGGTTCAACCAGATCAGCACAACTTTTTCACCCAAGGCTTTGTTGAGTGGAGCAGTATACCTGATGAACTTGGTGATGAAAATTTTGCACGCTATGCTACTAATGATGCTTCTAATGATGAATTTTGTCTTATGGCATTAGAGTCAATTCCAGAAGAGCTGGATGCTGAAAAAGGACAGCTAAGTGATGAAACAGTGGATGAAGTTCCTGAAGCAGTGGTTACTGTTGTTGCTGGTGAAATACTGCTGGGAGAAAATTCAGAACCCCTGATAGAACCACTGTCTGATCCCTGGTCTGAAGAAGAAGAGAAGAAACATGGTGAGAAGGAAGAGAAGGTGACTTATGAGAAAGAGCATACTTGTGATTGTGCCATGATGGCTGTAGCTAAGGTATCATCTCAGGTTCTTGAAAATCTGTGTTCAGACAAATGCATCATAACATTTGCTAACATTAAAGAGGTGAATGAAAACCTTAGGGATAGAGTGTTGAATGATGAAGTCAAATTTGAAAAGTCTTTAAAAGAACTTAAAAACAAATTGGCTGATAAGGATAAAGAAATCTGCAGTCTAAAAGAGGAGCATAGCATAACCAAGAACCAACTCCAAACAATGGTAGAAAAATATCAAGTTTACAAAAAGGAGTTGGAATCCACCCAAATCACTTGTGAAAGATGGGTGGAATCTTGCAAAGGTTATGAGGTCATGCTTGAAAAACAGCTTGAAAGCAATGTAAAATTTGGCATAGGGTTTAGAAAATATGATGAAATTGAAAACACTGCTGCAAAACAAGCTGGTTCAGTTAAAATAACACCAACCAACAAGAATGGCCAAGAAGTTAACATAACTGACAAACTTGGTAACAAAATCACTCTGGAAAGATCTGTGGGATCCTCAACCTTTGAGGAAATTGAGAAATACCAATTTAAACCCACATGGTCTGATGAGTGTGACATTCTTGAAAATTTTAAACCAATGGACTTCACAACCACTGATGGTGTAAAAGCTCATAAAGCAAAGGTCATTCCTCTCAAAGACATCCCAACAGTGGTTCAAAACTCTGTTGCTAAGGAGTCTGGGAAGAAGAAAAGAAGAGAAAAAGTAAAAAACTTGTTTTGTGATTTTTGTGAAAAGAATAACCATCTAACAAAAGACTGTTTTCATCTAAAAGCATATGATATCAACAAAACTAGTGTTATTGTACCTGTTGAGAGCTGCACCATCTGTGGTAAAACAAACCACAAAACTCAGGAATGTGTGTATCTCAAATCCTTTGATGTAAAAAAGAATGAATACACTGCAAAAACATCCTTGAGTTCATCAACATCATCTGTCAAATTCACCTAGAATCAACCACTGTTTGTGCCAGTTCAAACAGCTATTACAAAACAGCTGAACCAAACCTCTGTTAAGAGAGATGTTCAGGTGACTGATGCACCCCCTGCCAACCAATACTGAAGAGGTAAAGGTCAACCACCATACCAAAGGATCCCACATGTTTATGAGGTTTACAAAAAGCCCTCTAAACCAAGAGTGAATAGGCATCCTTTTGGGTACCAGCAGATCATTGGGCAAGACCCCCAGCAGTGGTTAGAGAAAAACAGTACCAAAACTGTCCAAACCCCTAAGCTAACCACTGTCCATCCACCTGAACAAAACACAGACACTGTTGAGACCCCATCCAAAGCCTTGTTGGCTTTGGAGACCCAAATGAACTAATCCTTTTACTTCATGTGCAGGGAGCTTCTGCATGCTTAGATAGCCTTTGGTATGTAGATAGTGGAGGCTCCAGGCACATGACAGGATGTAGAGCCCTACTCAAAGATTTCAAAATCCATGGAGGGGGTGATATATCTTTTGGTAATAATAGTAAAGGGAAGGTTCTGGGGTCTGGTACAATACAGTCTGGTAATGTCAAATTTGAAAATGTCAATCTAATAGATAATCTAAAATTCAACCTCCTGAGTGTCTCACAAATGAGTGATAAGGGCTATGGCTCATTCTTCACAAAGGATTGTTGTAGGATTGTTGGACCAGAAATGGTTAAAAAGATTGAAGAAATAATAAAAAGTGGAAAAACCCAACTTGTTGCTCAAAGGAGTGGCAATGTTTATGTGGTGGATATGTCAAAAGAGAGCCCCAGGACCGATGCCTGTCTGTCCTCAACTGCCTCTAACAAAGAGATAGAATTATGGCACAGGAGATTGGGGCACACAAATCTCAAGACAATCACTGCTATTTCAAAACAGGGGTTAGTAAGAGGCTTACCTCAAAAACTGTTCACCTATCCTGAGCATTGTGTTACCTGCCTAAAAGGAAAACAACATAAAAGGTCATACAAATCAATTGAAGAGTCCAAAACAACCAAGTGCTTGCAAATGCTTCACATGGATCTGTTTGGCCCAGTTAAAGTCATGAGGCTTAGGAAGAAAAGATATTGTTTGGTTATTGTTGATGACTTTTCTAGGTTTACATGGACTTACTTTTTACACTCAAAAGATGAGATGCAGGAATTCTGCAAGACTTTGTTAAACAGGTTGAAAAGCAGTTTGACTTACCAGTAAAAGTCTTCAGGAGTGATAATGGCACAGAGTTCAGAAACAAGGAGTTAGATGATTTCTGTGTGTCAAAAGGGATTGTAAGGCAGTACAGCATTCCAAGAACACCAGAACAAAATGGGGTTATTGAAAGAAAGAACAGGACTTTGATTGAGGCTGCCAGAACCATGCTTGTTGATTCTGGTTTGCCATTAACTTTTTGGGAAGAGGTAGTAAACACTGCTTGCTATGTCCAAAACAGACTTCTAATCAACCCCAGGCATCAAAAGACTGCCTATGAACTACTGTATAAAATAAAGCCATTGATTTCATTTTCAAAGTTTTTGGCTGCCCATGTTTCATTTTAAACTTAAAAGATTCTATCTCAAAGTTTGCAGCCAAAATTGATTGTGGTTATCATCTGGGATACTCAACCACTGCTAAGGCCTACAAAGTGTTTAACACAAGGACTAAGATAGTGGAAGAGACTTTGAATGTGAAGTTCAATGAACTTTCGTCAATGAAAATCCCAGCAAACCCTGCTGAATTATTTGATCTTGATAAATTCACATTTGAAAGTGTTGTTGTCAAGACTAACAATGCAGGTCCATCAGAAAGTTCATCATCAGACTATGGATATGAAGTCATCATTCCACAACAAAAGTCTGCATCAAATGGTAGAGCAGCAGATGTTCAAAACAGCTGTCAAAGCTCAACCACTGCTACCTCAACAGTTGTTGACCAAAGTAGCCCATCAACCCCTGCTTCCACATCATCAATCACTGTTGATAAAAGTTCTCAAACAGTGGATCAAAGTCAACATGTGTCCACACCACTACCTCCTATTCCACCCCCATTTGAAGCCACTGCTGGATCATCAAAGTCACCAGCAGTGGTTAGCTCAGATGATTCACATCTGCAGCCTTCACCATTAAATTCCATTGTTCCATACCAAGGAGATCTAATCTTCTTGAAATCTCATCCACCTGACTAAATCATTGGCAACATCAATGATGTCACACCCCGACCACGTGGAACATACAAAACGTGGCGGAAACATCGGGGCGTGTTGCAACAGAATTAATGTTTCATAACCATGGATATCAAAAGTGTTTCGTTTTATTAATCATTGAATAATTACATCGTTTAGGAATCTAAATACACTAATTAAACATAGTCTATCATTGTTATTTAGTCACTAAGGCCTTGTCCAGTCCTATGTGAGCATGCATCTTATCAATCGATTTCATTCAATCAATACCTGAAACATATGTGAAAACGAGGTCAGCAAAGAAATGCTGGCGAGTACATAGGTTTTGTAGGAGTGTCGAAATCATGGCTAGTTTAGATGTTGCAATACTTTATTTAAAAACCTTGTTTTGAAAAGAGTATAATATTGCAACTTAATTAACCAACTCAAATCAAGCGGGTTATAATTTGTAAAACCTCGTAGCCATGACTCTTAACTCAAAAACATTTGTTTTAGTAAATTATTTGGAAAAACAATGATAAGTTCAGGTGATATGTATAAATAAGAAAATAAAGCATGATTAAATGAATAACCATGTAATATGAGTTTGTATAAGATAAATTGTTTGTAAATAAATGTCTTGTGAAAAGTATGTTACTTGTATAAAATGTTCTATGTCTCGAGCTGAAATGATTCAAATAACACTACAATATGTAATACCATACAAACACTTATATATAGGAAGTACCAGCGGCGTATCCACCATGCTTGTATCATATTCCACACGCATTGTTACTTAATCATTTAATCCAAACCAAACCACCAAAGTAATTGTTAAAACATCGTGTGAAAACCCAATCGTTACCCAATCGTTACCCAATCGTTAAAACATCGTGTGAAACCTAATCGTTAATTGTTTAATTCGTTTTAGGTCGTGAAACTACTTATGTGGTCGTCTCGCTAATAACATTCAAACCTTCTTGACTTTCGTCGCTTCTCGATTTCGTCGCTTCTCGATTTCGTCGCTTCTCGTTATCGTCGCTTCTCGTTTTCGCATTAACAAACCTCCATAGGGTAAGTTAACACTTACAGATTCAGTCGCTACCCACAACACCCACACATAACCACGGGTGCAGTAAATAACGGGATTTGTCAGATCCTATGGTACCATAACCTAATACTGGTCGGCTTGATCATTGCTAATGAATGTCATATGTTATGTAACTACAACCAACAAGTTTGTTCACTTTATGAAATCGTTATTAGTTTTGTATAAATCGTCTTTATCGTTTTTGAAACTATTGTTATAACATCGAAAACATTTAGCACATATGAGTCACCCCAAAACAATTGAAAACAGTAAAATAGGGGAAGAATGTACTCGCCTGAGAATGCTTGGAGGTCTTGAACAACAACCAAACAAAGCTTGAGGGAGCACGGAATCAATCGGCAATCTAAAACTATATAAATAAACCGGACCTAAATCGGGAGATCGGATAGGATGAGGCTTGGTAAACCAAACGAGTTTTGGAACTCATATGATATGGTTTAACAAGACCTACATACTACAATGAAACCAAACCTAAGTGCTATCGACCCATCGCGGCCCATTACGACCCGTTTAGGAAGCTTATGCTACTTTAACGCGTCGTTCGCGTAAAACGCGTTCGGACCGCCTAACTAGTCCTATGACAAGTGTTATATGCCTAAACATGTTACTTAATTAGTTATGTGACAAAAGTTTAGGTTACATATGCTTAATTACCAATTATACATGAAAAGGGTATTCTGGTAATTTACCTAAGGCATATAAACTACCTATCATACAACTACTTAAACGATGTGACCATAGGGTATAACCTCGGAAGGTTATTCCCTACCTACTATGGTCACCTAATGTATTTGGTCCGATCCTAATGATCGACCAAATGGGTCGAGTTCGAAGGTATAGGCGATTTATTAGATCGCCTACCCTACGACCCTAGACAACGTGGTAATCAGTGGGCATAGTCCCAAAGGACTATGACCAACGTGATTACACTCACGTTGCGAAGTTCAAACGAACTTCGCATTGACCATTACTGGTCAACGCTGAAAGTCAAACAAAGTTTGACTTTCTGACTCGAAAAGCAGTAAAATAAGGAAAAGAACGAAAGAATACTAACCCAGGGTCCCCGAATGCTAATCCCGATTCAAGAATCTCAGGTATGAAACAATGGTTTCAACTTAGAGATCCTCAAATCAGAATTCTAGTGCATAATGAGGTTGTGTGGGTTGGGTATTTATAGGAATACCCGAACCGTTAGGATCGTTTCATGGAAAACGTGCCATGAATCCAACCCGTACACTTGTCGGAACCTTATGGTGACTAGAATGCCATCCTTATCTGATGACTAAGCAATTGGTAATGTGTGGGTGTGGTTAAATCTGCTGAAAACAGGCTGTTTAAACATTGCATCTGGTCAGAAGACCCCCTGCGCATCGTAGGGCAAAAGTCCCTGCGCATCGTAGGGGTTAAGTTTGGCAGATTTACAGTTTTGGTCCCTGAACTGTATTTAGGCCATTTTTGACACGTTTAAGGCCCGTTAACCCCATTTCAAAGCTCTAAAATGAAGTTAAAGTATAGGGAACTTAAAATGTGTTCAAAAATATCTCAGATGTCGGTTCGTTTAGCCGTACGAACGCGATGTTCGCTTAATTACGACAGAATGCGCACAAGCGCGAAAAACGATCCAAATGACGCGACGAATGGATTTTTCTTATGGCGAACACTAAAATATAATGTAGTCATGCTTACATAAATTTTTGGATGTCCGGATGTATTCAGAACGTGAGTTATGCGTAAAAATGCAAACTTGTGCACTTTTTGACACTTTTAGTCCCTGAATGACACAAAAGTTTATTTTAGCATACCGAACACCTCAAAGCCTATTTCTAAGCTTTGTGAAGGATATTTATGGTATGTTTAACTTATGGTCATGCTCCGGAATGTCTGTTACAGTTCAAATTGGCATACTTTCGCAGTTTGTCAACTTTAGTCCCTGTAAGCGATTTAACTTGATTTTGCCATACCAAAGCCTTCAAAACTTATTTCTAAGTTAAGTAAAGGTTATTTAAGGTATGTTAAGCCTATGTAACTATTCCGGAGTGTTTGTTGCATTAAACTGGTTATATTTACGCATCGGTGCGCGTATAACCTTCCAGAAAGTGATTTAGAGTTTGAAATTGAACAAGAATTGATATGTATAAACGATACACATATTTTTACCAATCCCAAGTATGAAATATAATATTTCATTGGTTCGGTATTTGTTTGATGGCCGTGAAGGCACAGGTGTTACAGTCTCCCCTACTTTAGGAAATTTCGTCCCGAAATTTATTTAGAGGAAACTTGTGAGAGCTTGAAAATATGAAGTTGAAAAGATCAAACAACATTGGTTAGGGTTCTGAACTTCTAGTAACCTTTAATAACATCATGATTGCAATGTAAGAGGGATACTTATATACAAGTATATGAAGCGTCATTGGTGCGTCCACCGTACCTTCATTACATTGTTCTTATTTTGTTATTGTTGTCACTATCGGTTCTTACACATAATAAACCTTACTGGGTTTCTGTGCACTAAATTTCATAATTATGTACATGTCCATAATCAGATAATTCCTTGCACAGTTCACACAGTCTATTTTATAGTGTGTAGGGGAAAACCAAATGAACAATCCTGTGATGAGTGTAACTAGACCGCCATTGAGTCCTTTTGATTAAATCAATGAATGATCTAAATAGACTATCAAGGAGTCTGTTCAGCTACATCACTAGATGTCGTTTTTCTAACCAAATTGTGAATCAATCTTTTTTACTAGACCACCAAATGGGTCTCTTATGAATCATGGAATGGTACTATATAACCCAAGGGTCTTAACTACTAAGTAGAAGCCCATAAGGATTTAAGGTAGTACCTTTTTAAAAATCCTACTATGAATCCCTCATATGAAGATATGAAAGGTTCTATGAGGATTTGAAAATCGGATCACACAAAAACATAAAGGAGAACACATAACACATAACCACATAGTCGCATAATCGCTTATTCGTATAATCGTTTAATTTGTTATCTTTGGACATGGGTATTTAAAGCATACTAGGAATCCAATCCGTGGATTTCATTTGGTACTTTAAATATTTTCAAGAATCTAACTATAAAGATAGAAAGATTCAAAAAGAAAATTCGATTTCGATTATTAGGAACCGAAGTGTTCGAATTAAGGTACATAAAGAATCCAATTAAGGACTCTGATTTGAATGATGATCATCCACAAGGATCTAATTGTAAAGATAAAAAGATCCCATATGAATTTTAGAAGTTGAAGATGTTTTGAAATCTCGCACGGGATGTGCTTAAGTCAAAACATGAAGTTGAAATGCTTATGAAGTTGAGATGCTAGATATGTCAAGGCGACATATGAAGCAGAATTTGAAGGTTATGTAAATGTGTGAGGAAAATATATTTGGAAAACTATGCATCGGTTAAAAAAAATGTTTTTGAAACCTTATATATATAATATTTTGAAATCATAAAGTAGGTGTATTAGATAGATATTTTTACAAAAATATTTTAAAATCATGCGAGATGAATTTTGAAATTATGTATAAGGTTTTTGAAAATATGAATGATGCTCTCCGAAATCATGCACTTGATAAGAAAATGTATTGTGTTAATATTGTCTTCAGACTATATGAAATATTTTGAAATTTGAAAGGTTGGTTTTGATAACATGGCCAATGTTTTTGAAATAACATAGACAATGTATCTTGAAAAATTGTTTTCGAACTATATGAAATGTTTTGAGATCATGAAGATTGTTTTGAAATACTGGTACTGTGTATGTTGAAAAATCAAAACGTAATGGGTATGAGATTTGAAAATACCCTTAGTTATCTAACCAAGGATTTAAAGGCACAGATGTGCGAAAAGCACGATTACTCATAATGTCACTTAATTTTCTGTACTTTGTTTCTTAGGGTGAAACGAGTACTTAAAATTTTCGAGGGAATCATGAGCAATCATTTGAAAGAGAGAAATCACAAAAGTAGTTTGTAAGGTACATAGTTCCTTGATGTAGGTATCATAGGAAAAGCCATACACACCTAGCAGGGGGTTGAGCTGGTTGGTTGGGGACTGCTTTACCATTGTGAGCGACCATGGCGAAGTTCTGAGAAGCCTTTCGCTTCTTTGACTTCTTAGGGGATCGTTCATCCATGGTCTTTGATTCCTCGATTGGTTTATTGGCTGATGGTGTTGTCGCCTGACTAGGTCCTGCCTGTCTTGGTGACTCTTGAGTGGCTTCATCCTGGAGATGATACATGGCAGTAGGTAATTCAACAGTCTTCAGGACTACTTCGCCTATTCGCTGAGCGAATTTGGCTGCTTGCTCAGATATCTGCGCGTCATCGTGATGAAGAGACATTCTTGAAGAAAAAGAAAGGCATAGGGAGAAACAGGTAAAAGAGTATTGGACAATCAAAACAGAATGATAACGCATGAAGATTGCGATCATTTGTTTGTTACCTAAGGCAAACAAATGAGACGGTGACTGATCAAAGTAAATGGGTCAAAAATAATGTATTGCAAAGACATGCTCGCTTATAAGTGAACACTCACCCCAAGAATTCCCAGGTAAGCACAACTGGTCTCGCGTCTGATGAGATGTATACGAAGTGCTTGCCTAGACAGAAAACCCAGAATACAGGCATTCACCCTTCCAGTTTGCACGTGTTCACATTATTTAAAACCCAAAACCTTGACGAAGTTTTGAAAACTCAAAGAGGTTCAAAACCATATAATAGAGAGTTCAAAACCTAGTAATCAATCATCCTAGAACAGATGATTAGTTTTCAAAGCGGTTTTGAATTTTATGTTCTTGTTGTGGTCGTCGCCTAAGGATAGGCGACGGTATTGTTTTATGACTAAACGCAAGTAAACTCGCGTTAGGGTCCTAAGAAGGTTATAGACTAGGTCAAAGCATTACTAATTACTAATAACCTAATTCCCTATAACCATTGGCTCTGATACCATCTTTTCTGTCACACCCCGACCACGTGGAACATACAAAACGTGGCGGAAACATCGGGGCGTGTTGCAACAGAATTAATGTTTCATAACCATGGATATCAAAAGTGTTTCGTTTTATTAATCATTGAATAATTACATCGTTTAGGAATCTAAATACACTAATTAAACATAGTCTATCATTGTTATTTAGTCACTAAGGCCTTGTCCAGTCCTATGTGAGCATGCATCTTATCAATCGATTTCATTCAATCAATACCTGAAACATATGTGAAAACGAGGTCAGCAAAGAAATGCTGGCGAGTACATAGGTTTTGTAGGAGTGTCGAAATCATGGCTAGTTTAGATGTTGCAATACTTTATTTAAAAACCTTGTTTTGAAAAGAGTATAATATTGCAACTTAATTAACCAACTCAAATCAAGCGGGTTATAATTTGTAAAACCTCGTAGCCATGACTCTTAACTCAAAAACATTTGTTTTAGTAAATTATTTGGAAAAACAATGATAAGTTCAGGTGATATGTATAAATAAGAAAATAAAGCATGATTAAATGAATAACCATGTAATATGAGTTTGTATAAGATAAATTGTTTGTAAATAAATGTCTTGTGAAAAGTATGTTACTTGTATAAAATGTTCTATGTCTCGAGCTGAAATGATTCAAATAACACTACAATATGTAATACCATACAAACACTTATATATAGGAAGTACCAGCGGCGTATCCACCATGCTTGTATCATATTCCACACGCATTGTTACTTAATCATTTAATCCAAACCAAACCACCAAAGTAATTGTTAAAACATCGTGTGAAAACCCAATCGTTACCCAATCGTTAAAACATCGTGTGAAACCTAATCGTTAATTGTTTAATTCGTTTTAGGTCGTGAAACTACTTATGTGGTCGTCTCGCTAATAACATTCAAACCTTCTTGACTTTCGTCGCTTCTCGATTTCGTCGCTTCTCGATTTCGTCGCTTCTCGTTATCGTCGCTTCTCGTTTTCGCATTAACAAACCTCCATAGGGTAAGTTAACACTTACAGATTCAGTCGCTACCCACAATACCCACACATAACCACGGGTGCAGTAAATAACGGGATTTGTCAGATCCTATGGTACCATAACCTAATACTGGTCGGCTTGATCATTGCTAATGAATGTCATATGTTATGTAACTACAACCAACAAGTTTGTTCACTTTATGAAATCGTTATTAGTTTTGTATAAATCGTCTTTATCGTTTTTGAAACTATTGTTATAACATCGAAAACATTTAGCACATATGAGTCACCCCAAAACAATTGAAAACAGTAAAATAGGGGAAGAATGTACTCGCCTGAGAATGCTTGGAGGTCTTGAACAACAACCAAACAAAGCTTGAGGGAGCACGGAATCAATCGGCAATCTAAAACTATATAAATAAACCGGACCTAAATCGGGAGATCGGATAGGATGAGGCTTGGTAAACCAAACGAGTTTTGGAACTCATATGATATGGTTTAACAAGACCTACATACTACAATGAAACCAAACCTAAGTGCTATCGACCCATCGCGGCCCATTACGACCCGTTTAGGAAGCTTATGCTACTTTAACGCGTCGTTCGCGTAAAACGCGTTCGGACCGCCTAACTAGTCCTATGACAAGTGTTATATGCCTAAACATGTTACTTAATTAGTTATGTGACAAAAGTTTAGGTTACATATGCTTAATTACCAATTATACATGAAAAGGGTATTCTGGTAATTTACCTAAGGCATATAAACTACCTATCATACAACTACTTAAACGATGTGACCATAGGGTATAACCTCGGAAGGTTATTCCCTACCTACTATGGTCACCTAATGTATTTGGTCCGATCCTAATGATCGACCAAATGGGTCGAGTTCGAAGGTATAGGCGATTTATTAGATCGCCTACCCTACGACCCTAGACAACGTGGTAATCAGTGGGCATAGTCCCAAAGGACTATGACCAACGTGATTACACTCACGTTGCGAAGTTCAAACGAACTTCGCATTGACCATTACTGGTCAACGCTGAAAGTCAAACAAAGTTTGACTTTCTGACTCGAAAAGCAGTAAAATAAGGAAAAGAACGAAAGAATACTAACCCAGGGTCCCCGAATGCTAATCCCGATTCAAGAATCTCAGGTATGAAACAATGGTTTCAACTTAGAGATCCTCAAATCAGAATTCTAGTGCATAATGAGGTTGTGTGGGTTGGGTATTTATAGGAATACCCGAACCGTTAGGATCGTTTCATGGAAAACGTGCCATGAATCCAACCCGTACACTTGTCGGAACCTTATGGTGACTAGAATGCCATCCTTATCTGATGACTAAGCAATTGGTAATGTGTGGGTGTGGTTAAATCTGCTGAAAACAGGCTGTTTAAACATTGCATCTGGTCAGAAGACCCCCTGCGCATCGTAGGGCAAAAGTCCCTGCGCATCGTAGGGGTTAAGTTTGGCAGATTTACAGTTTTGGTCCCTGAACTGTATTTAGGCCATTTTTGACACGTTTAAGGCCCGTTAACCCCATTTCAAAGCTCTAAAATGAAGTTAAAGTATAGGGAACTTAAAATGTGTTCAAAAATATCTCAGATGTCGGTTCGTTTAGCCGTACGAACGCGATGTTCGCTTAATTACGACAGAATGCGCACAAGCGCGAAAAACGATCCAAATGACGCGACGAATGGATTTTTCTTATGGCGAACACTAAAATATAATGTAGTCATGCTTACATAAATTTTTGGATGTCCGGATGTATTCAGAACGTGAGTTATGCGTAAAAATGCAAACTTGTGCACTTTTTGACACTTTTAGTCCCTGAATGACACAAAAGTTTATTTTAGCATACCGAACACCTCAAAGCCTATTTCTAAGCTTTGTGAAGGATATTTATGGTATGTTTAACTTATGGTCATGCTCCGGAATGTCTGTTACAGTTCAAATTGGCATACTTTCGCAGTTTGTCAACTTTAGTCCCTGTAAGCGATTTAACTTGATTTTGCCATACCAAAGCCTTCAAAACTTATTTCTAAGTTAAGTAAAGGTTATTTAAGGTATGTTAAGCCTATGTAACTATTACGGAGTGTTTGTTGCATTAAACTGGTTATATTTACGCATCGGTGCGCGTATAACCTTCCAGAAAGTGATTTAGAGTTTGAAATTGAACAAGAATTGATATGTATAAACGATACACATATTTTTACCAATCCCAATTATGAAATATAATATTTCATTGGTTCGGTATTTGTTTGATGGCCATGAAGGCACAGGTGTTACAAATGAAGGGGTGCTCACAAGAAGTCAATCCCAAAACATTTGTCTTTTTGCTGGTTTCCTATCTCTCCATCAGCCAGTCAAGTACCAACAGGCACTAAAAGACAACAGCTGGGTAGAAGCCATGCAAGAGGAGCTCCAATAGTTTAGAAGACAACAAGTTTGGGAGCTTGTACCACTGCCAGAGGGTGTGAGTCCTATTGGCACAAAGTGGGTCTTCAAAAATAAAACTGATGAAAGGGGTATTGTTGTCAAGAATAAAGCCAGGCTTGTGGTTCAAGGGTTCAGACAGGAAGAGGGTATTGACTATGATGAAACATTTGCCCCTGTAGCAAGATTAGAAGCTATCAGATTATTCCTAGCCTTTGCTATCAACCACAACATCAAGGTGTATCAAATGGATATCAAAAGTGCATTCCCCTATGCTAAGATTCAAGAAGAGGTTTATGTTTGTCAACCTCCAGGCTTTGAGGATCCATTTAATCCAAATCATGTCTACAAGGTAAATAAAGCTTTGTATAGCCTGAAACAAGCACCAAGAGCCTAGTATGAAATTTTTTCCACTTTTCTACTTTCCATTGGTTTCACAAGAGGTAAAATAGATAAAACATTGTTTTTAAAATGGAGAGGGAAAGACTTGATGATTGTCCAGATTTATGTGGATGACACCATTTTTGGAAGCACATGTAATAAAATGTGTGAAGAGTTTAGGCAACTCATGACAGCTGAGTTTGAAATGAGCGCAATGGGTGAACTCCAGTGCTTTCTTGGTCTCCAAGTAAGGCAACTGCAAAATGGCACTTTCATTCATCAAGGCAAATATGCCAAAGAACTTTTAAAGAAATTTGAGATGGATGATTGTAAACCATCCAGTACACCCATTGCAACAAATAAAATAGTCATGTCTGATGAAAAGGATGATTTGGTTGATCAAACTTTATATAGAAGCATGATTGGGTCTTTATTGTACCTAACTGCATCTAGGCCAGACATCATCTTTGCAACATGTGTTTGTGCAAGATCCCAATCAGCCCCTAGAAAGTCAAACCTTATTGCTGTAAAAAGGATATTCAGATACCTAAAAGGTGCTCCCACACTTGGTATCTGGTATCCAGCTGATGGAAATATCAAGCTTTCAGGTTTCTCAGATAGTGACTTTGCTGGATGTTACAAGACAAGGAGGGTGCCAATTCCTAGGCAGTTGCTTAGTGTCTTGGCAAAGCAAAAAGCAAGCAGCTGTTTCCACATCCACTACTGAGGCAGAGTATATAGCTACTGCAAGCTGTACAGCCCAACTGCTTTGGCTTCAAAATCAGTTGCTGGATTTTGGTATCACAGCCCTAAAGACACCTCTCATGTTGGACAGTTAGGCAGCAGAAAATATCATCAAAAATCCAGTTTCCCATTCAACCACCAAGCACATTGATATCAGACATCACTTTGTGAGGGATTGCTATGAAAAAGGTTTGATTTCTCTACACCATGTTCCAACTAAAGATCAGCTGGCAGATGTGCTAACCAAAGCATTAGACACATCCACCTTTGAAAGCTTGATCTCTAGGATTGGCATGCTGAACATGGAATAACAGGCAAAATCCTGTTTTTCTATAAATAAAAGCATTAAAATGTTTTCAGAAAATCAAAAATCCATCCTTAAAAATAGCTAAAAAATGAAATTTTCATTAAATCCTTAAAAGTCTGCCATAACCACTGTTTTGTTTCAAACATCTGTTCTGTTTAAAAGTTGTCCACTGCTGAAAGTCCACCTCTGTTCTTTCATTTCCTTGGTAATCACTGTTGTTCAAAATCAGTGTTTTATTCACTGATAGTTAAAGTCACCCACTGCTTTCATTCTAACCGTTGCAACCACTGATCTTGTTCCATCAGTGGTTTCCATAAAATAACTGTCTTCCATTATTCATCAGGGGTTATCACGTGGACAGTACATAGTGGTCAGATCTTTTGTAATCGCTGCCATGTCAGCATTAACTTTTTCCCTTCATAAAACCCTCTTCAAACCCCCAAACAGGGTTTTACACTGTCGAATTGAATTCTAAAATTCCTTTCTCAAAGCAGTTTCCATCTTTTTCTCTCAAATCCCTCGTCGTCTTCTTCATCTTGCAACCTACTCATGTCTTCTTCTGCTCCCAAATCACCATCTTCCTCTTCTAACAAACCCACTCAAATGGCCACTGAACCCATTGAAATTCCATACAAAGCTCCCCACAACTATTTGGGTCTACTCACAAAAACCAGTCACATCGAAACCTAAAATTCCATCATCGATGCTCTTTCGTCTTCAAAGTACAAAACATTGTTGACTGCTGATGCTCCGATTTACTTAAAAACCCAGAGAGAATTTTGGAAGAATGCCACACTTGAATCTCAAGGTGAGACAATCATAGCCATCAATTCCTCAATAAAGGGTAAACAAGTTCAAATTACACGACAATCCATCTCAGAGGTATTCGAACTCGATGATCAGCAAGGTAAAACTTCTTTTCCCAAAATCGAGCATCAAACTGATTTTATTGAGAGGGGGTATGCTGAGGAAATGAAAAAGGATACCTTACAAAAAGGTAGTTTTCCTCCTGCAACAAGATTTTTATTCCATACCCTCTTGATGTGTGTTTCAAATAAAACCACTGCTTTTAATGAAATACCATTAAAGATCCAATACCTGGGTTATGCTATTTTACATAATGAAAATTATAACTACTCCAGGAGATCTTTGATGATTTGGTTAAAAATGTTGATAAAAAATCATTTTTACTGTTTCCAAGGTTCTTGAGCTTCTATTTTCAAAAGAAATTTGCAAAAGATAACGCTCATGTGCTTATACAAGGTGAACCTTTTCAAATAAATGGCCTAACTTCTGAAACATTTACAAGGCTAGCAAAAGTTTCTAAAACAAAAGCAGGGGTTCCTGAGCAGAATTTAGCAGTTACCACTGCTCCTCAGGTATCTGCTGCTGAGCCCACTGCTCTAGGTGCTCACAGTAGCAAAACAACTGCTGTGAAACCCACACCTAAAACCACCAGAAAACCAAGACAAAAGAAAACACAAAAGCCCCCCAAACCTACAAAAAAGGAAACTCTGGAAGATGAGATCCCAGAGCAACTGCCAGTGACAACACAAAAGTCACCAGAAACCACTGTTGCTACTTCCTCACAGTAGATGGTAGAAAGATCTCAACCCATGCCTCAAACTCCTCCTGCTTCTTCTCAAAAAGAACAGGTTGTAAGAATAGGGACACCACAATATGATGCTCTGGAATCACTGGCTTCCATCATCCACAGCCCACTTCCCAGGGCAAATTCGCTTTCTACACCCATACTCACTACCACAATTCCCCCACAAACAAAACTCTTGTTGGATGCTCTTTATTTGAACCAGACACAAACCAGTCCTTCTCACTCACCTGTAAATGAGAATATACCTCAACAAGTGACTGGGTCTGGTGTTTCAATCATTGCTAACCCACCAACAACATCGGAGGAGGTTACACCCCTTGAGTTACAAGTAACTCTTGGTGGTAGTTCAAGTGAAGCAGCTACTACAAGTGCTGAACCCACTGGTTTGCACTTGGTCAGTGGTTTCATTAATAAGACTTCCTTGAAGGCAATTTCTTCTCTGGGAACCCTTGTGTATCTAGTATTCACTGGTTCACTAAAAAGTGTTTCTCATTTTGAAGGAAGAAGTCCCCAGTTCCAAGAAAAAGGGGTATCAGTGGATGATTTTTGGGATACATTCCCTGAGTCAACCACTGTTGCAACCACTGAATGTGGGAAATCAGATGATCCCATTAAGTTGGGTGGTGGTTTAATGTACCAAGAATTGACGGCTAGACTTGACAAGCTTGATACATCTGTTGCAGAAATCAAAGAAATGTTGCAACAGTTGTTGAAAGTACAAAAGGTACCACCCACTGCTGCTCCAGCTCAACCATCTGTTCCAACATCTGTTCCAACTCCAAATGAGTTGTGGAGTTTGTTTCAACCACTACTCCATCATCAAAGAGAATTAGCTGATCAACAACATGAGATACGAGTTCAAAAGATCAGAAATCTCATGGAATCAAGGTTTAAAGACACCTAGGAAGATATCAAGGCTATAAAGGCCCATTTGCTGAACACCACTGGCACTGCTCCTCCCTCTATCATATTTGTGGATAACCCACCACCAGATAATGCCAAAAAGGGGGAGAAATTGAAGCAGTTAAAAAAGAAGGGATATGAAGATGGCCAGTATATTGAACCAGACAAGTCAAGCATGCTTGCAGACATTCCCTTGCCAGATGGTACTAAAAAGATTGATGTGACCACAAATGCCATTGATGATGCAAAAGCAGAGGTTAAAAAGGATAAGGAGGCAAAGGATAAAGCCATGTTTGAGCAAGAGAAAAGAGCTTTTAGGGAGATGAATGAGCAGGGTACTTCTGAGCCAAAGGATGAAGAAAATCCTGAGCAGAAAAGAAAGCAGCCCACTTGAAAAGTGAGGCAACCCAAGACCACACCACCCAGATCCACAAAACACTCTTCCAAACCTTCCAAAAGCTCCAAACATCAATCCCCTAAACCAACAGCTGTTGTAACACCTGCTGTATCAACAACTGTTGATACTTCAGTGGTTTCAGCAGTTGTTAACCCTACAAACACCACTTCAACTACAACAACTGCTCCCACTTCAACCACTGCCCCACCAAAAATACCATCACCACCAAAAACCACCTCACCACCAAAAACAACCTCATCACCTCCTGCTAAAAAGCAGAAGACTTCAGATGACACATCATCTGTTGTAATGACAACAGTGGTTGAAACACCAGTTGTTTCAATAGCTGTTAGTCAGCCACCTTCCACTACAATCACCACTTCACAACCATCCAAAACACCACCAGCCTCTCCTAAGCCTAAAAGGAGAAGGGTAATACTCAATGATGAACCTTCACCACCACCAACATTATCACAATCACTGTCCCTTGTACCTATTCCAAGCCATGTTCCTCTTTCTTCAGCCCAAGTTCAAAAACCAAACATTGCCATCACTCCTGCAAGTGTTCAGTACCCTTTAGAGCTTATAGTAGATAGAGAGGAGATCAAATCCTTCTACACTGAAGATGACCCTGCTAAAAGGAGTTTGCCATCTCTTGAAGGATATCCTAGGCCAAGCAACATTGAAGAATATATGAAGTTAAAGGCTCAACAAGCAGAGGATATATCTAAAAGGGATTCACATGGTAAATCTGACACAGAAATCCAAAGATACTATCAATTTCTGTTAACTCAGGTCAGATCTTTGGAAAAGTTTGCAAAAATTCTTTGTCAGCAACTATCAGAAAGGGCAGATGAAACTCTGAGAAAGGATTATCTTGATAACATCATGGCCTACAAGAAATACAATGGAGAAAGGTACATGTACAAAGAATGGAGCATTTAAGAGCTTGAAAGTGAAGCAGCCAGAATTCAAGATATGATCAAGAATAAAGTAAAGCAGAAAGGACCAGAAAGGACCCTGCAGCTGAAGAGGATGAAAGAAGAGCTGATTACAGCTGATTTTGGGTCAAGGAACCAAGTGTCAAGATGGACAGAGGAGAAAGTGATGATCTCTTACAAAAGGCTGGAAGAACTAAGGAAGAAAAATCCTAACATTCCACAAAAGCCAGACTATCCTAAAGAAGTGGTTCCAGAAAAGCCAGAAAAACAAGAATTCAGGAGATCCACTGCTCCACCTGCTGCCATCCTTTACCAAAGAAGGAAACAAAAGCAGATGGATCAACTAACAGCAGCATATAAAGAAGCAGAGGATTACCTTGTGAAAGAAGGGGTTAAGAAGATGATTGAAGAAAGACTTGAATCTGCACAAACTTCAACCACTGCTCAGCCAGTTATCACCAGGCCACCATCTCGAAACTCATCTGCAATAAAGCCTCTCCCAAGAAACCCACTGGACTCAAAAGTACTAAAGTGGAAATCTGACAAACAGACCCACGTACTGACTCTGATCAAGTCCAGTGGTGAAGTGAAGAAAATATCAAGGGAACAAGCATTGGGCCTGGGTGTTGAAGATCTGCAGGATCTCCTTGATCTTCCACTGTGCAGGGATGAGGATGATACAGATGCCCTGGACTTTGAGTTACAACTTAAAGGACAAATAAGGGAACTATTGATGAGGCAATAAAGATCTACAATAATGAAGGGTTTTGGCATCATCTGTTCTAGGGGGAGATTGTTAGGATTGAACCCTACCAGAGGAACAGTTGATTAAAGCCAAAACTGGATCAGAACAGTGGATCCAGAATAAGCAGTGGATGTATACAAGTCTCTCCCCTTGAAAGTGATTCTAACAACTGATGGCCTCTATCCACCGTCCGTATACAAGTGTTGTTCTACAAACAACTGCTGGTCATGTAAAGACTGATGAAGATTGAAGACATGTTGATCAATCTACTGTTATGGGTCAAGTACTGCTGATGATACAAGTACTGCTGGAGTCACAACAGTGGAAGGAGAAGGCAGTAGTTTAGTCTTTCCTTTGTTATGTAATGTAATCAGTAGTTTGCGAAACAGTGTTTGTATTAGATCAGTAGTTAGAGTTTGTTAGGAGGTTAGATGTCACTTTCATGGTGACGTCAGCCAAGATGCTTCAGTGGTTTGCTCATGCCTATAAATAGAACAGTACCCTGTACTGTTATATTAGCTCTTTCACCACTTGTCTTCCTGCACGAACAATTCTCTGTGAGCTCAGGCTGAGGGGGAGTTTTTATTGCATGCATGCAAAGTTGTAATCAGTGATTGAAATAAATTTAATCATTTGGTTCAATGTTCAAACATGTGTGTTGAAAGTATTTCTCCTATTTGATTGTGTGCAAAGTTTATGTCCATTTATTTCTGCTGCAATTACTTGTTCATCTTCATTAATATCTAAACAAAAACACAATAAAAAAGAAACTCAAATCCTAACATTGATACTGGTGCTGGTGTTGTTCGTGCTGTGGCTGATCATGTGGTGGCTGGTTGTGTGGTGGCGGCTCTAGTACCTGATGCTCCTCCATGTTTATGTCTTCGTCCTGTGCTGGTAGCGGATCCCATATCTCTCCATTTAGACCCCTAAGTCTTGGGCCATTGTCTATATCCACTACCAGACCCATCGCTCTCAAAGATCTCATGTCTACGTCTCCTCCTGCATGAACCATCGTGAGACCACTGACTACATCATCCGTCATAATACCCAAATTGTATGCCAGTTGAGTCACATATTCACCACCATGGATTTCATTGCTTGTAGTCCTCCCCGCGCTGTTTACGAAAAATTCAGCCATTCTAGCTGCGAGGTTGACGTGCACTCCATTCACGATTGAATATAAGAAAAGAAGATCTGGAGTGGGACAGTTTCCTACACCGTTCATGCGTCTACAAATGGTGTGACTCATGACCTAATGAATAACCCTAAGTAGCGGGTCTCGTAGTCGTGATGCTTTAGCCTTTCTAGCCTAATATGGTGGTCCAACTGCCACTTGTGCCTAAAAGTTAGCCCGTTGCTGCTCATTATCAAACTTGTAGATATTGGTGAAAAGTTCTGAATCGATGTCTTCAGTTGAGTATATTCCCAGCCTTCTCCCAAGTCTAGCAACTGACCACTTATGCCATTTTCTACCGAACTTGAACTGTATCGTCTCTCTGTTTTTAAAGTCTGGATTTTCGCTTCTTGGTTTGTCATAAGTGTATGAAGCAAAAAATTCCAATGTAAGCTCAAGATATACTAGTCGTTCAATGTTGAACAACCTTGACATTGGATGCGACATCATGTTGGATAGCCTTTCTTCTTGGTTTAGGGCTGTTAGGGTGGCCCAATTGATCCTTCTCGGTTCGCCAATTTGTCCCCGTCGATTCCATAATGCTTCTAGTCTGGCAATACAGGGACGTTCTTTCGTTTTGTTTTCGCTGATCTGGAGGAATCTATGGTTCATCTGCATACAGGAATATGACAAAATAAAAGCAGAATCTAAAATTTTCATTGCTGCCACCGGAACTGGCTGTTTACGACATTCTGTTGTCGTTTCAGCATCCGCACGGTCGTGCGACTGGTCGTACTGCCATGCCATCCGAGATCGGTGTCTGGTTCGATCCCGGTAATTCATATCTCACTGCCGTGCCAATTTGGCACTGCCGTGCGACTCGGAGTCGTAGTTCTGATTTACTGATCTGTTCTTGATTTTGGATCGGCACTGCCATGAGATTAAACAGCATGACCGTGCGAACGTAAATTTCCTCAGAAATCAGTTCTATTCACTGATTTTAACTTGCATATTTCAAAATCTAACTTGTAATAAGTGAATAGACCTCGAATTAAGGATCAGAACCACTGATTTATCATCAAACAATCAAGAACAAAGATTTATTTGACTTTATGAAGAAAACCCCCAAATTTCTTGATTCAAACCCAAGACCTACATTAGAAACTAGGTTAAATCTACAAAACAAGTAGGAAACATACCTTGGAAGATGATTGGAGTGAAATCTAGGCAAAAATTGGTTGATTTTTAGGTGTAGGCGACCTGGAACTCCCGTGTGGTTGTTAGGGTTTCGAAAAAGTGATAGGTTTTTACTGAAAAATCGCTTTTATAGGTTTTTACTGGCCGCACGGTCGTGTCGATCTGGATCGCACTCCCTGTTCGCCTGGTAGTGCCGGGTTGCACGGTAGTGCGATGGGTCACACGGTAGTGCGATGCGATGACCGTCCGGTGCACGAGTTCTTGCCTGGTTTGACTACGGATCACATAACTGTGCCGATGACCGCACGGTCATGCGTCACCTGGGCATTTCTTGGTTATTTTTCACAGCAAGCGTTTAACTCCGTATTTTCACCTAATTTTTCCATTTTTTCAATATTTCGTATATTTTAACAGTAAATCAACTTCAAAATTCCAAAAGTTATGGATCAAGCTTGTATGTATCCACGTTTAAAACCGAAAAATTAATGAACTAGGAAATAAATATGACAAACTAATATTGACAAATTTACCCTTAGCGTGTGAAAACACGCTCGCTAAATTTGTCAGCGAATTGATAGCTAGACTCATTCTCCCCACACCTGTTTCAAGCGTGCGGGACGTGGAGTTCAAGTATTTACTCCACCGAGTCAACCGGTCCGATGATGTAACTTTTAAGTCTATGACCGTTGGGAATACTTATTTGACCGTATATGGACCCGTCCATCGGGATCTTAACTTCCCGGGGAATAAACGCAGTCGTGAGGAGTATAACAAGACAAGATCCCCTACGTGGAAATCTTTATGTTCTCTTAATCTTTTGTCATGAAACCTCTTGACTCATTCTTTGTACCTGCAGAAAACAGGCTTCACCTCCGCTCTTTAAATCCATGTTTGCCGTTTTCAAGGCCCAAAATGCCTTGTGTTCTAGCTCGACAGGTAGATGACAGGCTTTTCCATAAACCAACGTAAAGGGTATGGTCCCGATAGGTTTTTAAATGTTGTTCTAAAAGCCCACAGAGCGTCATCTAACTTGTCTGACCAATCCTTGCGGTTGGTATTAATGGACCGCTCAAGGATTCTTTTCAAACCCCGATTCGTGACCTCTACTTGCCCGCTCGTTTGAGGGTGGTATGGCGTAGCCAATCTATGATGAACACCGTAACGGGACAAGGCTCGCTCTAATTGTGCATTACAAAAAATGCGTTCCTCGGTCACTGATTAGTGCTTTTGGAGCACCAAATCGGGCAAAAAAACTTTTTAAGAACCTCACAACCACCCTAGCATTGTTTGTGGGCAAAGCTTGAGCTTCGGCCCATTTTGAGACATAGTCTACAGCAACTAGGATGTGTTTGTTACCTCGTGAGGCTGGGAATGGACCCATGAAGTTGATACCCCATATATCAAAGACTTCACAGACTTGCATTGGATGGTGAGGCATTTCATTACGTGCGGAGATATTTGTTGCCCTTTGGCAAGCATCACACGCTCTAACCCATTCATGCGCGTTACGAAATATTGTGGGCCAGTAAAACCCAGAGTCTAATACTTTCTTTGCAATGTAGTTTGCTCCATGATGACCTCTGGTGGGCCCTTCGTGATAGTGGCGTAGAATGCTAGCTGCCTCCTCTCCAAATACACATCTTTGGATCACCTGATCGGCTCCGATTCTAAACAAGTATGGTTCGTCCCAAATATAATATTTTAAATCTGCAAAGAACTTCCTCTTTTGCTGATATGACAATCCTTTGATAATGATTCCACATGCGAGGTAGTTTGCATAGTCGGCAAACCAAGGTGACTCGTCATTCATCTCGATACTCAAAAGAAATTCATGGGGGAAATTGTCATTTATTGGTTCCTCCAGCGAACTTTCCGAATTACCATGCTCAAGTCTCGAGAGATGGTCGGCTGCAACATTTAAAGCTCCCTTTTTGTCTTGGATCTCAATGTCAAATTCTTATAATTACAAGATCCATCTGATAAGATACGATTTCGCATACTATTTGCTAAAAAAGTATTTGATTGCAGCATGATCCGTATACACAATTGTTTTGGATAACCCAAGGTACGACCTGAATTTGTCGAAAGCATAAACTACTGCCAAAAGCTCTTTCACTGTAGTCATGTAATTCTCCTGAGCATCATATAGAGTTTTGCTGGCATAGTAAATAGGATGAAAATGCTTCTCCCTTCGTTGTCCTAAGACTGCTCCTATTGCGTAATCACTGGCGTCACACATTATCTGAAATGGCAACGCCCAGTCTGGTGCAACTAGAATAGGGGCTTTAATAAGCCTCTGCTTCAACTGTTTGAACGCCTTCATGCATTCTTCTGAAAACATAAATGGAGCATCTTTTTCTAACAAACGGGTCATAGGTCTTGCGATTTTTTAAAAGTCTTTTATGAATCGCCTGTAAAACCCTGCATGACCCAGGAAACTTCTAATTGCTCTGACCGAGTGTCACACCCCCAAATTCCACAAGCGGAGTATCACCGCAGGAGGCGGGACATGACCAGGATCAAGCCACCAATCATATTGAACAATGTATAATTATAAAGATAAAATCCAACCCCAATATAATTGGTGTCCAAAACAATTTAACCAAGTTCAAGTTATCAGCGGAAGCATAAAGTGTAAAACCAAAACATATGTTAAAAGTTCAAATGTTTAACATGGAACTCAACAGTCCATGTCCCACAACGACCTCTCCTTCTCGTGCAAGCTCCAAGTAAACACCTAACGACCTGCAAGGCATATAGTAACGTATCAACAACAAAGTTGAGCGAGTTCACAGTTGGTTGTCCATTTTAAAGTTGTTCCGAAAACAATTAGTTCATTCGAAAACCATGAGTTAACCAATTCCTTGTTTCCCAAACCTTAACCAGTGGGGGCTACCCCATGTTAACCACTAGACCCAATACCATATCGATAACTGACTGGAGTCATGTTTATGTGCCCTACTTCAATGTCTATCATCATTGACTAAGTGCCCAGATCCATTAGTCCACTCCCGTCCTCTGCGGCACGGTGTGAGGCTTGTCAAACCTAATAGCGCTATTTAACTAATGACCCGCTCACCATTGGCCCGGCGATTAAGTCGATATAAAAATGAGGGACTTCATGATAGAGTTTTGTCTAGTAAGTTATATGTTGTCATCCTTCCTACGGAGGAATGGAGGTACGTAATCTACCCAAGGAGAATACGCAGGTTTAATGTTGTCATCCTTCCCATGGAGGATGGAGGTACATATTCTACCGAAGGAGAATATGCAGGTTCCGTTTTAGTTTCTTAACCCATTCCCAAACCACTGGGAATCCCATGCCTTATAGAAAGTGTGAACTCACCTTAGGTTAGCTCGGCAGATACACAGAAAGGTCAATCGAGCTGCTAGTGGTCAACCACGTCCTAACATGGTTACCATACAAGTCAGGTCTAGGTTCAAGTAGTGCACATAGGTTTACACATAAACTAACAGGTTACAACACGTAATGATCATGGCAAACATATTCAACACGTTAACAGTCAAGTATATATCATATCCGAACTTGTGCGACTCAAATGATTGGGCTCGCATGTGACAACCCTCAAATTTGCATGTAACCATACAGTTTATTAATGATAATAAAAGTACTTGATGACTGTGCTGAATCATTTAACTGCTCTCTGATTACTGTGTTATACTTACATGTGCGTGTTAGCATACTAGTAGTATACAGAAAAGTTACTAAATAGTCCGGTATATTTTCCTGTGTGTTAGGAATAAATTTCGTTACAAAAATATATGTATAAGACGCTATACGGTGAAATTAAACGCTTTAACGGAACGATACGTAACCGAACAACCAGACATTTTCCGGGACACTAAAATATTTTCAGAAATATTATTTTATCTTTCTTAATTATTTATGGTCACAAAAATCCCCATGCACCATGTAAACATGACATACACCCACTATACTTGTAAATACCCTTAACCTTCTAACTTAATACCTATTAATTAACAAAAATTTACACTTTACCCCCCCCCCAACCGAAAATCTGCCCAAATTATTAAAGATATTTTTGTTTAGATTTTGTGTAAAGTGGATCTTGTTTCTATTGGCCAAAAGTTGGGTATGATTACCCTAGAATTAGAAGGGTGCATTTCCAAGATGATGATCATCATTACTTCAAAGCTTGCACTCAATCCCCTATCTCCTCTCTCTATATTTCGGCTCACATACCCCCCCCCCCCTCTCTCATAACCGAAATCACCACCATCATTCTTCACCATCTCCATTTCTTCCACTAAAAGCTCTCATTCAAAGGTTGAAGCTCATCCATAGAAGTGTAAGATTGAAGGGCTTTCAAGGAAGTTTGATTCAAGCTTTGTCACCAACTTTTCACCATCATCTCATCCTAAGATTACTACCCTAGCCTTGTGCTAGTAGTAAGTCCCTTCATACTCTTGTTCCACCTTGATTCTTGTTACGGTTTGTTGAATGTTTATGACACACACAAAAGTTTAAACACTAATTATAAGAACATAAAATTCTGCATAAAAACCCTACATAAAAAGTTTGTTTGAAGATGAAATCTGGTTAGTTTGGGTTTGGTAAATGCATGCATGATGTTTGAACAATTATCCTTCGATACACCATGGTTAGAGTCTTTGTTTATGCGTTTTTAGTCACTTCTACATATAAACAGCTTGCTGATTGAAATTTCCAGCCTGCTTCAACAGGCTGTAACGGGTTCATCTTTAATCGAAAAATTTAAGTTCTGGAGTCTAAATTGTGTAATTTTGAATATCTGAACAAATGGAACTGGAATCGCAATTTTCCGAGGTCGTTTACTATTTTTAAAGTATTATTTTAGACAGCAGCTCAAAGCTGAAATATTTCTGCTGAAAAAGTGTGTTGTAATCAGAGTCCAAACTTAAAACCTGAGCAGATTCAGCTCATGGAATTTTTACCGTAGATAGTCACGGTTGCTTTTGTGATCCTCCAACTGGAATTTTGACGATCCGACTTACGATTGATTTTTAGTGAATTTTTCCGTAAAACTGCAATCAGAAAGTATCAAATCTGATTGCAGTCGAGTAAAAGAATTTTTATACAAAATTGGTAATGAACTGATATCCGAAATTTTTACACAACAAATCGTGGGTTATATATGACGTTCTGTAAAAATTTGAGAATTTTTGGAAAATGTTAACTATTTTATTAAAATGCTCGAAAACAGTCCAGTTTTGGATTAATAAAGCTGAAACGACATAAGGAGTGATTTGCGTGTCTAAATGTCGAGTAGGTTATCCGAGAATGATAGAACATGTTACATGTCAATAAAAGTGTTATGTGCAATGTTGTACGTTTGTCTATGAGTGGGGAATAGATGGGAAGGTTATATGGGCATGAACCGTTAAAGTGATGCATGTTATGTGATAGATACGTGTAGGAACTTTGTGGCCTATTTGAAATCACTAATAAACTAAGTGGTAATCATACTAGGACGTGATTGACCGACCTCGACTATTAGCTATATTTGAGAGTCAAACCGAGCAACCAAGGTGAGTTCACACTCTTTCTAAGGCATGGGATTCCCAGGGGTTGGGAATGGGAGTAAATAACTACTTGTACTATCATTACTATTAAACTACTTTTACTGTCCTCGGATTGGAGGGCACGTACGTAAAACCTACATACACTCACACTTACTACTGTCCTCGGATTGAAGGGCACGTACGTAAAACCTACGTACACGATCATAAGACCATCAACTCTATCACTTTAAGTCCCTCATTTATCGACTTAATCGCCGAGGCCTATGGCGAGCGGGTCATTAGTTAATAGCGCTATTAGGTTTAACAAACCTCACACCGTGCCAGTCGGACGGGCGTGTACTAATGGACTATGGGCAAAGGGTCAATGCTGATAGACATTGACTTAGGGCACCTCTTATATTTTCGTAGCAGTCGATACGCGTGGTCTAGTAACACATGGGAAACCCCCACTAATCTTCGCAAACATGTCAGAAAGACTGCGATGCAAACTTATACGATACATGGTTTTCAAAACGAACAGATGATTTTCGAAACGAATGCTATAACTAAACAACCAACTGTGAATTCACTCAACTTTGTTGTTGACTCGTTGTTACATGCCTTACAGGTCGCTAAACATTTGGAGCTTGCACGAGGAAGGAGTCGTTGTGGTGTGCGGACGGCTATGTCCAGTGTTTAATGTTTAAAACATTATGAACTTATTAAACCTATGTGTTGGACTTTAAACTTATGAACTGCGAACTTATGTTTTGAACTTTACGTTTATGCTTCCGCTGCCTAAATTAAAAACTGGGTTAACTAGCTTTTGGTCACCAATCGTATTGTGGTTGTCTTTATCTACTTACACAAGCTTCATCGACGTTCTTGATAAATCCTTATTCCGCTGCGTTTTAATTTTATTCGGATAAAATTTGCTTTGATAAACATGTACAAAACCCAACAATGGCATCTAGAGCCGCTTATATGAGTGCATGCTTCAATAGACTTAAAATTTTCGGGTTTCAGGTTTGGTGAAAACCCTATGGCCGAAATTTTAAGTATGGTTATCCCTTTGTTTTTCAAGATTATATTCTTACATGCATAAATGAATCTTGAAAAATTATTTCATATGGATGATTTGTTTGTTTGGACAAAACTCACCTTTTCGGTTTTTTTGGACATAGCCGAAAATGGTTATTAAAAGGGAACCATTTTTTTATGCTTCTTGAAATTTATATAAATATATATGTGGATATATATTTTGGTGCATATGACCTAGCCATGACCTTGTGTTGAATGATTGTGTTGTGATTTATTTATTTAAATTATTTCAAAGGTTGTAATAATTATTATTTTGTTCTTCCACTTGTAAAATTATGTAATTTATTTATTTTCATTTGGTATGTAAAATAAATAGATTAGGTGCATTTTATTTTACTAGAAAAATGTATTAGGATATTTTTTGTAAAAGAAGATGCACACAAAAATGCGATTTTGGTTTTGGCTAATTTCGGGCCTAAAGGACTTCATAGTTCTTAACGGGATTTTAGCCCGATAACCAAAACACATTTTTGAAGTCCAAAGGAGTTTGGAGCTGAATTAAAGGACATTTTGGAAGATCAAAGAAAGTAGAGAAATCACAACACAAAAGGAAGACTTGAAGCATTTGGATGCGGGATCAAGTGGGAGTTCAACGACAAATTACTTGTGTCATATTCACCCTTAGGAAGGACCTTTTGACACACTTGTTTCGGCTAACAAGTGTGGTCAAAAATAGTTGGCTATGGTTATGCACCTAATGATATATGTGTTGTGCTTGTGTGGTTGCTTGTTTATATTGTTTTGATGATATTTGGATATGCATGCTTAACAAACTAATAATCAACAACAAGCTTAAAATTGGTTCTTTAAAAGATCATTAAAATTGGTTAATAAAAGGTTGTTAAAAATTAATGATTTTATAATAAAATGGGTTTTATTAGAAAGAACCTTGAAAATTTGTTTTCACAAAAGTACCAAGGATTTGAATGCATGCAAATGTATGGTACATAAAGTTTTCTAAACTAGAATTTTTGAAAACTCAAAAATCCCTTTTATAAAACAAGTCAAACACTATCCTTTTATACAACACTCGAAACACTTGGGAACTCTTTCGTGGGATAAAGGTCACCTAACCACATTTGAGGGAACTTGTATATTCGAGGTGGGTTTACCATGTTTGTGGGATAAAGGTCACCTAACCACTTATGTGTATAAACTCACACGTGTGTGTAAGTTGGACGACTTGATTTGAAAACCATGAACTTAGGGTCACCGAAGCATGGCGAACAAACGGTGTTGATGGGATTAAACATGCCAACTAAACATAAAGATGTTTAAGCGATCCCATATGGCTAGAAGTTGCAAAGAGTTGCAATTGTCAAACGTTGACTACCTTGTTAATTTAAATAGAGGGATAAAGGTCACCTAACCAATATTTAAATGTAACGTTGGATTCTATATTTTAATTATTAATTGTCTATGAGACACAAAGGGTATTAATGATTAAAATATAATAATATCGAAAATACTAAAATTGAACCTTGTTAAATTTTGTAGATGGCCGCTAACAAAATTACCCAAACCGTCCATAACCTATCACTAGAAAACGATCCTAATCCCGATGAACATCTTATGGAAGATAAGGATGCCTATAACGATTGGATTAAGTATATCGAGGATACTACGCAAGCCTCTTGCCTCATGTTAGGAATTATGATTCCCGAGATTCAAAGGGTTTTGAACATCATGAGCATACGACATGATTACCCAATTGTAGGAAATGTTCCTAAGGGTAGAACACTTCGAAACAGTTCGAGCGCTTCATGCATGTCGGATGGAGGAAACCCAATCGGACTCATCTTATGTCTTTAAAATGAAAAGCCATATTGATCACCTCGACAGGCTCGGTATGGATAAAAGGATTTTATCCATTGTAACGATCAATGAGGGTGACAAAAAGAAAGAGCATCACCCCGACACCAAAGCAAATGTTGCAAATGGAAACGGGTAATTCAAAGGGAAATGATTAGAAAGACTAAAGCGAAACCACCAAAACCAAAAGAGAAGAAAGAAAAGGTTGCCATGAACGATCCATGCTTTGAGTGTGGTGAGATAGGGCATTTAAATAGGAATTGTCCAACCTATCTCAAAGAGTTGAAAAAACAAGAGGGATGCTAGGCAAACCTCAGGTACAATCTTAATGATACATATTGACCTTAATGTTATTTCTTCTAACCATTCTAACACATGGGTATTAGATACCGGAAGTGGAACTCATGTTTGCAATTCGTTGCAAAAGGTTCAAAAGAAATAAAAATTACAAGAAAGGAGACTATGTTTTGAAACTTCCAAATGGTTTGGAAATTGTTTTAAAATGTCTTGAATGCTCCTAGTTTGACTTGGAACATTATTCAAGTTTCCCTTATAAGACAATATGGTTTTGACTTAAAGTTTGCAAACATTGACATTTATATCGATGAATGACATGTTTTACTTTAAACCTATGCCTTCAAACGGTATTTATGAATTGGTTCATAATAAAACATCTTTTGATAGTTTAATGTACCAATCAATCACCAAGAAACTCAAAATGGATTTGAGTAAGACCTATCCTTGGCATTATCGCCTTGGTCATAAAAACAGATGTCGCATGTAAACACTTCGAAAGAATTGTCTTTGGAAACAAATGAAATTGGTTCATTTGATACATGCGAATCTTATTTACAAGGTAAAAATGACCAAGTAATCCTTTAGTGGGAAAGGGCAAAAGATTTATTAGGTATCATACATTCGAATGTATGTGATCCTTTTAAGCCAATGACTAGGAATGGTGAAAGATACTTCATTACTTTTACCGACAACTATAGTAGTTAAGGTTATGTGTACTTGACACAAAGAAGAATTTTTGAAACGTTCAGAATCTTCAAAAAGTGAAGTACAAAATCAACTCTTTTAAAGTTCTTCGTTTTGATAGAGGAGGAGTCGAACTCTATTAGAAATGGTTCGATCTATGATGGCTAGGAGCGCATTATCTCTATCACTTTGGGGTTACGCTTTGCTCTCCGTGGCCCATATGGCCCCAACCAAAAAGGGTGGATACGACGTCTTTTGAAATATGACATGGAAGGGCTCCATCATTATCATATTTAAAAAGGTATGGGATGTGAAGCTTATGTGAAGCAATACACCCCAAACAAGTTAGAAGTACGATCCATTAAGTGTATCTTCGTAGGATATCCTAAAGATGATATAGGATATTATTTCTACGATCCAACATAGCAAAAGGTATTTGTTGCTCGAAAGGGTAAGTTCTTGGAGGATAAGTTCCTTATGGAAGGAACTAGTAGAACAGTGGAACTTGATGAGGATCAAGAACCACAAGCCGATACACGTTTGGTTGATACTAGCACTCAACAAGAGGTTGTTGAAAATGATCAAATGGTTGATCAACATACACAAAACGTTCGCAGATCAGGTAGAATTAGTAATCCACCTGAAAGATATGGATTTTTCATGGATGGATGCTATGTGGTAGATTCAGATGAACCAACCACATACCATGATGCAATGTCGAAATCCGATTGCGACAAATGGCTTGAGGCTATGAACGTAGAGATGCAATCCATGTATGACAACCAAGTTTGGGAATTGGTTATGCCACCTCTTAACTCCAAAGTAGTTGGAAGAAAGTGGGTTTTCAAGAAGAAAACAGATATGCATGGTAACTTGGATACTTATAAAGGGAGACTTGTAGCAAAAGGTCTCACTCAAACTCAAAGGGTTGATTATGATGAGACCTTCTCGCCCGTGGCGATGCTAAAGTCAACTAGGATATCATTTGCCATACTTGCACAATATGATTATGAGATTTGTCAAATGGATGTCAAAATGGCTTTCCTTAATAGATATCTTGAGGAAGATGTCAAAACATCCTGACAAAGTATGCAAGTTAAAGAAATCAATCTATAGATTGAAACAAGCATCTAGAAGTTGGAATCACCGTTTTGATGAAGAGATTAGGGAATATGGATTCATCAAGAACGTCGATGAAGCTTGTGTGTATAAGACGGCTAGTGGGAGCATCATTACTTTCTTAGTATGATATGTCGATCACTATTTGGAAATAACATTCCAACCTTGGAGGGTTTAAAAACCTGGCATGGAAGTTGTTTTTCCATTAAGGATTTTGGTGAAGTCGTCTATATTTAGGAATAAAGATCTATAAGGATAGGTCAAGGCACTTGATAGGTTTAAACTAAAGTGCATACATTAACAAAGTCTTGAAAGGGTTCAAGATAGAGAACTCTATGAAAGGTTTGGTACCTATTCAAAGAGGGGACAATATTGAATGCGTTTTAATGCCCAAGCTCAAAGGATGAGCAAGAAAGAATGAAAGGAATCCCATATGCGTCTGCTATAGGATTCATTATGTACGTAATGATATGCACTAGACCGGACAACTTATGCGTTTTAAGCATAACGAGAAGATACCAGCGAATAACGGTCATTGGGTGACTGTTAAAATATATATTGAAATACCTTAGAAGGACCAAGGATATATTTCTAATATATGGATCTGGTGAAGAAAAACTCGTTGTAAAGGGTTACATGGATGCGAGTTTCGGAATTCGTTGTAAAGGGTTACATGGATACGAGTTTCCAAACTGATCGAGATGGTTCTCGATCACAATTAGGGTAGCATTGTCCACTACAAGATCAGAATACATCGCCGCTTCATTGATCAAGATAATTCATATGGATCTACCACTTGAATTATTGCCGATCTAGGGGTAGTCCCTACCATTCAGGACCCCTAGAGATCTTTGTGATAACGATGGTGTGATTGCTCAAATCAAGGAACCTCGTGCACATCAAAAGACTAGGCACATTGAGCGGAATTTCAACTACATAAGGGATGAAGTTGAAAATGGGAAAGATATGTATTCGCAAAGTTCACACTGATCAAAATATTGCGGATCCACTCACGAAGCTCCTTCAACGAGCAAAGCATGAAGGGTCATACTTGTGCCTTAGGACTTCGATATTCTAGTGATTGGATTTGATCTATTTTGTATTTGGATATTGGAACAATTGTTAATATAACTCTTTATGGTATTTTGAGTTATGTTCCATTTTAGCATGTTTTAAATCCATGAATAAGTTACTTATTCTAAATGCTCGTAGTCAATCATACTTGTGGGAACAAATATGAATGTAAGACTATTATGAACTAGGATTGGTAGATATTCATTAGGTATGAATATAGAGCAAAGTGTTGCTGCCAAAGTTCATAGATATTTGTGGGATACAAATATTGAACTGACTCGCTCTCAAATATTACTGCATGGAATCATCTGTGATTGATCATAAGTAAATTTGAGTAAAGGAGAATATCATAGTATCCTCAGACCTGAGATACATATTGGGTCTTGATATTCACCAAATATTGTACCTTGACTTATTTCTTCGCTGTTAGTAATATGACTGTACATAAGGCTAAGCTCAGGTGTGGTACAAGGTGATTGTGAGAGACGTATGTAGTCAAGATGGGATTTGTTCCTCTTATTCGTTGAGAGTAAGATGTCTAAGGCCTGCTAAAGTTAAATTAACAGAGAGTGATCACTCTGTGTCTCTGGATTTGACATGACATCTGTAACGAAAGGATAAATGACAGATTCACCTAAATCATTTTCAAGTAAGGGACTTGAAGGGGATGATGTTATTGAATGGCACATATAGTCATACGTATTGGGGGTAGTAAACCGTAGTTAGGCGTCATTTACTACTTGCATCAATCTTCTATGTATCTTGTGCAAGTGGGAGATTGTTAGACTCTGTATGCCCAAGACACATATTAAATTGATGTGGCTAGTACGTTATGATCCAAGTCGAGTCATACCCAATAACAAGCTAGACAAACACTTATATTATTTATTTGTGATATGATCAAACAAATAAATATTAACACTTAGAGTATTTAGAAATTGGTTTTCTAAATAATTGCACTTGACAAACTAATAAATTATATGGATAATTTATTTTGAGAGAATATTTTATCTTGTTATTTAATGGGTTAAATAACATGATAAAAAGTTGTATAAAGTCTTGTGAACATATGATGTTATATTTTATAAAAGGTATAAAATAAACAAGACTTAAATTTTATAAAAGAATTGAATTTTTTTTATAAAAATATAAGCTAGGCCGCCCCCCCTTCCCAAGACAAAATAGCCAATCAACTAACATGCACATCTTACATGTTAGATGGCATTTGATTGGGTATTCTTCCCTAGACATTTTAAGCCAATGAGGTTCCATGCATGTTGTCATAGTTGCATGGATCTTGATTGTGGAAGATTTTGGTCCAATGAGAAAGCATGCAAATGCATGTGTTAGATGATCTCCTATTGGGCAATGTGGGTGGCAAATCTCTCATGTCTTTTATAATTCATTTGGTATGAAGAGTGAAGAGACGAACTTGAAGAAGTAGGAGAAAAATGGCTGAAAATTTCCGGCCATAACATGCACATCCAAGAGAGTTTTTCAAGTCGAGAAATCAAGTGTAAGACTCTCTAAAAATCAGGTCATGTATGGTTGATCTAGTAGGCTTTTTCAAGTTCATAAAAAAAGTGCAAGAACTCAACAACCTCCTCTCTATTTTTCGGCCATATGATGGTTTCAAGAGGGCTTCAATTGTGAGTTCATAAGTGTAGAAATCCTAGCTAAACATAAGGTGTTTGTTGGAAGGCTTGGGGTATACAAGCTTGAGGTCTTCTACACTTGAAGGCAACCGTTCAAGAAGCATCATCATCTTCATGTCCTCTACTCCTTGGAAGGTAGTATTCTAAACACTCTATGGTTATGTTTTATTTTGATAGCATGCATGTTCTTATATGGATCCGGGATTGGGTTTTACATATAAAATGAGTTTTATATCTTGTAAGTAACATGTTTTAAATAATAATTTTCCGCTGCGTTTTAATTTCATATGGATGAAATACTTTGATAAACATGTGAAAAACCCAACAGTGGTATCTAAACGTTTATCATGTTTAGCTAGGATTTCTACACTTATGAACTCACTAGAAAACCCTCTCAACAATGGCATCTAGAGCCGCTTATATGAGTGCATGCTTCAATAGACTTAAAATTTTCGGGTTTCAGGTTTGGTGAAAACCCTATGGCCGAAATTTTAAGTATGGTTATCCCTTTGTTTTTCAAGATTATATTCTTACATGCATAAATGAATCTTGAAAAATTAGTTCATATGGATGATTTGTTTGTTTGGACAAAACTCACCTTTTCGGTTTTTTTGGACATAGCCGAAAATGGTTATTAAAAGGGAACCATTTTTTTATGCTTCTTGAAATTAATATATATATATATATATTTGGATATATATTTTGGTGCATATAACCTAGCCACGACCTTGTGTTGAATAATTGTGTTGTGATTTATTTATTAAATTATTTCAAAGGTTGTAATAATTATTATTTTGTTCTTCCACTTGTAAAGTTATGTAATTTATTTATTTTCATTTGGTATGTAAAATAAATAGATTAGGTGCATTTTATTTTACTAGAAAAATGTATTAGGATATATTTTGTAAAAGAAGATGCACACAAAAATACGGTTTTGGTTTTTGCCAATTTCGGGCATAAAGGACTTCATAGTTCTAAACGGGATTTTAGCCCGATAACCAAAACACATTTTTGAAGTCCAAAGGAGTTTGGAGCTGAATATAAAAGTCATTTGGAAGATCAAAGAAAGTGGATAAATCACAACACAAAAGGAAGACTTGAAGCATTTGGATGCGGGATCAAGTGGGAGTTCAACGACAAATTACTTGTGTCATATTCACCCTTAGGAAGGACCTTTTGACACACTTGTTTCGGCTAACAAGTGTGGTCAAAAATAGTTGGCTATGGTTATGCACCTAATGATATATGTGTTGTGCTTGTGTGGTTGCTTATTTATATTGTTTTGATGATATTTGGATATGCATGCTTAACAAACTAATAATCAACAACAAGCTTAAAATTGGTTCTTTAAAAGATCATTAAAATTGGTTAATAAAAGGTTATTAAAAATTAATGATTTTATAATAAAATGGGTTTTATTAGAAAGAACCTTGAAAATTTGTTTTCACAAAAGTACCAAGGATTTGAATGCATGCAAATGTATGGTACATAAAGTTTTCTAAACTAGAATTTTTGAAAACTCAAAAATCTCTTTTATAAAACAAGTCAAACACCATCCTTTTATATAACACTCGAAACACTTGGGAACTCTTTCGTGGGATAAAGGTCACCTAACCACATTTGGGGGAACTTGTATATTCGAGGTGGGTTTACCATGTTTGTGGGATAAAGGTCACCTAACCACTTATGTGTATAAACTCACACGTGTGTGTAAGTTGGACGACTTGATTTGAAAACCATGAACTTAGGGTCACCGAAGCATGGCGAACAAACGGTGTTGATGGGATTAAACATGCCAACTAAACATAAAGATGTTTAAGCGATCCCATATGGCTAGAAGTTGCAAAGAGTTGCAATTGTCAAACGTTGACTACCTTGTTAATTTAAATTGAGGGATAAAGGTCACCTAACCAATATTTAAATGTAACGTTGGATTCTATATTTTAATTATTAATTGTCTATGAGTCACAAAGGGTATTAATGATTAAAATATAATAATATCGAAAATACTAAAATTGAACCTTGTTAAATTTTGTAGATGGCCGCTAACAAAATTACCCAAACCGTCCATAACCTATCACTAGAAAACGATCCTAATCCCGATGAACATCTTATGGAAGATAAGGATGCCTATAACGATTGGATTAAGTATATCGAGGATACTACGCAAGCCTCTTGCCTCATGTTAGGAATTATGATTCCCGAGATTCAAAGGGTTTTGAACATCATGAACATACGACATGATTACCCAATTGTAGGAAATGTTCCTAAGGGTAGAACACTTCGAAACAGTTCGAGCGCTTCATGCATGTCGGATGGAGGAAACCCAATCGGACTCATCTTATGTCTTTAAAATGAAAAGCCATATTGATCACCTCGAAAGGCTCGATATGGATAAAAGGATTTTATCCATTGTAACGATCAATGAGGGTGACAACAAGAAAGAGCATCACCCCGACACCAAAGCAAATGTTGCAAATGGAAACGGGTAATTCAAAGGGAAATGATTAGAAAGACTAAAGCGAAACCACCAAAACCAAAAGAGAAGAAAGAAAAGGTTGCCATGAACGATCCATGCTTTGAGTGTGGTGAGATAGGGCATTTAAATAGGAATTGTCCAACCTATCTCAAAGAGTTGAAAAAACAAGAGGGATGCTAGGCAAACCTCAGGTACAATCTTAATGATACATATTGACCTTAATGTTATTTCTTCTAACACATGGGTATTAGATACCGGATGTGGAACTCATGTTTGCAATTCGTTGCAAAAGGTTCAAAAGAAATAAACATTACAAGAAAGGAGACAATGTTTTGAAACTTCCAAATGGGTTGGAAATTGTTTTAAAATGTCTTGAATGCTCCTAGTTTGACTAGGAACATTATTTAAGTTTCCCTTTTGAGACAATATGTTTTGATTTAAAGTTTGTAAACA